>JAVLSZ010000160.1:75000-77500 GCA_032313775.1 Urocyon cinereoargenteus
TTAGGGTACAGGTTAGGTTTATGTTTAGGGTTAGGGTTAGGGTTAGGAAAGGGTTAGGGTTAGGTTTAGGGTTAGGGTTAGGTTACGGATTAAGGGTTGGGTTAGGGTACGTGTTAGGGTACGGGTTAGGGTACGGGTTAGGGTTACGGTTAGGGTACGGGTTAGGGTTAGGTTTAGGGTTAGGGTTAGGGTACGGTTTAGGGTTAGGGTTATGGTTAGGGTTAGGGTTAGGGTTAGGGTACGGGTTAGGGTTAGGGTAAGGGTTAGGGTTAGGTTTAGGGTACGGGTTAGGGTTAGGGTTAGGGTACGTGTTAGGGTTAGGGTAAGGGTTAGGGTTAGGTTTAGGGTACGGGTTAGGTTTAGGGTTAGGGTTAGTGTTAGGGTTAGGGTACGGGTTAGGTTTAGGGTACGGGTTAGGGTTAGGGTTAGGGTACGGGTTAGGGTTAGGTTTAGGGTTAGGGTTAGGGTTAGGGTACGGGTTAGTGTTAGGGTTAGGGTTAGTGTTAGGGTTAGCGTACGGGTTAGGGTTAGGGTTATGGTTAGTGTTAGGGTTAGGGTACGGGTTAGGTTTAGGGTTAGGGTTAGGGTTAGTGTTAGGGTTAGGAAAGTGTTAGGGTTAGGGTTAGGGTTAGGGTTAGGGTTAGGGTTAGGGTACGGGATAGTGTAAGGTTTATGGTTAGGGTTAGGGTACGGGTTAGGGTTAGGGTTAGGATATGGGTTAGGTTTAGGGTTAGGGTACGGGTTAGGTTAGGGTTAGGGTTAGGTTTAATGTACGGGTTAGGATTAGGGTTAGGGTTAGGGTTAGGTTTAGGGTTAGCAAAGGGTTAGGGTTAGCGTAAGGGTTAGGGTTTGGGTACGGGTTAGGGTTAGGGTTAGGTTAGGTTTAGGGTACGGGTTAGGGTTAAGGTACGGGTTAGGGTTAGGGTACGAGTTAGGGTACGGGTTAGCCTTAGGTTTAGGGTACGGGTTAGGGTTAGGGTTGGGTTAGGGTTAGGGTTAGGGTTAGGGTATGGGTTAGGGTTAGGGTACGGGTGTGGGTACGGGTTAGGGTTAGGGTTAGGGTTAGGGTTGGGGTACGGTTTAGGGTTAGGGTACGGGTTAGGGTTAGTCTAAGGGTAGGGTTAGGAAAGTTTTCGGTTAGGGTTAGGGTTAGGTTTAGGGTTAGGGTACGGGTTAGGGTTAGGGTAAGGGTTAGGGTTACGGTTAGGGTTAGGGTTAGGTTTAGGGTACGGGTTAGGGTTAGTGTAAGGGTTAAGGTACGGGTTAGGGTTAGGGTTAGGGTTAGGGTTAGGGTTAGGGTTAGGGTACGGGTTAGGGTAAGGGTTAGGTTTAGGGTTAGGGTTAGGGTTAGGGTTAGGGTTAGGGTACGGGTTAGGTTTAGGGTTAGGGTTAGGGTTAGGGTTAGGGTACGGGTTAGGGTTAGGGTTAGGGTACGGGTTAGGGTAAGGTTAGGGTTAGGGTTAGGGTACGGGTTAGGGTTAGGGTTAGGGTTATGTTTAGGGTTAGTGTTAGCGTACTGGTTAGGGTTAGGTTTAGGGTTAGTGTTAGGGTACGGGTTAGGGTTAGTGTTAGTGTACGGGTTAGGTTTAGGGTTAGGGTACGGGTTAGGGTTAGGGTTTGGGTTAGGGTTAGGGTACGGTTTAGGGTTAGGGTTAGGGTTAAGTTTAGGGTTAGGGTTAGGATTAGGTTTAGGGTACGTGTTAGTGTTAGGGTACGGATTAGGGTTAGGGATAGTGTACGGGTTAGGGTACGAGTTAGGGTTAGGGTTAGGATTAGGGTTAGGGTTAGGGTTAGGGTACGGGTTAGGGTTAGGGTACGGGTTAGGGTTAGGTTTAGGGTTAGGGTTAGCGTACGGGTTAGGGTTAGGGTTAGGTTTAGGGTTAGAGTTAGGGTTAGGGTACGGGTTAGGGTTAGGATACGGGTAAGGGTTAGTGTTAGGGTTAGGGTTAGGGTTAGGGTTAGGGTTAGGAAAGGGTTAGGGTTAGGGTTAGGGTTAGGGTTAGGGTACGGGTTAAGTGTAGGTTTAGGGTACGGGTTAGGGTTAGGGTTAGTGTTAGGGTTAGGGATAGGGTACGGGTTAGGGTACGGGTTAGGGTACGGGTTAGTGTACGTGTTAGGGTTAGGGTTAGGGTACGGGTTAGGGTTAGGTTTAGGGTTAGGTTACGGGTTAGGGTACGGGTTAGGGTTAGGGTTAGGGTACAGGTTAGGGTTAGGATTAGGGTTAGGTTTAGGGTACGGGTTAGGGTTAGGGTACGGGTTAGGGTTAGGTTACGGTTTAGTGTTAGGGTTAGGGTTAGGGTTAGGGTTAGGAAAGGTTTAGGGTTAGGGTTAGGGTACGGGTTAGTGTTAGGGTACGGGTTAGGGTACGGGTTAGGGTACGGGTTAGGGTTAGATTTAGGGTTAGGGTTAGGGTACGGGTTAGGGTTAGGGTTAGGGTACGGGTTAGGTTTAGGTTTAGGTTTAAGGTTAGGTTTAGGGTACGGGTTAGGGTTAGGGTACG
>JAVLSZ010000160.1:82500-85000 GCA_032313775.1 Urocyon cinereoargenteus
TTAGGGTTAGGGTTAGGGTTAGGGTTAGGGTACGGGATAGTGTAAGGTTTATGGTTAGGGTTAGGGTACGGGTTAGGGTTAGGGTTAGGATATGGGTTAGGTTTAGGGTTAGGGTACGGGTTAGGTTAGGGTTAGGGTTAGGTTTAATGTACGGGTTAGGATTAGGGTTAGGGTTAGGGTTAGGTTTAGGGTTAGCAAAGGGTTAGGGTTAGCGTAAGGGTTAGGGTTTGGGTACGGGTTAGGGTTAGGGTTAGGTTAGGTTTAGGGTACGGGTTAGGGTTAAGGTACGGGTTAGGGTTAGGGTACGAGTTAGGGTACGGGTTAGCCTTAGGTTTAGGGTACGGGTTAGGGTTAGGGTTGGGTTAGGGTTAGGGTTAGGGTTAGGGTATGGGTTAGGGTTAGGGTACGGGTGTGGGTACGGGTTAGGGTTAGGGTTAGGGTTAGGGTTGGGGTACGGTTTAGGGTTAGGGTACGGGTTAGGGTTAGTCTAAGGGTAGGGTTAGGAAAGTTTTCGGTTAGGGTTAGGGTTAGGTTTAGGGTTAGGGTACGGGTTAGGGTTAGGGTAAGGGTTAGGGTTACGGTTAGGGTTAGGGTTAGGTTTAGGGTACGGGTTAGGGTTAGGGTAAGGGTTAAGGTACGGGTTAGGGTTAGGGTTAGGGTTAGGGTTAGGGTTAGGGTTAGGGTACGGGTTAGGGTAAGGGTTAGGTTTAGGGTTAGGGTTAGGGTTAGGGTTAGGGTTAGGGTACGGGTTAGGTTTAGGGTTAGGGTTAGGGTTAGGGTTAGGGTACGGGTTAGGGTTAGGGTTAGGGTACGGGTTAGGGTAAGGTTAGGGTTAGGGTTAGGGTACGGGTTAGGGTTAGGGTTAGGGTTATGTTTAGGGTTAGTGTTAGCGTACTGGTTAGGGTTAGGTTTAGGGTTAGTGTTAGGGTACGGGTTAGGGTTAGTGTTAGTGTACGGGTTAGGTTTAGGGTTAGGGTACGGGTTAGGGTTAGGGTTTGGGTTAGGGTTAGGGTACGGTTTAGGGTTAGGGTTAGGGTTAAGTTTAGGGTTAGGGTTAGGATTAGGTTTAGGGTACGTGTTAGTGTTAGGGTACGGATTAGGGTTAGGGATAGTGTACGGGTTAGGGTACGAGTTAGGGTTAGGGTTAGGATTAGGGTTAGGGTTAGGGTTAGGGTACGGGTTAGGGTTAGGGTACGGGTTAGGGTTAGGTTTAGGGTTAGGGTTAGCGTACGGGTTAGGGTTAGGGTTAGGTTTAGGGTTAGAGTTAGGGTTAGGGTACGGGTTAGGGTTAGGATACGGGTAAGGGTTAGTGTTAGGGTTAGGGTTAGGGTTAGGGTTAGGGTTAGGAAAGGGTTAGGGTTAGGGTTAGGGTTAGGGTTAGGGTTAGGGTACGGGTTAAGTGTAGGTTTAGGGTACGGGTTAGGGTTAGGGTTAGTGTTAGGGTTAGGGATAGGGTACGGGTTAGGGTACGGGTTAGGGTACGGGTTAGTGTACGTGTTAGGGTTAGGGTTAGGGTACGGGTTAGGGTTAGGTTTAGGGTTAGGTTACGGGTTAGGGTACGGGTTAGGGTTAGGGTTAGGGTACAGGTTAGGGTTAGGATTAGGGTTAGGTTTAGGGTACGGGTTAGGGTTAGGGTACGGGTTAGGGTTAGGTTACGGTTTAGTGTTAGGGTTAGGGTTAGGGTTAGGGTTAGGAAAGGTTTAGGGTTAGGGTTAGGGTACGGGTTAGTGTTAGGGTACGGGTTAGGGTACGGGTTAGGGTACGGGTTAGGGTTAGATTTAGGGTTAGGGTTAGGGTACGGGTTAGGGTTAGGGTTAGGGTACGGGTTAGGTTTAGGTTTAGGTTTAAGGTTAGGTTTAGGGTACGGGTTAGGGTTAGGGTACGGGTTAGGTTTAGGGTTAGGGTTAGCGTTAGGGTTAGTGTTAGGGTTAGCAAAGGGTTAGGGTTAGGGTTAGGGTTAGGGTACGGGTTAGGGTTAGGTTTAGGGTACGGGTTAGGGTTAGGGTTAGCGTTAGGGTTAGGGTCAGAGTACGGGTTAGGGTTAGGGTTAGGGTTAGGGGTTAGGGGTTAGTTTTAGGGTTAGGGTTAGGGTTAGGGTACGGGTTAGGGTTAGGGTACGGGTTAGTGTTAGGGTTAGGGTTAGGGTTAGGGTACGTGTTAGGGTTAGGGTTAGGTTTAGGTTTAGGGTACGATTTAGGGTACGGGTTAGGGTTAGGGTATGGGTTAGGGTTAGGGTTAGGGTTAGGTTTAGGAAAGGGTTAGGGTTAGGGTTAGGGTACGGGTTAGGGTTAGGTTTAGGGTTAGGTTTAGGGTATGGGTTAGGGTTAAGGTACGGGTTAGGGTTAGGGTACGTGTTAGGGTACGGGTTAGGGTTAGTGTTAGGGTACGGGTTAGGGTTAGGGTTGGGTTATGGTTAGGGTTAGGTTTAGGGTACGGGTTAGGGTTAGGGTACGGGTTGGGTACGGGTTAGGGTTAGGGTACGGGTTAGGGTTAGGGTACG
>JAVLSZ010000160.1:87500-122500 GCA_032313775.1 Urocyon cinereoargenteus
TAGGGTTAGGGTTAGGGTTAGGGTTAGGGTACGGGTTAGGGTTAAGGTACGGGTTAGGGTTAGGGTACGTGTTAGGGTACGGGTTAGGGTTAGGGTTAGGTTACGGGTTAGGGTTAGGTTTGGCTTGGGGTTAGGGTTAGGGTTAGGGTTCGGGTTAGGTTTAGGGTACGGGTGTGGGTACGGGTTAGGGTTAGGGTTAGGGTTAGGTTAAGGGTTAGGTTACGGTTTAGGGTTAGGGTATGGGTTAGGGTTAGGGTTAGGGTTAGGGTTAGGAAAGGTTTAGGGTTAGGGTTAGGGTTAGGGTTAGGGTTAGGGTACGGGTTAGGGTTAGGGTACGGGTACGGGTTAGGGTTAGGGTTAGGTGTAGGGTACGGGTTAGGGTTAGTGTTAGGGTAAGGGTTAAGATACGGGTTAGGTTTAGGGTTAGGGTTAGGGTTAGGGTACGGGTTAGGGTTAGGGTTAGGTTTAGGGTTAGGGTTAGGGTACGGGTTAGGGTTAGGGTACGGGTTAGAGTTAGGATACGGGTTAGGGTATGGGTTAGGGTTAGGGTTAGGGTCCGGGTTAGGGTTAGGGTTGGGTTAGGGTTAGGGTTAGATTTAGTGTACGGGTTAGTGTTAGGATACGGGTTAGGGTTAGGGTACTGGTTACGGTTAGGGTTAGGGTTAGGGTACGGGTTAAGGTTAGGGTTAGGTTTAGGGTACGGGTTAGTTTTAGGGTTAGGGTTAGGGTTAGGTTTAGGGTATGGGTTAGGGTGAGGGTTAGGGTTAGGTTTAGGGTATGGGTTAGGGATAGGGTTAGGATAAGGGTTAGGGTTAGGGTACGGGTTAGGGTTAGGGTACGGGTTAGGGTTAGGGTTAGGGTAAGGGTTAAGATACGGGTTAGGGTTAGGGTTAGTGTTAGGGTACGGGTTAGGGTTAGGGTACGGGTTAGTGTTAGGGTTAGGGTTAGGGTTAGGTTTAGGGTACGGGTTAGGGTTAGGGTTAGGGTTAGGGTATGGGTTAGGGTTAGGATTAGGATTAGGGTTAGGGTTAGGATACGGGTTAGGGTTAGGGTACGGGTTAGGGTTAGTTTTAGGGTAAGGGTTAGGGTTAGGGTTAGTGTTAGGGTTAGGGTTAGGGTTAGGGTACGTGTTAGGGTTAGGGTTAGGGTTAATGTTAGGGTTAGCGTACGGGTTAGGGTTAGGTTTAGGGTAAGGGTTAGGGTACGGGTTAGGGTTAGGGTGAGGGTTAGGTTTAGGGTACAGTTTAGGGTTAGGGTTAGGGTTAGGGTACGGGTTAGGGTACGTGTTAGGGTTAGGGTACTGGTTAGTGTTAGGGTACGGGTTAGGGTTAGGGTTAGTGGTTAGTGTTAGGGTTAGGGTTAGGGTACGGGTAAGGGTTAGGGTACAGGTTAGGGTTAGGTTTAGGATTAGGTTTAGGGTACGGGTTAGGGTTAGGGTACGGATTAGTGTTAGGGTTAGGGTACGGGTTAGGGTTAGGTTTAGGGTTAGGGTTAGGTTTAGCGTACGGGTTAGGGTGAGGGTTAGGTTTAGGGTTAGGTTTAGGGTTAGGGTACGGTTAGGGTTAGGGTACAGGTTAGGTTTATGGTTAGGGTTAGGGTTAGGGTTAGGAAAGGGTTAGGGTTAGGGTTAGGGTACGGGTTAAGGGTAAGATTAGGGTACGGGTTAGGGTTAGGGTTAGGGTACGGGTTAGGGTACGGGTTAGGGTTACGGTTAGGGTACGGGTTATGGTTAGAATTAGGTTTAGGATTAGGGAACGGTTTAGAGTTATGGTTAGGGTGAGGGTTAGGGTTAGGGTACGGGTTAGGGTTAGGGTAAGGGTTAGGTTTAGGATTAGGGTACGGGTTAGGGTTAGGGTTAGTGTTAGGGTTAGGGTTAGGGTACGGGTTAAGATTAGGGTACGCGTTAGGGTTAGGGTTAGGGTACGGGTTAGGGTTAGTGTTAGGGTTAGGGTTAGGGTACGGGTTAGGGTTAGCGTACGGGTTAGGGTTAGGGTTAGGGTTAGGGTTAGGGTTAGGGTTAGGGTACGGGTTAGGTTTAGGGTTAGGTTTAGGGTTAGTGTTAGGGTTAGGAAAGGGTTAGGGTTAGGGTTAGGGTTAGGAAAGGGTTAGGTTTAGGGTTAGGGTTAGGGTTAGGGTACGGGTTAAGGGTAGGGTTAGGGTACGGGTTAGGGTTAGGGTTAGGGTACGGGTTAGGGTTAGGGTGCAGGTTAGGTTTATATTTAGGGCTAGGGTTAGGGTTAGGGTACGGTTTAGGGTTAGGGTTAGGGTTAGGGTTAGGGTAAGGGTTAGGGTTAGGGTAAGGGATAGGGTTAGGTTTAGGGTACGGGTTAGGGTTAGGGTTAGTGTTAGGGTTAGGGTTAGGGTACGGGTTAGGATAGGGTACGGGTTAGGGTTAGGGTTAGGGTACGGGTTAGGGTTAGGGTTAGGGTTAGTGTTAGGTTTAGGGTACGGGTTAGGGTTAGGGTTAGGGTTAGTGTTAGGGTTAGCGTACGGGTTAGGGTTAGGGTTAGGGTTAATGTTAGGGTTAGGGTACAGGTTAGGTTTAGGGTTAGGTTTAGGGTTAGTGTTAGGGTTAGGAAAGGGTTAGGGTTAGGGTTTCGGTTAGGGTACGGGTTAGGGTTAGGGTTAGGGTACGGGTTAGGGTTAGGGTTAGGGTACGGGTTAGGTTAGGGTTAGGGTTAGGATTAGGGTACGGGTTAGGGTTAGGGTTAGGGTTAGGGTTAGCAAAGGGTTAGGGTTAGGGTAAGGGTTAGGGTTAGGGTACGGGTTAGGGTTAGGGTTAGGGTACGGGTTAGGGTTAGGGTTAGGGTTAGGGTACGGTTTAGGGTTAGGGTTAGGGTTAGGGGTTAGTTTTTAGGGATAGGGTTAGGTTTAGGGTACAGGTTAGGGTACGGGTTAGGGTTAGGGTACGGGTTAGTGTTAGGGTTAGGGTTAGGGTTGGGGTACGGGTTAGGGTATAGGTTAGGGTTAGGGTTAGGGTACGGTTTAGGGTTAGGTTTAGGGTTAGGGTACGGGTTAGTGTTAGGGTTAGGGTTAGGGTTAGGTTTAGGGTATGGGTTAGGGTTAGGGTTAGGATTAGGGTTAGGGTTAGGGTACGGGTTAGGGTTAGGGTACGGGTTAGGGTTAGGTTTAGGGTACGGGTTAGGGTTAGGTTTAGGGTACGGGTTAGGGTTAGGGTTAGGGTACGGGTTAGGGTTAGGGTAAGGGTTAGAGTTAGGTTTAGGGTGGGTTAGGGTTAGGGTTAGGTTTAGTGTTAGGTTTAGGGTACGGGTTAGGTTTAGGGTATGGGTTAGGGTTAGGGTTAGGACGGGTTAGGGTTAAGGTTAGGGTTAGGGTTAGGGTTTGGGTACGGGTTAGGGTTAGGGTTAGGGTTACTGTTAGGGTTAGCGTACGGGTTAGGGTTAGGGTTATGGTTAGGGTTAGGGTTAGGGTACGGGTTAGGTTTAGGGTTAGGGTTAGGGTTAGTGTTAGGGTTAGGAAAGGGTTAGGGTTAGGGTTAGGGTTAGGGTTAGGGTACGGGTTAGGGTTAGGGTTAGGGTTAGGGTTAGGGTACGGGTTAGGGTTAGGGTTAGGGTATGGGTTAGGGTTAGGTTTAGGGTACGGGTTAGGTTAGGGTTAGGATTAGGTTTAATGTACGGGTTAGGGTTAGGGTTAGGGTTAGGGTTAGGGTTAGGGTTAGCAAAGGGTTAGGGTTAGCGTAAGGGCTAGGGTTTGAGTACGGGTTAGGGTTAGGGTTAGGGTACGGGTTAGGGTTAGGGTTAGGGTTAGGGGTTAGTGGTTAGGGATAGGGTTAGGTTTAGGGTACAGGTTAGGGTACGGGTTAGGGTTAGGGTACGGGTTAGTGTTAGGTTTAGGTTTAGTGTTGGGGTACGGGTTAGGGTAAAGGTTAGGTTTAGGGTTAGGGTTAGGATTAGGGTTAGGGTTAGGGTTAGGGGGAGGGTTAGGTTTAGGAAAGGGTTAAGGTTAGGGTACGGGTTAGGGTTAGGGTTAGGTTAGGTTTAGGGTACGGGTTAGGGTTAAGGTACGGGTTAGGGTTAGAGTACGTGTTAGGGTACGGGTTAGGCTTAGGGTTAGGGTACGGGTTAGGGTTAGGGATGGGTTAGGGTTAGGGTTAGGGTTAGGGTACGGGTTAGGGTTAGGGTACGGGTGTGGGTACGGGTTAGGGTTAGGGTTAGGTTAAGGGTTAGGGTATGGTTTAGGGATAGGTTATGGGTTAGGGTTAGGGTTAGGGTTAGGGTTAGGAATGGGTTAGGGTTAGGGTTAGGGTTAGGGTTAGGGTTAGGGTTAGGGTACGGGTTAGGGTTAGGGTACGGGTTAGGGTTAGGGTTAGGGTTAGGTTAGGGTACGGGTTAGGGTTAGGGTTAGGGTAAGGGTTAAGATACGGGTTAGGTTTAGGGTTAGGGTTAGGGTTAGGGTTAGGGTACGGGTTAGGGTTAGGGTTAGGGTCCGGGTTAGGGTTAGGGTTGGGTTAGGGTTAGGGTTAGGGTTAGGGTACGGGTTAGGATTAGGGTACGGGTTAGGGTTAGGGTTAGGGTACTGGTTACGGTTAGGGTTAGGGTTAGGGTACGGGTTAGGTTTAGGGTTAGGTTTAGGGTACGGGTTAGGGTTAGGGTTAGGGTTAGGGTTAGGTTTAGGGTTAGGTTTAGGGTACGGGTTAGGGTTAGGGTTAGGGTTATGTTTAGGGTATGGGTTAGGGTTAGGGTTAGGATTAGGGTTAGGGTTAGGGTACGGGTTAGGGTTAGGGTACGGGTTAGGGTTAGGGTTAGGGTAATGATTAAGATACGGGTTAGGTTTAGGGTTAGGGTTAGGGTACGGGTTAGGGTTAGGGTTAGGGTACGGGTTAATGTTAGGGTTAGGGTTAGGATTAGATTTAGGGTACCGGTTAGGTTTAGGGTTAGGGTTAGGGTATGTGTTAGGGTTAGGTTTAGGATTAGGGTTAGGGTTAGGATACGGGTTAGGGTTAGGGTACGGGTTAGGGTTAGGTTTAGGGTACGGTTTAGGGTTAGGGTTAGTGTTAGGGTTAGGGTTAGGGTTAGGGTACGGGTTAGGGTTAGGGTTAGGGTTAATGTTAGGGTTAGCGTACGGGTTAGGGTTAGGTTTAGGGTAAGGTTTAGGGTACGGGTTAGGGTTAGGTTTAGGGTAAGGGTTAGGTTTAGGGTACAGGTTAGGGTTAGGGTTAGGGTTAGGGTATGGGTTAGGGTACGTGTTAGGGTTAGGGTACCGGTTAGGGTGAGTGTACGGGTTAGGGTTAGGGTTAGGGTTTAGTGTTAGTGTTAGGGTTAGGGTACGGGTAAGGGTTAGTGTACAGGTTAGGGTTAGGTTTAGGTTTAGGATTAGGTTTAGGGTACGGGTTAGGGTTAGGGTACGGATTAGTGTTAGGTTTAGGGTACGGGTTAGGGTTAGGGTTAGGGTTTAGGGTTAGGATTAGGGTTAGGGTTAGGGTTAGGGTACGGTTTAGGGTTAGGTTACGGGTTAGGGTTAGTGTTAGGGTTAGGGTTAGGTTTAGCGTACGGGTTAGGGTGAGGGTTAGGTTTAGGGTTAGGGTTAGGGTTAGGGTACGGGTTAGGGTTAGGGTACAGGTTAGGTTTATGGTTAGGGTTAGGGTTAGGGTTAGGAAAGGGTTAGGGTTAGGGTTAGGGTTAGGGTTAGGTTACGGTTTAAGGGTAGGGTTAGGGTTAGGGTTAGGTTTAGGGTTAGGGTACGGTTTAGGGTTATGTTTAGGGTTAGGGTTAGGGTTAGGGTACGGGTTAGGGTTAGGGTAAGGGTTAGGTTTAGGTTTAGGGTACGGGTTAGGGTTAGGGTTAGTGTTAGGGTTAGGGTTAGGGTACGGGTTAGGGTTAGGGTTAGGGTTAGGGTTAGGGTTAGGGTACGGGTTAGGGTTAGGGTTAGGGGTAGTGTTAGGGTTAGCGTACGGGTTAGGGTTAGGGTTAGGGTTAGGGTTAGGTTTAGGGTACGGGTTAGGTTTAGGGTTAGGTTTAGGGTTAGTGTTAGGGTTAGGAAAGGGTTAGGGTTAGGGTTAGGGTTAGGGTTAGGAAAGGGTTAGGGTTAGGGTTAGGGTTAGGGTTAGGGTACGGATTAAGGGTAGGGTTAGGGTACGGGTTAGGGTTAGGGTTAGGGTACGGGTTAGGGTTAGGGTTAGGGTTAGGGTACGGGTTAGGATAGGGTACGGGTTAGGGTTAGGGTTAGGGTACGGGTTAGGGTTAGGGTTAGGGTTAGTGTTAGGGTTAGGGTACGGGTTAGGGTACGGGTTAGGGTTAGTGTTAGGGTTAGGGTACGGGTTAGGTTTAGGGTTAGGGTTAGGGTTAGTGTTAGGGTTAGGAAAGGGTTAGGGTTAGGGTTTGGGTTACGGTTAGGGTACGGGTTAGGGTTAGGGTTAGGGTACGAGTTAGGGTTAGGGTTAGGGTACGGGTTAGGTTAGGGTTAGGGTTAGGTTTAGGGTACGGGTTAGGGTTAGGGTTAGGGTTAGGGTTAGGGTACGGGTTAGGGTTAGGGTTAGGGTACGGGTTAGGGTTAGGGTTAGTGTACGGTTTAGGGTTAGGGTTAGGGTTAGGGTTAGGGGTTAGTGGTTAGGGATAGGGTTAGGTTTAGGGTACAGGTTAGGGTACGGGTTAGGGTTAGGGTACGGGTTAGTGTTAGGTTTAGGGTTAGGGTTGGGGTACGGGTTAGGGTAAAGGTTAGGGTTAGGGTTAGGGTACGGTTTAGGGTTAGGGTTAGGGTTAGGGTACGGGTTAGTGTTAGGGTTAGGGTTAGGGTTAGGTTTAGGGTACGGGTTAGGGTTAGGGTTAGGGTTAAGTTTAGGGTATGGGTTAGGGTTAGGGTTAGGATTAGGGTTAGGGTTAGGGTACTGGTTAGGGTTAGGGTACGGTTTAGGGTTAGGTTTAGGGTACGGGTTAGGGTTAGGGTTAGTGTTAGGGGTAGGGTTAGGGTTAGGGTACGGGTTAGGGTTAGGGTTAGGGTTAATGTTAGGGTTAGCGTACGGGTTAGGGTTAGGTTTAGGGTAAGGTTTAGGGTACGGGTTAGGGTTAGGGTTAGGGTTAGGGTTAGTGTTAGGTTTAGGGTACAGGTTAGGGTTAGGGTTAGGGTTAGGGTACGGGTTAGGGTACGTGTTAGGGTTAGGGTACCGGTTAGGGTAGGTTACGGGTTAGGGTTAGGGTTAGGGGTTAGGGTTAGGGTTAGGGTTAGGGTACGGTTTAGGTTTAGGGTACAGGTTAGGGTTAGGTTTAGGGTTAGGATTAGGTTTAGGGTTAGGGTTAGGGTTAGGGTTAGGGTTAGGGTAAGGGTTAAGATACGGGTTAGGTTTAGGGTTAGGGTTAGGGTTAGGTTTAGGGTACGGGTTAGGGTTAGGTTTAGGGTTAGGGTTAGGGTACGGGTTAGGGTTAGTGTACGGGTTAGGGTTAGGATACGGGTTAGGGTACGGGTTAGGGTTAGGGTTAGGGTCCGGGTTAGGGTTAGGGTTGGGTTAGGGTTAGGGTTAGGGTTAGGGTACGGGTTAGGGTTAGGGTTAGGGTACTGGTTACGGTTAGGGTTAGGGTTAGGGTACGGGATAGGGTTAGTGTACGTGTTAGGTCTAGGGTTAGGGTTAGGTTTAGTGTGCGGGTTAGGGTTAGGGTTAGGGTACGTGTTAGGGTTAGGGTTTGGGTACAGGTTAGGGTTTGGGTACGTGTTAGGCTTATGTTTAGGGTTACGGTACAGGTTAGGTTTAGGGTTTGGGTAAGTGTTAGTGTTAGGTTGCTGGTTAGGGTTAGAGTACGGGTTAGGGTTAGGTTTAGGGTTAGGGTTAGGGTTAGTGTACGGATAGGGTAAGGGTTAGGGTTAGAGTATGGGGTAGGGTTAGTGTTAGGGTTAGGATTAGGGTTTGGGTACGGGTTAGGGTTACGTTTAGGTTTAGCGCACGGTTTAGGTTTAGGGTTCGGGTTAGTTTTAGGGTTAGGGTTAGGGTACGGTTTAGGGTTAGGGTACGGATAGGGTTAAGATTAGGGTCAGGGTTAGGGTTAGGTTACGGGTAAGGGTTACTGAACGGGTTAGGGTTAGGTTTAGGGTACGGGATAGGGTTAGCGTACGGGTTAAGTTTAGGGTTAAGGTTAGGTTTAGGTTATGGGTTAGGTTTAGGGTATTGGTTAGGGTTAGGTTTAGGGTCAGGGTTAGGTTTAGGGTTAGGGTACGTGTTAGGGTTAGGGTTAGGGTACGGGTTAGGTTTAGGGTATTGGTACAGGTTAGGGTTACAGTACGGGTTAAGGTTAAGGTGAGGGTTAGGGTTAGGTTTAGAGTACGGTTAGGGTTAGGGTTAGGTTTAGGGTTAGAGTACGGGTTAGGGTTGGTGTTAGGGTTAGGGTACGGGTTAAGGTTACGGTACAGTTTAGGGTTAGGGTTAGGGTTAGGGTTAGATTTATGGTTAGTTTATGGGTTAGTGTTAGGTTTAGGGTACGGTTTAGGGATAGGGAACGGGTTACGGTTAGGAGTAGGGTATGGGTTAGATTTAGGTTTAGGGTTAGGGTTAGGTTTAGGGTCATGGTACGGGTTAGTGTACGGGTTAGTGTTACGGTTAAGGTATGGGTAACGGTACAGTTTGTGTTATGGTACGGGTTAATGTACGGGTTTGGATTAGTGATAGGGTACTTGTAGGTTTACTGTTTGGGTACGGGTTACGGTAGGGTTAGTGTTAGAGTTAGGGTTAGGGGTTAGGTTTAATATTAGGCTACGGGATAGGGTTAGGGTACGGTTTAGGGTACGGTTTAGGGTTGGTGTTAGTGTATGTGTATGGGCATGGGTTAGGTTTAGGTTTAGGTTTAATGCTGGTTTAGGGTGCGTGTTAGGGTTAAGGTTAGGGTACGGGATGGGGTTAGTGTACATGTTAGGTCTAGGATTCGGGTTAGGTTTAGTGTGCGGGTTAGAGTTAGGGTTAGGGTTAGGGTACGAGTTAGGGTTACAGTTTGGGTACAGGTTAGGGTTACGTTTAGGGTTAGGGTATGGGTTAGGTTTAGGGCGGGGTTAGGATACGGTTTAGGGTTAGGGTACGGGTTATGTTTATGGTTAGGGTCAGTGTTAGGGTTAGATTTAGGGTAAGGTTTAGTGTACAGGTTAGTGTACGGGTTAGTTTTAGGGTTAAAGTACGGGTTAGGGTTATGGTTAAATTTAGGGTTAGTGTTAGGTTATAGGTTATGGTCAGGGTACGGTTAAGGGTTATGGTTAGGTTTAGGTTTATGGTTAAGTTTAGGGTGCGGTTTAGGGTTAGGGTTAGGTTTAGAGTACAGGTTTGGGTTAGTGTTAGGGTACGGGTTAGGTTTACCATTTGGGTACGGGTTAGGGTAAGGGTTAGGGTTAGGGTTAGGGTTAGGGTTTAGGGTTAGAGTTAGTGTTAGGCTACGGGATAGGTTTAGAGTACGGGTTAGGTTTAGGTTTAGGGTTAGTTTTGGGTTAGGGTTATAGTACGGGTTAGGGTTAGAGTTAGGGTTAGGTTTAGGGTTAGAGTACGGGTTAGGGATAGTGTTAGGGTTAGGGTTAGTGTTAGGGTACGTGTTAGGTTTAGAGTATGGGTTAGGGTTAGGTTTAGGGTTACGGTTAGGGTTAGAGTACGGGTTAGAGTTAGTGTTAGAGTTAGGGTTAGGGTTAAGGTTAGAGTACGGATAGGGTTATGGTTAGGGTTAGGGTACGTGTTAGGGTTAGGTTTAGGGTACGGGATACGGTTAAGGTACGGGTTAGGGTTAGGTTTAGGTTTAGTGTCAGGTTTAGCGTTAGGGATAGGGTTAGGTTACGGGTTAGGTTTAGGTTTGGTGTTAGGGTACGGATTAGTTTTAGGGTTAGGGTTCGGGTCAGTGTTATGGTTAAGGTTAGGGTTAGGGCTAGGGTATGGGTTAGGGTTAGGGTACGGGTAAGGGTTATGTTTAGGGTTAGGGTAAGGTTTAGGTTTAGGGGACGGGTTTGGGTTAGGGTTAGGGTTAGCAATAGGTTATGGGTTAGGGTTAATGTTAGGTTTTGGGTACATGTTAGGTTTAGGGTTTGGGTACGGGATAGGTTTGGGCACGGGTTAGGTCAAGGGTTAGGGTTAGGTTTAGGGTACGGGTTAGGGTTAGGGTTAGGTTTAGTGTTAGGGTATGTTTAGGCTTAGGGTACCGGTTAGGGTTAAGTTTAGGGTCAGGGTTAGGGTTAGGGTTAGGGTATGAGTTAGGGTTAGGGTTAGGTTTAGAATACGGGTTAGGGTTAGGGTTAGGGTTAGGGTCCGGGTTAGGTTTAGGTTACCGGTTAAGGTTAGGGTTATGGTCATGGTTAGTGTTAGTGTTAGGGTACAGGTTAGGGTTAGGTTTATGATCAGGGTTAGGGTTAGTGATAGGGTATGGTACGGGTTAGGGTTAGGGTTGGGTTTAGGGAATGGGTTAGGGTTAGGGTTAGAGTACGGTTAGGGTTAGGGTTAGGGTTAGGATTAGAGTACGGGTTAGTGTTAGTGTTAGGTTTAGGGTTAGGGTTAGGGTTAGGGTAAGGGTTATGGTTAGGGTTAGGGTTAGCTTTAGGTTTGGGTGCGGGTAGGGTTAGGGTTAGGGTTAGTGTTAGGGTTAGCGCTCGGGAATGGGTTAGTGTTACTCTTAGGGTTTGGGTACGGGTTAGTTTATGGTTAGGTTACGGGAGAGGGTTGGGTACGGGTTAGGTCAAGGGTTAGGTTTAGGTTTAGGGTACAGGTTAAGGTTAGGGTTAGTATAGGGTTTAGGTTTATGGTATGGGTTAGGCTTAGGGTACGGTTTAGGGTTAGCATCAGGGTTACGGTTAGGTTTAGCGTTAGGTTACGGGTTAGGGTTAGGTTAAGGTACAGGTTAGGGTTACGGTTAGGGTCAGGTTTAGGGTTAGGGTTAGGGTATGAGTTAGGGTTAGGGTTAGGGTACGGCTTAGGATTAGGGTATTGGTACGGGTTAGTGTTACAGTACGGGTTAGGGTAAGGGTGAGGGTTAGGGTTAGGTTTAGAGTACGGGTAGGATTAGTGTTAGGGTTACGGTTAGAGTACGGGTTAGGGTTAGTGTTAGGGTTAGGGTTAGGGTTAGGGTTAGGTTACGGGTTAGGGTTAGGGTTAGGGTTAGATTTAGAACATGGGAAAAGGTTGGGTACGGGTTCGGTGAAGGTTTAGGATTAGTTTTAGGGTATGGGTTAGGGTTAGGGTTAGGTTTAGGGTTAGGGTTAGGGTATGGGTTAGGTTTAGGGTATGGGTTAGGGTTAGGGTTAGGGTCAGGGTTAGGTTTAGGGTTAGGGAATGAGTTAGGGTTAGGGTTAGGTTTAGGTTACGGGTTAGATTTAGTGTTAGGCTTAGGGTTAGAGTACAGGGTAGGGTTACTGTTAGGGTTAGGGTTAGGGTTGATGTATGGGTTAGCTTAGGGTAGGTTAGGGTTAGGATATGGGTTAGGGTTATGTTTAGGGTACGGAATAGGGTTAGCGTATGGGTTAAGTTTAGGGTTATGGTTAGGTTTAGGTTACGGGGTAGGGTACGGGTTAGGGTTAGGTTTAGGGTGCGGGTTATGGTTAGGGTTAGGTTTAGTGTAAGGGTTAGGGTTAGGTTAAGGGTCAGGGTTAGGGTTAGGGTTAGGGTTAGTGTACAGGTTATGGTTAGGTTTGGAGTTAGGGTACGGGTTAGTTTTAGGGTTATGGTACGGGTTAGGGTTATGGTTAAGGTTCGGTTTAGGTTGAGGGTATGGGTTAGGGTTAGGTTACGGTTAAGGGTTATAGTTTGGGTTAGGTTTAGGGTTAAGTTTAGGGTGCGGGTTAGGGTTAGGGTTAGGTTTAGGGTTAGGGTTAGAGTACGGGTTTGGGTTAGTGTTAGGGTACGGGTTAGGTTTACCGTTTGGGTACGGGTTAGGGTAAGGTTTAGGGATAGGGTTAGGGTTAGGGTTAGGCGTTAGGGTTAGAGTTACGGTTAGGCTATGGGTAGGCTTAGGGTACGGGTTAGGGTTAGGGTTAGCGTTCGGGTAAGGGTTAGTGTACGCGTTAGGGTTAGGGTTAGGTTTAGGGTTAGTGTTAGGGTTACGGTACGGGTTAGGGTTAAGGTTAGGGTACGGGATAGGGTTAGTGTACGTGTTAGGTCTAGGGCTAGGGTTAGGTTTAGTGTGCGGGTTAGGGTTATGTTTAGGGTAAGTGTTAGGGTAAGGGTTTGGGTACAGTTTAGGGTTAGGGTACGGGTTAGGGTTAGGTTTAGGGTCCGGGATAGAGTTAGTGTACGGGTTAAGTTTAGGGTTAGGGTTAGGTTTAGGTTTCGGATTAGTGTTAGGGTAGGGGTTAGGGTTAGGTTTAGGGTGCGGGTGAGGTTTAGGGTTAGGGTACGGGTTAGGGTTAGGTTTAGGGTCAGGTTTAGGTTTAGGGATAGGGTTACGGTACGAGTTAGTGCTATGATTGGCGTTAGGGTACAGGTTAGTTTTAGGGTTTGTGTACGGTTTAGGGTTACGGATAAAGTTAGGGTTAGGGTTAGGGTCAGGGTTAAGTACGGGTTATCGTTAGTGTTAGGGTTAGGGTTATGGTTAGGGTTAGGGTACGGGTTAGGGTTTGGGTTAGGTTTAGTGTTTGAGTATGGGGTAGGGTTAGTGTCAGGGTTAGGGTTAGGGTTTATGAACGGGTTAGGCTTAGGGTTAGGTTTAGGGTTAGGATAAGGGTTAGGGTTAGGTTTAGGGTACGGGATAGGGTTAGCGTACCGGTTAAGTTTAGGGTTAGGGTTAGGTTTAGTTTACGGGTTAGGGTTAGGGTACAGGTTAGGGTTAGGTTTAGGGTGCGGGCTAGGGTTAGGGTTAGGATTAGTGTAAGGGTTAGTGTTAGGTTTAGAGTCAGGGTTAGGGTTAGGGTTAATGTTAGTGTACGCCTTAAGGTTAGGATTGGGGATAGGGTACGGGTTTGTTTTAGGGTTAGGGTACGGTTTAGGGTTAGGGTAGAGTTTATGGTTAGGGTTAGGTCAGGATTAGGGTTAGGTTTAGGGTTAGGTTTAGGGTTAGGGTACGGGTTAGGGTTACTGTACGGGTTAGGGTTAGGGTGAGGGTTAGGGTTAAGGTTATAGTACGGGTTAGGGTTAGAATTAGGGTTAGGTTTAGGGTTAGATTATGGGGCAGGGTTAGTGCTAGGGTTAGGGTTAGGGTACGGGTTAGGGTTATAGTATGCTGTAGGGTAAGAATTAGGGTTAGGTTTAGGGTTAGAGTACGGGTTAGTGTTAGTGTTAGGGTTAGGGTTAGTGTTAGGGTATGGGTTAGGGTTAGAGTACGGTTTAGGGTAGGTTTATGGTTAAGGTTAGGGTTAGTGTACGGATAGGGTTAGGGTTAGGGTTAGGGTATGGGTTAGCGTTAGGTTTAGGGTATGGGATAGGGTTAGCGTAAGGGTTAAGTTTAGGGTTAGGTTTAGGTTTAGGTTACCGGTTTGTGTTAGGGTACGAGTTAGGGTTAGGTTTAGGTGTGGGTTAGGGATAGGTTTAGGGTTAGGTTTAGGTTTAGGTGCGGGTTAGGGTTAGGTTTAGGGGTTAGGCTTAGTGTTAGGGTAGGCTACAGGTAGGGTTAGGGTACGGTTTAGGGTTAGGGTTAGGGTTCGTGTTAGGGTTAGTGTGCGGGTTAGAGTTAGGGTTAGGGTTAGGGTTAGGGTTAGGATTACGGTTAGTGTTAGGGTACCGGTACGGGTTAGGGTTAAGGTTACGGTACGGGATAGGGTTAGTGTTTGTGTTAGGTCTAAGGTTAGGGTTAGGTTTAGTGTGCAGGTTCGGGTTAGGTTTAGGGTTAGGGTTAGGGTTAGAGTACGTGTTAGGGTTATGGTTTGGGTACGGTTTAGGGTTCTGTTTAGGGTTAGGGTACAGGTTAGGTTTAGGGTTAGGGTAAGGGTTAGTGTAGGGTACGGGTTAGGGTTAGAGTACGGGTTAGGGTTTGGTTTAGGGTTAGTGTTAGGGTTAGAGTACGGGTTAGGTTTAGTGTTAGTGTTAGGGTTAGGGTTAGTGTGCGGATAGGGTTAGGGTTAGGATTAGAGTATGGGGTAGGATTAGTGTTAGGGTTAGGATTAGGGTTAGGGTACAGGTTAGGGTTAGGTTTTGGGTTAGGGTTAGAGTACAGGGTAGGGTTAGTTTTAGGGTTAGGAGTAGGATTAATGTACGGGTTAGGCTTAGGGTTAGGTTTAGCGTTAGGATACGGGTTAGGGTTAGGTTTAGGGTATGGAATAGGGTTAGCGTACGGGTTAAGTTTAGGGTTAGGGTTAGTTTAGGTTACGGGTTAGGGTTAGGGGACGGGTTTGGGTTAGGTTTAGGGTGCGGGTTATGGTTAGGGTTAAGATTAGTGAAAGGGTTAGGGTCAGGTTTAGGGTCACGGTTAGGGTTAGGTTTAGTGTTAGGGTACGGGTTAGGGTTAGGGTTGGGGTTAGGGTACGGGTTATTGTTAGGGTTAGAGTAAGGGTTAGGTTTACGGTTAAGGTTAGGTTTAGGTTTAGGGTATGGGTTAGGTTTAGGTTATGGTTAAGGGTTATGGTTTGGGTTAGGGTTAGGGTTAATTTTAGGGTGCGGGTTAGGGTTAGGGTTAGAGTACGGGTTAGGTTTAGTGTTAGGGTTAGGGTTAGGGTTAGTGTTAGGGTACGGGTTAGGGTTAGGGTACGGGTTAGGGTTAGTGTACGGGTTAGGGTTAGGTTTAGGGTTAGGGTTAGGGTTAGAGTACGGGTTAGGGTTAGTGTTAGTGTTAGGGTTAGTGTTAGGGTTAGTGTACAGATAGGGCTAGGGTTAGGGTTAGGGTACGGGTTAGGGTTAGTTTTATGGTACGGGATAGGGTTAGCGTACGGGTTAAGTTTAGGTTTAGGGTTAGATTTAGGTTACGGGTTAGGGTTAGGTTAACGTGCGGGTTAGGGTTAGGTTTAGGGTTCGGGTTAGGGTTAGGTTTAGGGTCAGGGTTAGAGTTAGTGATAGGGTTATGGTACGGGTTATGATTAGGGTTGGGGTTAGAGTACGGTTAGTTTTAGGATTAGGGTACGGGTTAGAGTTACGGTTAAGTTTAGGGTTAGGGTTAGGGTATGGGTTAGGTTTAGGGTACAGAAAGGGTTAAGGTTAGGGTTAGGGTTAGCTTTAGGTTTAGGGTGCGGGTTAGGGTTAGGGTTAGGTTTAGTGTTAGGGTTAGCGCTAGGGAATGGCTTAGGGTTACTGTTAGGGTTTGGTACGGGTTAGGGTGAGTGTTAGGTTATTGGATATGGTTGGGTATGGGTTAGGTCAAGGGTTAGGGTAGGTTTAGGGTACGGTTTAGTGTTAGGGTTTGGTTTAGGGTTAGGTTTAGGGTATGGGTTAGGCTTAGGGTACGAGTTAGGGTTAGGGTTAACGTCAGTGTTAGGGTTAGGGTTAGCGTTAAGGTACGGTTTATGGTTAGGTTTAGGGTACAGGTTAGGGATAGGGTATTGGTACGGGTTAGGGTTACAGTACGGGTTAGGGTTAGGGTGAGGGTTAGGGTAAGGGTTAGAGTACGGTTAGGGTTAGGGTTAGGGTTAGAGTACAGGTTAGGGATAGTGTTAGTGTTAGGGTTAGGGTTAGGGTACGGGTTAGAGTTAGGGTTAGGGTTAGGGTAGGAGTACGGGGTAGGGTTAGTGTTAGGGTTAGGATTAGGGTTAATGTATGGGTTAGGCTTAGGGTTAAGTTTAGGGTTAGGATACGGGTTAGGGTTAGGTTTAGGTTTCGTGATAGGGTTAGCATACGGTTTAAGTTTGGGTTAGGGTTAAGTTTAGGTTTGGGTTAGGGTTAGGGTACGGGTTAGGGTTAGGTTAAGGGCGCGGGTTAGGGTTAGGGTTAGTGTAAGTGATAAGGTTAGGTTTAGGGTCAGGGTTAGGGTTAGGGTTAGTGTTATGGTACGGGTTAGGTTCAGGGTTGGGTTCAGGGTATGGGTTAGTTTTAGGGTTAGGATTCGGGTTAGCGCTATGGTTAGGGTTAGTGTACATGGTAGTTCTAGGGTTAGGGTTAGTTTAGTGTGCGAGATAGGGTTAGGGTTAGGGTTAGGGATAGGGTACGTGTTAGGGTTAGGGTTTGGGTACGGGTTAGGGTTACGTTTAGGGTTAGGGTACGGGTTAGGTTTAGGGTTAGGGAAAGGGTTAGTGTTAGGGGATGGGTTAGGGGTAGATTATGGGTTAGGGTTAGTTTTAGGGTTAGGTTTAGAGTTAGAGTACGGGTTAGGGTTAGTGTTAGGGTTAGGGTTAGTGTACGGATAGGGTTAGGGTTAGGGTTAGGGTTAGGGAACGGGTTAGGGTTAGGTTTAGGGTACAGGATAGGTTTAGTGTACGGTTAAGTTTAGGGTTAGGGTTAGGTTTAGGTTACGGATTAGGGTTAGGGTAGGGGTTAGGGTTAGGTTTAGGTGCGGTTTAGGGTTAGGGTACGAGTTAGGGTTAGGTTTGGGTCAGGGTTACGGTTAGGGATAGGGTTATGGTACGGGCTAGGGTTCGGGTTGGGGTTAGGGTACGGGTTAGTTTTAGGGTTAGGGTATGGGTTAGGGTTCCGGTTAAGGTTAGGGTTAGTGTTAGGGCATGGGTTAGGGTTAGGGTATGGGTAAGGTTCATGGTTAGTTTTAGGGTTAGGTTTAGATTTAGATTGCAGGTTAGATGTAGGGTTAGGGTTAGGGTTAGCGCCAGGTATGGGTTAGGGTTATGGTTAGGGTACGGGTTATGGTTAGGTTTAGGGGTTAGGGTAAGGGTTAGGGTTAGGGTACGAGTTAGGGTTAGGGTTAGGTTTAGGGTATGGTTTGGGTTAGGGTTAGGGGTTAGGGTGAGGGTTAGGGTATGGGTTAGGTTTAGGGTTAGGGTTAGGATTCGTGTTAGGGTTATGGTACGTGTTAGCGTACAGGTTAGGGTTAGGTTTAGGTTACGCGTTAGGGTACGGGTTAGGGTTACGGTTTGGGTTAGGGTTAGAGTACGGGGTAGGTTTAGTGTTAGGGTTAGAGTTAGCGTTAGCGTTAGGGTATGGGTACGGGTTAGGGTTAGGGATAGTGTACGGGATATGGTTAGGATTAGGGTTAGTGTTAGTGTTAGGGTTAGGGTTAAGGTTAGGGTACGGTTTAGGTTTAGGGTTAGGGTTAGTGTTAGGGTTCGGGTTAGGGTTAGGGTACGGGTTAGGTCTAGGGTTAGGGACAGGTTAGCATTAGGTTTAGGGTACGAGATAGTTTTAGGGTACGGGTTAGGTCTAGGGTTAGGGTTTGGTTTAGGGTGTGGGATAGGGTTAGGCAACGGGCTAGGGTTAGGGTACGGTTTAGGGTTAGGGTACGGGTTAGGGTTAGTGTTAGGTTTATGGTACAGGTTAGGGTTAGTGTTAGGGTACGTGTTAGGGTTAGGGTACGGGTTAGGTCTAGGGTTAGGGTTAAGTTTAGATGCGGGTTAGGGTCAGGGTTAGGGTACGGGATAAGGTTTAGGGTTAGGGTCAGGGTTAGGGTTAGGTTTAGGTTTAGGGTTAGGGTTAGGGTTAGGGTATGGGTTCGGGTTACGGAACGTGTTAGGGTTATGGATAGGGTTAGGTTAAGGGTTAGGGTTATAGTAGGGCATTAGGGTTAGTGTCAGTGTTAGGTTTAGGGTTAGAGTACGGGTTAGGTTTAGTGTTAGGATTATGGTTAGTGTTAGGGTTAGGGTTAGGGTAAGAGTACGGGTTAGGGTTAGGTTTAGGGTTAGGGTTAGGTTTAGAGTATGGGTTAGGGTTAGTGTTAGTGTTAGGGTTAGGGTTAGTGTACGGATAGGGCTAGGGTTAGGGTTAGGGTTAGGGTTAGGGTTCAGGTTAGGGTTAGGTTTAGGGTACAGGATAGGGTTAGTGTACGGGATAAGTTTAGGTTTAGGTTTATGTTTAGGTTACAGGTTAGGGTTAGGGTACGGATTAGTGTTAGGTTTAGGTGCGGGTTAGGGTTAGTGTACGGGTTAGGGTTAGGTTTAGGGTCAGGGTTAGGATTAGGGATAGGGTTATGGTACGGTTTAGGGTTAGGGTTGGGGTTACGGTACAGGTTAGTTTTAGGGTTAGGGTATGGGTTAGGGTTACGGTTAAGGTTAGGGTTAGTGTTAGGTTATGGGTAAGGGTTAGGGTACGGGTAAGGGTTATGGTTAGGGTTACGGTTAGGTTTTGGTTTAGGTGCGGTTTAGGCTTAGGGTTAGGTTTAGGGTTAGCGATAGGGTATGAGTTAGGGGCATTCTTATGGTTGGGTACGGGTTAGGGTTAGGGTTAGGTTACGGGATAGGGTTGGGTACGGGTTAGGACAAGGGTTCGGGCTAGGTTTAGAGTACGGGATAGGGTTAGGGTTAGGTTTAGAGTTAGGCTTAGGTTATGGGTTAGGTTTAGGGTACGGGTTAAGGTTTGGTTTAGGGTCAAGGATAGGGTTAGGGTTTGGGTACAAGTTAGGGTTAGGGTTAGGTTTATGGTAGGGGTTAGTGTTAGTGTTAGGGTTAGGGTTAGAGTACGGGGTAGGGTTAGTGTTAGGGTTAGGTTTATGGTAGGGGTTAGTGTTAGGGTTAGGGTTAGGGTTAGAGTACGGGGGAGGGTTAGTGTTAGGGTTAGGTTTAGGTTTAGGGTACGGGTTAGGGTTAGAGTTAGGGTTAGGGTTAGGGTATGGGGTAGGGTTAGGGTTAGGGTTAGGGTACGGATAGGGTTAGGGTTAGGGTTAGAGTATGGGTTAGGCTTAGGGTACGTTTTATGGTTAGGGTTAGGGTCAGGTTTAGGGTTAGGTTTAGGGTTAGGGTACGGGTTAGGGTTAGGTTTAGGTTACGGGTTAGGGTTAGGTTTAGGTTACGGGTTAGGGTTAGGTTTAGGGTTAGGGTACAGGTTAGGTTTAGGGTACGGGTTAGGGTTAGGGTTAGTGTCAGGGTTAGGGTTAGGGTTAGGGTACGAATTATTGTTAGGGTTAGGGTACTGGTTAGGATTAGTGTTATGGTACGGGTTATGGTTAAAGTACGGGTTAGGGTTAGGGTGAGGTTTAGGGTTAGGGTTATAATACGGTTAGGGTTAGGGTTAGGGTTAGGGTTAGAGTACGGGTTAGGGTTAGTGTTAGGGTTAGGGTTAGGGTTAGGGTTAAAGTACGCTTTAGGGTTAGGGTTATGGTTAGTGTTAGAGTATGGGGTATGGTTAGTGTTAGGGTTAGGGTTAGGTTTAGGGTAGGGGTTAGGGTTAGGGTTAGGGTTTAGGGTTAGGTTTAGGCTTAGGTTACAGGTCAGGGTTAGGTTTGGTGTGGATTAGGGTTAGGGTTAGGGTTAGGGTTAGGGTTAGGGTTAGGGTTAGGGTTAGAGTACGGGATAGGGTTGGTATTAGGGTTAGGGTTAGGGTTAGTTTTAGGTTACGGGTACGGTTTAGGGTTAGAGTCCGGGGTAGGGTTGGTGTTTGGGTTAGGGTTGGGGTTAGTGTTAGGATATGGTTTAGGCTTAGGGTACGGTTTAGGTTTAGGGTTAGGGTCAGTTTTAAGGTTAGGGTTAGGGTTAGGGAAAGGATTATGGTATGGGTTAGGGTTACTGTTAGGGTTTGGGTACGGGTTAGGGTTAAGGTTAGTTTACGGGATAGGGTTGGATACGGGTTAGGTCAAGGGTTAGGGTTAGGTTTAGGTACGGGTTAGGGTTAGGGTTAGGATTATGGTTAGGGTTACGGTATGGGTTAGGCTTAGGGTACGGGTTAGGATTAGAGTTAGGGTACGGGTTAGGGTTAGGTTTAGGGTACAGTTTAAGGTTAGTTTGGGGTTAAGGTATGGGTTAGGTTTAGTGTACGGTTTAGGGTTAGGGTTAGGGTCAGGGTTAGGGTTAGGGTTAGGGTTAGGGTACGGGTTAGGTTTAGGTTTAGGGTATGTGTTAGGGTTAGGTTTAGGGTTAGGGTACAGTTTAGGTTTAGGGTACGGGTTAGGGTTAGGGTGAGGGTTAGGTTTAGGTTTAGAATACGGTTAGGGTTAGGGTTAGGGTTAGAGTACGGGTTAGGGTTAGTGTTAGGGTTAGGGTTAGGGTCAGGGTTAGAGTCGGGTTAGGGTTAGGGTAAGGGTTACTGTTAGAATACGGGGTAGGGTTAGTGTTAGGTTTAGGTTTAGGGTTAGAGTACGGGTTAGAGTTAGTGTTAGGGTTAGGGTTAGGTTTAGGTTTAGGGGATGGGTACGGGTTAGGGTTAGGGTTAGAGTTAGAGTACGGGGAAGGTAGGGTTTAGGGTTAGGGTACGGGTTAGGATTAGCTTACAGGTTTAGGATTAGGACAAGTGTTAGGGTTAGGTTTAGGGTACGAGTTAAGGTTAGGGTTAGGTTTAGGGTACGTTTTTGGGTTACGGTTAGGTTTAGGGTTAAGGTTAGAGTACGGGGTAGGGTTAGTGTTAGGGTTAGGTTAAGGGTTAAGGTACTGGTTAGGGTTAGAGTTAGGCTTAGGGTTAGAGTACGAGGTAGGGTTAGGTTAGGTTTAGGGTTGGAGTACGGATAGGGTTAGGGTTAGGGTTAGGATTAGAGTACGGGTTAGGGTTAGTGTACAGGTTAGGGTCAGTGTTAGGGTTAGGGTAAGAGTTAGGTTTAGGGTTAGGGTACGGTTAAGGGTTATGTTTAGCATTAGGGTTAGGGTTAAGTTTAGGGTGCGGTTTAGGGTTAGGGTTAGGGTTAGGGTTAGAGTACGGGTTTTGGTTAGTGTTAGGAAACGGTTTAGGTTTGCCGTTTGGGTACGGGTTAGGTAAGGGTTAGGGATAGGGTTAGACTTGGGGGTTAGGGTTAGACTTTGTGTTAGGCTACGGGATAGGGTTAGAGTACGGGTTAGGGTTAGCGTTAGGTTTAGGGTTATAGTACGGGTGTGGGTTAGAGATAGGGTTAGGTTTAGTGTTAGAATACGGGTTAGGGATAGTGTTAGGTTTAGGGTTAGTGTTAGGGTATGGGTTAGGGTTAGCATATGGGTTAGGGTTACGTTTAGGTTTAGGGTTAGTGCTAGAGTCCGGGTTAGGTTTAGTGTTAGGGTTAGGGTTAGGGTTAGAGTGCTAATAGGGTTAGGGTTAGGGTTAGGGTTAGGGTTAGGGTCAGGGATAGAGTACGGTTTAGTGTTAGGGTTTGTGTTAGGGTTAGAGTATGGGGTAGGGTTAGTGTTAGTGTTAGGGTTAGGGTTAATGTACGGGTTAGGCTTAGGGTTAGGTTTAGGGTTAGGTTACGGTTTAGGTTTAGGTTTAGTGTACGGGATAGGGTTAGCGTACGGGTTAAGTTTAGGGTTAGGGTTAGGCTTAGGTTACTGGAGAGTGTTAGGTTTGGTGTGGGTTAGGGATAGGGTTAGGGTTTGGGTACAGGTTAGGGTTAGGTTGGGGTTAGGGTACGGGTTAATTTTAGGTTTAATGTATGGGTCATCGTTACGATTAAGTTTAGGGTTTGTGTTAGGGTATGGTTTAGGGTTAGGGTACGGATAATGGTTAGGGTTAGGTTTAGGGTTAGATTTAGCGTTAGGGTATGGTTTTGGGTTACTGTTAGGGTTTGGGTACGGGTTAGGGTTAGGGTTAGTTTACGGGTTAGGTTAAGGGTTAGGGTTAGGGTTAGGATTAGTTTTAGGGTTAGGGTATGGGTTAGGCTTAGGGTACGAGTTAGGGTTAGGGTTAGGGTCATGTTTAGTTTTAGGGTTAGGGTTAGGGTATGGGTTAGGTTAGGGTACGGGTTAGGGTTAGGTTTAGGGTTAGGGTATGGGTTAGGTTTAGGATACGGGTTAGGGTTAGGGTTAGGGTCAGGATTAGTGTTAGGGTTAGGGTACGAATTAGGTTTAGGGTTAGGTTTCGGGTTAGGTTTAGGGTTATGGTATGGGTTAGGGTTACAGTACTGGTTAGGGTTAGGGTGAGGGTTAGGGTTAGGGTTAGAATACGTTTAGGGTTAGGGTTAGGCTTAGGGATAAAGTACGGGTTAGGGTTAGTGTTAGGGTTAGGTTTAGGGTTAGGGTTAGGGTACGGGTTAGGGTTAGGGTTAGGGTTAGGGTTAGAGTACGGGGAGGGTTAGTGTTAGGGTTAGGGTTATGGTTAGAGTACGGGTTAGGGCTAGTGTTAGGGTTCGGGTTAGGTTTAGGGTACGGGTTAGGGTTAGTGTTAGTGTTAGCGTGCGTGGTAGGGTTAGTGTTACGATTATGGTTAGGGTTCGAGTACGGGTTTGGGTTAGTGTTAGGGTACTGGTTAGGTTTACCGTTTGGGTACGGGTTAGGGTAAGTGTTAGGGTTAGGGTTAGGGTTAGGGTACGTGTTAGGTTTAGGGTTTGGGTACGGGTTAGGGTTTCGTTTAGGGTTAAGGTACGAGTTAGGTTTAGGTTTAGGTTAAGGGTTAGTGTTAGGGGACGAGTAAATTTTAGAGTATGGGTTAGGGTTAGGTTTAGGTTTAGGATTAGATTTAGAGTACGGGTTAGGGTTAGAGTTAGAGTTAGGTTTAGGGTCAGGGTTAGGGTTAGGGTTAGTGTTAGGTTTAGGGTTAGGGTTAGGGTTAAAGTACTGTTAGGTTTAGGGTACGGTTAGGATTAGGGTACGGGTTAGTTTTAGGGTTATGATAGGGTATAGGGTTACAGTACGGGTTAGGGTTAGGGTCAGCGTTAGGGTTAGGGTACGAGTTAGGGTTAGGGTTACGGTACGGTTTAAGGTTAGGGTTTTGGTACGGGTTAGGTTTACAGTACGGGTTAGGTTTAGTGTGAGGGTTGGGGTTAGTGTTAGAGTATGGTTAGGGTTAGTGTTAGTGTTAGGGTTAGGGTTAGAGTACGGGTTAGGGTTAGTGTTAGGGTTAGGGTTAAGGTTAGGTTTAGGTTTAGGGTTAGGGTTAGGGTACGGGTTAGGGTTAGGGTTAGGTTAAGGGTTAGAGTACTGGGTAGGATTAGTGTTAGTTTTAGTGTTAGGGTTGGGTTTAATGTATGGTTTAGGCCTAGGGTTAGGATTAGAGTTAGGATACGGGTTAGGGTTAGGTTTAGGGTACGGGATAGGGTTAGCGTATGGGTTAAGTTTAGGGTTAGGGTTAGGTTTAGGGTTAGGCTTAGGGTACGGGTTAGGGGTAGGGTTAGGTTCAGGGTTAGGGTTAGGGTTAGGGTACGGGTTAGGGTTAGGGTTAGGTTTAGGGTACGGGTTAGGGTTAGGGTTAGGGTTATTGTATGGGTTTGGGTTAGGGTTAGTGTTAGTGTTAGGTTTACGGTACGGTTTAGCGTTAAGTTTACGGTACGGGATAGGTTTAGTGTACGTGTTAGGTCTAGGGTTAGGGTTAGGTTTAGTGTGAGGGTTAGGGTAAGGGTTAGGGTTAGGGTACGTGTTAGGGTTAGGGTTTGGGTACAGGTAAGGGTTACGTTTAGGGTTAGGGTACGGTTTAGGTTAGGGTTAGGGTAAGGGTTAGTGTTAGGGTACGGGTTAGTTACAGGGTACGGGTTAGGGTTAGGGTTGGGGTTAGGGTACGGGTTAGTTTTAGGTTTAGGGTACGAGTTAGGGTTACGGTTACGGTTAGGTTTAGGGTTAGGGTATGGGTTAGGGTTAGGTTATGGTTAAGGGTTATGGTTTGGGTTAGGGTTAGTGTTAAGTTTAGGATACGGGTTAGGGTTAGGGTTAAGGTACGTGTAACGGTACGGGTTAGGGTTAGGATACGGGTTAGGGTTAGGGTTAGGGTTAGTGTACGGGAATAGGGTTAGGATTAGGGTTAGTGTTAGTGTTAGGGTTAGGGTACAGGTTAGCGTTAGGGTTAGGGTACGGGATAGGTTTAGGGTACGGGTTAGGTCTAGGGTTAGGGTTAGTTTTAGGGTTTTAGTTAGGGTTAGGCATCGGGTTAGGGTTAGTGTACGTGTTAGGTTTTGGGTACGGGTTAGGGTTAGTGTTAGGGTTATGGTACGGGTTAGGGTTAGGGTTAGGGTTAGGTTTAGGATGCGGGTTAGGGTTATGGTTAGGGTACGGGATTAGGGTTAGGGTTAGGGTCAGGGTTAGGGTTAGGTTTAAGGTTAGGGTTAGGGTTAGGGTTAGGTTACGGGTTAGGTTTAGGGTTAGGATTAGTATACGGGATAGGGTTAGGATTAGGGTTAGTGTTAGTCTTAGAGTTAGGGTACAGGTTAGGGTTAGGGTTAGGTTACTGGATAGGTTTAGGGTACGGTTTAGGTCTAGGGTTAGGGTTAGGTTTAGGGTGTGGGTTAGGGATAGGCATCGGGTTAAGGATAGGGTACGGGTTAGGGTTAGGCTACGGGTGAGGGTGAGTGTTAGGCTTATGGTACGGGATAGGGTTATGGTTAGTGTTAGGGTACGGGTTAGGGTTAGGGTACGGTTTAGGTCTAGTTTTAGGGTTAGGTTTAGAATGCAGGTTAGGGTTAGGGTTAGTGTACGGGATTAGGTTTAGTGTTAGGGTCAGGGTTAGGGTTAGGTTTAGGGTTAGGGTTAGGGTACGAGTTCGGGTTACGGTACGAGTTAGGTTTAGGGTTAGCGTTGAGTTTAGGGATTGGGTTATAGGAGGGGGTTAGGGTTAGTGTTAGGGTTAGGTTTAGGGTTAGAGAACGGGTTCGGTTACATTTAGTTTATGGTTAGGGTTAGAGTATGGGTTAGGATTTGTGTTAGGGTTAGGGTTAGGGTTAAGGTTAGGGTTAGAGTACGGGTTTGGGTTAGTGTTAGGGTACGGGTTAGGTTTAATATTTGGGTTCGTGTTAGGGTAAGGGTAAGGGTAGGGTTAGGTTTAGGGTTAGGGGTTAGGATTAGACTTAGTGTTAGGCTACGGGATACTGTTAGAGTACGGGTTAGGTTTAGGTTTAGGGTAAGGGTTAGGTTTATGGTTATAGTACAGGTTAGGCTTTGATTTAGGATTAGGTTTAGGTTTAGAGTACGGGTTAGGGATAGTGTTAGGGTTAGGGTTAGGTTTAGGGTTAGGGTTAGGGTGCGGGTTAGGGTTAGGGTTAGAGTACGGAGTATGGTTAGTGTTAGGGTCAGTGTTAGGGTTAGAGTACGGGTTTGGTTTAGTGTTAGGGTACGGGTTAGTTTTACCGTTTGGGTACATGTTAGGGTAAGGGTTAGGGTTAGGGTTAGGTTTAGGGTTAGGGGTTAGGGTTAGACTTAGTGTTAGGCTACGGGATAGGGTTAGAGTACGTGTTAGGTTTAGGTTTAGGGTTAGGGTTAAGTTTATGGTTATAGTACGGGTTAGGGTTAGATTTAGGGTTAGGTTTAGGTTTAGAGTACGATTTTGGGATAGTGTTAGGGTTAGGGTTAGGCTATGGGTTAGGTTTAGGTTGAGGTTACGGGATAGGGTTACCGTACGGGATAAGTTTAGGGTTAGGGTTAGGTTTAAGTTCTGGGTTAGGGCTAGGTTTAAGTGCGGGTTTGGGTTAGGGTTAGGGTACGGGTTCGGGTTAGGTTTAGGGTCAGGGTTAGTGTTAGTGATAGGGTTATGGTACGGGTTAGGGTTAAGGTTGGGGTTAGGGTTAGGGTTAGGGTACGGGTTAGGGTTAGGGTTAGGGTTAGAGTTAGGGTTAGCGTATGGGTTAGGGTTAGGGTTAGGTTTAGGGATAGGGTTAGGGTACGGGTTAGGGTTAGGGTACGGGTTAGCGTTAGTGTTAAGGTTAGGGTTAGGGTTAGGAAAGTGTTAGGGTTAGGGTTAGGTTTAGGGTACGGGTTAGGGTTAGGGATAGGGTATGGGTTATGGTGAGGGTACGGGTTAGGGTTAGGGTACGGGTTAGGGTTAGAGTTCGGGTACGGGTTAGGGTTAGGGTTAGGGTTAAGGTTAGGGTTAGGGTACGGGTTAGGGTTAGGGTTAGGGTTAGTGGTAGGGTTAGCGTACAGGTTAGTGTTAGGGTTCGGGTTAGGGTTAGGGTACGGGTTAGGGTTAGGGTTAGGGTTAGGGTTAGGGTTAGCGTACGGGTTAGGGATAGGGTTAGGTTTAGGGTTAGGTTTAGGGTTAGAGTATGGGTTAGGGTTAGGGTACGGGTTAGGGTTAGTGTTAGGGTTAGGGTTAGGGTTAGGGTTAGGAAAGGGTTAGGGTTAGGGTTAGGGTTAGGGTTAGGGTACGGGTTAAGGGTAGGGTTAGGGTACGGGTTAGGGTTAGGGTTAGTGTTAGGTTTAGGGATAGGGTACGGGTTAGGGTATGGGTTAGGGTACGGGTTAGGGTACGGATTAGGGTTAGGGTAGGGTACGGTTTAGGGTTAGGTTTAGGGTTAGGGTACGGGTTAGGGTACGGATTAGGGTTAGGGTTAGGGTTAGGGTTAGGGTACGGGTTAGGGTTAGGGTTAGGGTTAAGTTTAGGGTACGGGTTAGGGTTAGGGTTAGGGTTAGGCTTAGGGTTAGGGTTAGGGTACGGGTTAGGGTTAGGGTACCGGTTAGGGTTAGGGTTAGGGTACGGGTTAGGGTTAGTGTTAGTGTTAGGGTTAGGGTTAGGTTTAGGTTACGGGTTAGGGTTAGGGTTAGGGTTAGTGTTAGGGTTAGCATACGGGTTAGGGTTAGGGTTAGGTTTAGGGATAGGGTTAGGTTACGGGTTAGGGTTAGGGTACGGGTTAGGGTTAATGTTAGGGTTAGGGTTAGGGTTAGGAAAGGGTTAGGGTTAGGGTTAGGTTTAGGGTACGGGTTAGGGTACGGGTTAGGGTTAGGGTTAGGGTTAGGGTACGGGTTAGGTTTAGGGTTACGGTACGGGTTAGGTTTAGGGTTAGGGTACGGGTTAGGGTTAGGGTTAGGGTTAGGGTTAGGGTATGGGTTAGGGTTAGGGTTAGGGTTAGGGTTAGGGTTAGGTTTAGCAAAGGGTTAGGGTTAGTGTTAGGGTTAGGGTTAGGGTTAGGGTTAGGGTTAGGGTACGGGTTAGACTTAGGGTTAGGGTTAGGGTTAGGGTACGGGTTAGGGTTAGGGTTAGGGTACCGGTTAGGAATAGGATTAGGGTTAAGGTTAGGATTAGGGTACGGGTTAGGGTTAGTGTTAGGGTTAGTGGTAGGGTTAGCGTACGGGTTATGGTTAGTGTTCGGGTTAGGGTTAGGGTACGGTTTAGGGTTAGGGTACGGGTTAGGGTTAGGGTTAGTGTTAGGTTTAGGGTTAGCGTTAGGGTTAGCAAAGGGTTAGGGTTAGGGTTAGGGTACGGGTTAGGGTTAGGTTTAGGGTTAGTGTTAGGGTTAGCAAAGGGTTAGGGTTAGGGTTAGGGTTAGGGTTAGGGTTAGGTTTAGGTTTAGGGTACGGTTTAGGGTACGGGTTAGGGTTAGGTTACGGGTTGGGGTTAGGGTTAGGGTTAGGTTTAGGAAAGGGTTAGGGTTTAGGTTAGGGTACGGGTTAGGTTTAGGGTTAGGGTTAGGGTTAGGGTACGGGTTAGTGTTAAGGTACGGGTTAGGGTTAGGGTACGTGTTAGGGTTAGGGTTGGGTTAGGGTTAGGGTAGGTTTAGGGTACGGGTTAGGGTTAGGGTTAGGGAACGGGTTAGGGTTAGGGTTGGGTTAGGGTTAGGGTAGGTTTAGGGTACGGGTTAGGGTTAGGGTTAGGGTTAGGGTACGGGTTAGGGTTAGGGTACGGGTTAGGGTTATGGTTAGGGTACTGGTTAGGGTTAGGGTTAGGGTACGGGTTAGGTTTAGGGTTAGGGTTAGTGTTAGGGTACGGGTTAGGTTTAGGGTAAGGATTAGGGTTAGGTTTAGGGTACGGGTTAGGCTTAGGGTTAGGGTTAGGGTTAGGGTACGGGTTAGGTTTAGGGTACGGGTTAGGGTTAGAGTTCGGGTACGGGTTAGGGTTAGGTTTAGGGTTAGGGTTAGGGTACGGGTTAGGGTTAGGGTTAGGGTTAGTGTTAGGGTTAGCGTACGTGTTAGGTTTAGGGATAGGGTTAGGGTTAGGGTTAGGGTTAGGTTACGGGTTAGGGTTATGGTTAGGGTTAGGGTTAGGGTTAGGAAAGGTTTAGGGTTAGGGTTAGGGTACGGGTTAGGGTTAGGGTACGGGTTAGGGTTAGGGTTAGGTTTAGGGTTAGGGTTAGGGTACGGGATAGGGTTAGGTTTAGGGTACGGGTTAGGGTTAGGTTACGGGTTAGGATTAGGGTTAGGGTACGGGTCAGGGTTAGGGTTGGGGGTTAGGGTTAGGGTTAGGGTTAGGGTTAGGGTACGGGTTAGGGTTAGGGTACGGGTTAGGGTTAGGGTTAGGGTTAGGGTTAGTGTTAGCGTACGGGTTAGGGTTAGGTTTAGGGTTATGTTACGGGTTAGGGTTAGGGTACGGGTTAGGGTTAGGGTTAGGAAAGGGTTAGGTTTAGGGTAAGGGTACGGGTTAGGGTTAGGGTACGGGTTAGGGTTATGGTTAGGGTTAGCGTACGGTTTAGGGTTAGGGTTAGGGTACGGGTTAGTTTTAGGGTTAGGGTTAGGGTTAGGGTACGGGTTAGGGTTAGGGTTAGGGTTAGGGTTAGGGTTAGGGTTAGGGTTTAGGGGTTACGTTTAGGGTTATGGTTATGGTTAGGGTTAGGGTACGGGTTAGGGTACGGTTTAGGGTTAGGGATAGTTTTAGAGTTAGGGTACGGGTTAGTGTTAGGGTTAGGGTTAGAATTAGGGTTATGGTATGGGTTAGGGTTAGGGTACGGGTTAGGGTTAGGGTTAGGGTTAGGGTACGGGTTAGGGTTAGGGTACGGGTTAGGGTTAGGTTTAGTGTACGGGTTAGGGTTAGAGTTAGGGTTAGGAAAGGTTTAGGGTTAGGGTTAGGGTACGGGTTAGGGTTAGGCTTAGGGTTAGGGTTAGGGTACGGGTTAGGGTTAGGGTACGGGTTAGGGTTAGGGTACGGGTTAGGGTACGGGTTAGGGTTAGGGTTCGGGTACGGGTTAGTGTTAGGTTTAGGGTTAGGGTACGGGTTAGGGTTAGTGTTAGGGTTAGGGTACGGGTTAGGTTTAGGGTTAGGGGTTAGGGTTAGGGTACGTGTTAGGGTTAGGGTTAGGGTTAGGGTTATGGTACGGGTTAGGGTTAGGTTTAGGGTACGGGTTTGTGTTAGGGTTAGGGTTAGGGTATGGGTTAGGGTTAGTGTTAGGGTTAGGGTACGGGTTAGGGTTAGGTTTAGGGGTTAGGGTTAGGGTACTGGTTAGGGTTAGGGTTAGGTTAGGGTTTGGGTACGGGTTAGGGATAGTGTTAGGGTTAGTGTTAGGCTTAAGGTACGGGTTAGGGTTAGGGTTAGGGTTAGGGTTAGGGGTTAGGGGTTAGGATTAGGGTTAGAGTTAGGGGTAGGGTACGGGTTAGGGTTCGTGTTAGGGTTAGGTTTAGTGTTAGGGTACGGGTTAGGTTTAGGGTTAGGGTTAGGGTTAGGGTACGGGTTAGGGTACGGGTTAGGTTTAGGGTTAGGGTTAGGGTTAGGTTAAGGGTACGGGTTAGGGTTAGGGTTAGGGTTAGGTTTAGGGTACGGGTTAGGGTTAGGGTTAGGGTTAGGGTACGGGTTTGGGTTAGGTTTAGGGTTAGGGTTAGGGTTAGGGTTAGGGTTAGTGTTAGGGTTAGGGTTAGCGTACGGGTTAGGGTTAGGGTTAGGTTTAGGTTTAGGTTTACGGTTAGGGTACGGGTTAGGGTTTGTGTACGGGTTAGGGTTAGTGTTAGGGTTAGGGTTAGGGTTAGGTTTAGGGTTAGGAAAGGGTTAGGGTTAGGGTTAGGGTTAGGGTTAGGGTACGGGTTAAGGGTAGGGTTAGGGTACGGGTTAGGGTTAGGGTTAGTGTTAGGGTTAGGGATACGGTACGGGTTAGGGTACGGGTTAGGGTACGGGTTAGGGTTAGTGTTAGGGTACGGTTTAGGGTTAGGTTTAGGGTTAGGGTACGGGTTAGGGTACGGATTAGGGTTAGGGTTAGGGTTAGGGTTAGGGTACGGGTTAGGGTTAGGGTTAGGGTTAAGTTTAGGGTACGGGTTAGGGTTAGGGTTAGGCTTAGGGTTAGGGTTAGGGTACGGGTTAGGGTTAGGGTACGGGTTAGGGTTAGGGTTTGGGTATGGGTTAGGGTTAGTGTTAGGGTTAGGGTTAGGGTTAGGGTTAGGGTTAGAGTTAGGGTTAGCGTACGGGTTAGGGTTAGGGTTAGGTTTAGGGATAGGGTTAGGGTACGGGTTAGGGTTAGGGTTCGGGTTAGCGTTAGTGTTAGGGTTAGGGTTAGGGTTAGGAAAGTGTTAGGGTTAGGGTTAGGTTTAGGGTACGGGTTAGGGTTAGGGATAGGGTATGGGTTATGGTGAGGGTACGGGTTAGGGTTAGGGTACGGGTTAGGGTTAGAGTTCGGGTACGGGTTAAGGTTAGGGTTAGGGTTAAGGTTAGGGTTAGGGTACGGGTTAGGGTTAGGGTTAGGGTTAGTGGTAGGGTTAGCGTACAGGTTAGTGTTAGGGTTCGAGTTAGGGTTAGGGTACGGGTTAGGGTTAGGGTTAGGGTTAGGGTTAGGGTTAGCGTACGGGTTAGGGTTAGGGTTAGGTTTAGGGTTAGGTTTAGGGTTAGAGTACGGGTTATGGTTAGGGTACGGGTTAGGGTTAGTGTTAGGGTTAGGGTTAGGGTTAGGGTTAGGGTTAGGAAAGGGTTAGGGTTAGGGTTAGGGTTAGGGTTAGGGTACGGGTTAAGGGTAGGGTTAGGGTACGGGTTAGGGTTAGGGTTAGTGTTAGGGTTAGGGATAGGGTACGGGTTAGGGTACGGGTTAGGGTACGGGTTAGGGTACGGATTAGGGTTAGGGTAGGGTACGGTGTTGGGTTAGGTTTAGGGTTAGGGTACGGGTTAGGGTACGGATTAGGGTTAGGGTTAGGTTTAGGGTTAGGGTACGGGTTGGGGTTAGGGTTAGGGTTAAGTTTAGGGTACGGGTTAGGGTTAGTGTTAGGGTTAGGCTTAGGGTTAGGGTTAGGGTACGGGTTAGGGTTAGGGTACCGGTTAGGGTTAGGGTTAGGGTACGGGTTAGGGTACGGTTTAGGGTTAGGGTTAGTTTTAGAGTTAGGGTACGGGTTAGTGTTAGGGTTAGGGTTAGAATTAGGGTTAGGGTATGGGTTAGGGTTAGGGTACGGTTTAGGGTTAGGGTTAGGGTTAGGGTACGGGTTAGGGTTAGGGTACGGGTTAGGGTTAGGGTTAGTGTACGGGTTAGGGTTAGAGTTAGGGTTAGGAAAGGTTTAGGTTTAGGGTTAGGGTACGATTTAGGGTTAGGGTTAGGGTTAGGGTACGGGTTAGGGTTAGGGTACGGGTTAGGGTTAGGGTACGGGTTAGGGTACGGGTTAGGGTTAGGGTTCGGGTACGGGTTAGTGTTAGGTTTAGGGTTAGGGTACGGGTTAGGGTTAGTGTTAGGGTTAGGGTACGGTTTAGTTTTAGGGTTAGGGGTTAGGGTTAGGGTACGTGTTAGGGTTAGGGTTAGGGTTAGGGTTATGGTACGGGTTAGGGTTAGGTTTAGGGTACGGGTTTGTGTTAGTGTTAGGGTTAGCGTATGGGTTAGGGTTAGTGTTAGGGTTAGGGTACGGGTTAGGGTTAGGTTTAGGGGTTAGGGTTAGGGTACTGGTTAGGGTTAGGGTTAGGTTAGGGTTTGGGTACGGGTTAGGGTTAGGGTTAGGGTTAGTGTTAGGCTTAAGGTATGGGTTAGGGTTAGTGTTAGGGTTAGGGTTAGGGGTTAGGGGTTAGGATTAGGGTTAGAGTTAGGGGTAGGGTACGGGTTAGGGTTCGTGTTAGGGTTAGTGTTAGTGTTAGGGTACGGGTTAGGGTACGGGTTAGGTTTAGGGTTAGGGTTAGGGTTAGGTTATGGGTACGGGTTAGGGTTAGGGTTAGGGTTAGGTTTAGGGTACGGGTTAGGGTTAGGGTTAGGGTTAGGGTACGGGTTTGGGTTAGGTTTAGGGTTAGGGTTAGGGTTAGGGTTAGGGTTAGGGTTAGTGTTAGGGTTAGGGTTAGCGTACGGGTTAGGGTTAGGGTTAGGTTTAGGTTTAGGTTTACGGTTAGGGTACGGGTTAGGGTTTGTGTACGGGTTAGGGTTAGTGTTAGGGTTAGGGTTAGGGTTAGGTTTAGGGTTAGGAAAGGGTTAGGGTTAGGGTTAGGGTTAGGGTTAGGGTACGGGTTAAGGGTAGGGTTAGGGTACGGGTTAGGGTTAGGGTTAGTGTTAGGGTTAGGGATACGGTACGGGTTAGGGTACGGGTTAGGGTACAGGTTAGGGTACGGGTTAGGGTTAGTGTTAGGGTACGGTTTAGGGTTAGGTTTAGGGTTAGGGTACGGGTTAGGGTACGGATTAGGGTTAGGGTTAGGGTTAGGGTTAGGGTACGGGTTAGGGTTAGGGTTAGGGTTAAGTTTAGGGTACGGGTTAGGGTTAGGGTTAGGCTTAGGGTTAGGGTTAGGGTACGGGTTAGGGTTAGGGTACGGGTTAGGGTTAGGGTTTGGGTATGGGTTAGGGTTAGTGTTAGGGTTAGGGTTAGGGTTAGGGTTAGGTTACGGGTTAGGGTTAGGGTTAGGGTTAGAGTTAGGGTTAGCGTACGGGTTAGGGTTAGGGTTAGGTTTAGGGATAGGGTTAGGGTACGGGTTAGGGTTAGGGTACGGGTTAGCGTTAGTGTTAGGGTTAGGGTTAGGGTTAGGAAAGTGTTAGGGTTAGGGTTAGGTTTAGGGTACGGGTTAGGGTTAGGGATAGGGTATGGGTTATGGTGAGGGTACGGGTTAGGGTTAGGGTACGGGTTAGGGTTAGAGTTCGGGTACGGGTTAAGGTTAGGGTTAGGGTTAAGGTTAGGGTTAGGGTACGGGTTACGGTTAGGGTTAGGGTTAGTGGTAGGGTTAGCGTACAGGTTAGTGTTAGGGTTCGGGTTAGGGTTAGGGTACGGGTTAGGGTTAGGGTTAGGGTTAGGGTTAGGGTTAGCGTACGGGTTAGGGTTAGGGTTAGGTTTAGGGTTAGGTTTAGGGTTAGAGTACGGGTTAGGGTTAGGGTACGGGTTAGGGTTAGTGTTAGGGTTAGGGTTAGGGTTAGGGTTAGGGTTAGGGTTAGGAAAGGGTTAGGGTTAGGGTTAGGGTTAGGGTTAGGGTACGGGTTAAGGGTAGGGTTAGGGTACGGGTTAGGGTTAGGGTTAGTGTTAGGGTTAGGGATAGGGTACGGGTTAGGGTACGGGTTAGGGTACGGGTTAGGGTACGGATTAGGGTTAGGGTAGGGTACGGTTTAGGGTTAGGTTTAGGGTTAGGGTACGGGTTAGGGTACGGATTAGGGTTAGGGTTAGGTTTAGGGTTAGGGTACGGGTTAGGGTTAGGGTTAGGGTTAAGTTTAGGGTACGGGTTAGGGTTAGTGTTAGGGTTAGGCTTAGGGTTAGGGTTAGGGTACGGGTTAGGGTTAGGGTACCGGTTAGGGTTAGGGTTAGGGTACGGGTTAGGGTTAGTGTTAGGGTTAGGGTTAGGGTTAGGGTTAGGTTACGGGTTAGGGTTAGGATTAGGGTTAGTGTTAGGGTTAGCGTACGGGTTAGGGTTAGGGTTAGGTTTAGGGATAGGGTTAGGGTACGGGTTAGGGTTAGGGTACGGGTTAGGGTTAGTGTTAGGGTTTAGGTTAGGGTTAGGAAAGGGTTAGGGTTAGGGTTAGGTTTAGGGTACGGGTTAGGGTACGGGTTAGGGTTAGGGTTAGGTTTAGGGTACGGGTTAGGTTTAGGGTTAGGGTACGGGTTAGGTTTAGGGTTAGGGTACGGGTTAGGGTTAGGGATAGGGATAGGGTTAGGGTTAGGGTTAGGGTATGGGTTAGGGTTTGGGTTAGGGTTAGTGGTAGGGTTAGCGTACGGGTTAGGGTTAGTGTTCGGGTTAGGGTTAGGGTACGGTTTAGGGTTAGGATACGGGTTTGGGTTAGGGTTAGGGTTAGGGTTAGGGTTAGGGTTAGCGTTAGGGTTAGCAAAGGGTTAGGGTTAGGGTTAGGGTACGGGTTAGGGTTAGGTTTAGGGTTAGTGTTAGGGTTAGCAAAGGGTTAGGGTTAGGGTTAGGGTTAGGGTTAGGTTTAGGTTTAGGGTACGGTTTAGGGTACGGGTTAGGGTTAGGGTACGGGTTGGGGTTAGGGTTAGGGTTAGGTTTAGGAAAGGGTTAGGGTTAGGGTTAGGGTACGGGTTAGGTTTAGGTTTAGGGTTAGGGTTAGGGTACGGGTTAGTGTTAAGGTACGGGTTAGGGTTAGGGTACGTGTTAGTGTACGGGTTACGGTTAGGGTTAGGGTACGGGTTAGGGTTAGGGTTGGGTTAGGGTTAGGGTAGGTTTAGGGTACGGGTTAGGGTTAGGGTACGGGTTAGGGAACGGGTTAGTGTTAGGGTTAGGGTTAGGGTACGGGTTAGGGTTAGGGTACGGGTTAGGGTTAGGGTTAGGGTACTGGTTAGGGTTAGGGTTAGGTTACGGGTTAGGTTTAGGGTTAGGGTTAGTGTTAGGGTACGGGTTAGGTTTAGGGTAAGGGTTAGGGTTAGGTTTAGGGTACGGGTTAGGGTTAGGGTTAGGGTACGGGTTAGGTTTAGGGTACGGGTTAGGGTTAGGGTTAGGGTACGGGTTAGGGTTAGGTTTAGGGTTTGGGTTAGGGTACGGGTTAGGGTTAGGGTTAGGGTTAGTGTTAGGGTTAGCGTACGTGTTAGGTTTAGGGTTAGGGTTAGGGTTAGGGTTAGGGTACGGGTTAGGGTTATGGTTAGGGTTAGGGTTAGGGTTAGGAAAGGTTTAGGGTTAGGATTAGGTTACGGGTTAGGGTTAGGGTACGGGTTAGGGTACGGGTTAGGGTTAGGGTTAGGGTTAGGGTACAGGATAGGGTTAGGGTTAGGGTACGGGTTAGGGTTAGGGTTAGGGTACGGGTTAGGGTTAGGGTTAGGGTTAGGGGTAGGTTTAGTGTACGGGTTAGGGTTAGGGTTAGGGTTAGGATTAGGGTTAGCAAAGGGTTAGGGTTAGGGTTAGGGTTAGGGTTAGGGTACGGGTTAGGGTTAGGGTTAGGGTACGGGTTAGGTTTAGGGTTAGGGTTAGGGTACGGGTTAGGGTTAGGGTTAGGGTTAGGGGTTAGTGGTTAGGGTTAGGGTTAGGGTTAGGGTTAGGGTACAGGTTAGGTTACGGGTTAGGGTTAGTGTACCGTTTAGTGTTAGGGTTAGGGTTAGGGTTGGGGTACGGGTTAGGGTTTAGGGTTAGGGTTAGGGTACGGGTTAGGGTTAGGGTTAGTGTTAGGGTTAGGGATAGGGTACGGGTTAGGGTACGGGTTAGGGTACGGGTTAGGGTACGGGTTAGGGTTAGTGTTAGGGTACGGTTTAGGGTTAGGTTTAGGGTT
>JAVLSZ010000160.1:132500-147500 GCA_032313775.1 Urocyon cinereoargenteus
GGGTCCGTGTTAGGGTTAGGGTTGGGTTAGGGTTAGGGTTAGGGTTAGGGTACAGGTTAGGGTTAGGGTACGGGTTAGGGTTAGGGTTAGGGTACTGGTTACGTTTAGGGTTAGGGTTAGGGTACCGGTTAGGGTTAGGGTTAGGTTTAGGGTACGCTTAAGTGTTAGGGTTAGGGTTAGTGTTAGGTTTAGGGTACGGGTTAGGGTTAGGGTTAGGGTTAGGTTTAGGGTATGGGTTAGGGTTAGGGTTAGTTTTAGGGTTAGGGTTAAGGTACGGGTTAGGGTTAGGGTACGGGTTAGGGTTAGGGTTAGGGTAAGGGTTAAGATACGGGTTAGGGTTAGGTTTAGGATTAGGGTACGGGTTAGGGTTAGGGTTAGGGTACGGGTTAGTGTTAGTGTTAGGGTTAGGGTTAGGTTTAGGGTACGGGTTAGGGTTATGGTTAGGGTTAGGTTTAGGGTATGGTTTAGGGTTAGGGTTAGGATTAGGTTTAGGGTTAGGGTACGGGTTAGGGTTAGGGTACGGGTTAGGGTTAGGTTTAGGGTACGGGTTAGGTTTAGGGTTAGTGTTAGGGTTAGGGTTAGGTTTAGAGTACGGGTTAGGGTTAGGGTAAGGGTTAATGTTAGGGTTAGCGTACCGGTTAGGGTTAGGTTTAGCGTAAGAGTTAGGGTACGGGTTAGGGTTAGGGTTAGGGTTAGAGTTAGGTTTAGGGTACAGGTTAGGGTTACGGTTAGGGTTAGGGTACGGGTTAGGGTACGTGTTAGTGTTAGGGTACCGGTTAGGGTTAGGGTACGGGTTAGGGTTAGGGTTAGGGGTTAGGGTTAGGTTTAGGGTTAGGGTACGGGTTAGGGTTAGGGTACAGGTTAGGGTTAGGTTTAGGGTTAGGATTAGGTTTAGGGTACGGGTTAATGTTAGGGTAAGGATTAGGGTTAGGGTTAGGGTACGGGTTAGGGTTAGGGTTAGGGGTTAGGGTTAGGATTAGTGTTAGGGTTAGGGTTAGAGTACTGGTTAGGGTTACGGTACGAGTTAGGTTTAGGTTTAGGGTTAGGGTTAGGTTTAGCGTACGGGTTAGGGTTAGGGTTAGGTTTAGGGTTAGGGTTAGGGTTAGGGTACGGGTGAGGGTTAGGGTACAGGTTAGGTTTATGGTTAGGGTTAGGGTTAGGTTTAGCGTTCGGGTTAGGGTTAGGATTAGTGTTAGGGTTATGGTTAGAGTACGGGTTAGTGTTAGGGTACGAGTTAGGTTTAGGTTTAGGGTTAGGTTTAGGTTTAGCGTACGGGTTAGGGTACGGGTTAGTGTTAGGGTTAGGGTTAGGGTTAGGGTACGGGTTAGGGTTAGGGTTAGGGTTAGTTTTAGCGTTAGCGTACGGGTTAGGGTAGGGTTAGGGTTAGGGTTAGGGTAAGGGTTAGGGTTAGGGTTAGGGTACGGGTTAGGGTTAGGGTTAGGGTTAGGGTTAGGGTTAGTGTAAGGGTTAGGGTTAGGGTTAGGGTACGGGTTAGGGTTAGGGTTAATATATGGGTTAGGTTTAGGATTAGGGTACGGGTTAGGTTAGGGTTAGGGTTAGGTTTAATGTACGGGTTAGGATTAGGGTTAGGGTTAGGGTTAGGGTTAGGGTTAGCAAAGGGTTAGGGTTAGCGTAAGGGTTAGGGTTTGGGTACGGGTTAGGGTTAGGGTTAGGTTAGGTTTAGGGTACGGGTTAGGGTTAAGGTACGGGTTAGGGTTAGGGTACGTGTTAGGGTACGGGTTAGCCTTAGGTTTAGGGTACGGGTTAGGGTTAGGGTTGGGTTAGGGTTAGGGTTAGGGTTAGGGTATGGGTTAGGGTTAGGGTACGGGTGTGGGTACGGGTTAGGGTTAGGGTTAGGGTTAGGGTTGGGGTACGGTTTAGGGTTAGGGTACGGGTTAGGGTTAGTCTAAGGGTAGGGTTAGGAAAGTTTTAGGGTTAGGGTTAGGGTTAGGTTTAGGGTTAGGGTACGGGTTAGGGTTAGGGTAAGGGTTAGGGTTACGGTTAGGGTTAGGGTTAGGTTTAGGGTACGGGTTAGGGTTAGGGTAAGGGTTAAGGTACGGGTTAGGGTTAGGGTTAGGGTTAGGGTTAGGGTACGGGTTAGGGTTAGGGTTAGGTTTAGGGTTAGGGTTAGGGTTAGGGTTAGGGTTAGGGTACGGGTTAGGTTTAGGGTTAGGGTTAGGGTTAGGGTTAGGGTAAGGGTTAGGGTTAGGGTTAGGGTACGGGTTAGGGTAAGGTTAGGGTTAGGGTTAGGGCACGGGTTAGGGTTAGGGTTAGGGTTATGTTTAGGGTTAGTGTTAGCGTACTGGTTAGGGTTAGGTTTAGGGTTAGTGTTAGGGTACGGGTTAGGGTTAGTGTTAGGGTTAGGGTTAGGGTTAGGGTTAGGGTTAGGGTTAGGGTACGGGTTAAGGGTAGGTTTAGGGTACGGGTTAGGGTTAGGGTTAGTGTTAGGGTTAGGGATAGGGTACGGGTTAGGGTTAGGGTTTGGGTTAGGGTTAGGGTACGGTTTAGGGTTAGGGTTAGGGTTAAGTTTAGGGTTAGGGTTAGGATTAGGTTTAGGGTATGTGTTAGTGTTAGGGTACGGATTAGGGTTAGGGTTAGTGTACGGGTTAGGGTACGAGTTAGGGTTAGGGTTAGGATTAGGGTTAGGGTTAGGGTTAGGGTACGGGTTAGGGTTAGGGTACGGGTTAGGGTTAGGTTTAGGGTTAGGGTTAGCGTACGGGTTAGGGTTAGGGTTAGGTTTAGGGTTAGAGTTAGGGTTAGGGTACGGGTTAGGGTTAGGGTACGGGTAAGGGTTAGTGTTAGGGTTAGGGTTAGGGTTAGGGTTAGGAAAGGGTTAGGGTTAGGGTTAGGGTTAGGGTTAGGGTACGGGTTAAGGGTAGGTTTAGGGTACGGGTTAGGGTTAGGGTTAGTGTTAGGGTTAGGGATAGGGTACGGGTTAGGGTACGGGTTAGGGTACGGGTTAGTGTACGTGTTAGGGTTAGGGTTAGGGTACGGGTTAGGGTTAGGTTTAGGGTTAGGGTACGGGTTAGGGTACGGGTTAGGGTTAGGGTTAGGGTACGGGTTAGGGTTAGGATTAGGGTTAGGTTTAGGGTACGGGTTAGGGTTAGGGTACGGGTTAGGGTTAGGGTACGGTTTAGTGTTAGGGTTAGGGTTAGGGTTAGGGTTAGGAAAGGTTTAGGTTTAGGGTTAGGGTACGGGTTAGGGTACGGGTTAGGGTTAGGGTTAGGGTACGGGTTAGGGTTAGGATTAGGGTTAGGTTTAGGGTACGGGTTAGGGTTAGGGTACGGGTTAGGGTTAGGGTACGGTTTAGTGTTAGGGTTAGGGTTAGGGTTAGGGTTAGGAAAGGTTTAGGTTTAGGGTTAGGGTACGGGTTAGTGTTAGGGTACGGGTTAGGGTACGGGTTAGGGTTAGGGTTAGGGTTAGATTTAGGGTTAGGGTTAGGGTACGGGTTAGGGTTAGGGTTAGGGTACGGGTTAGGTTTAGGTTTAGGTTTAAGGTTAGGTTTAGGGTACGGGTACGGGTTAGGGTTAGGGTTAGTGGTAGGGCTAGCGTACGGGTTAGGGTTAGGGTTCGGGTTAGGTTTCGGGTACGGTTTAGGGTTAGTGTACGGGTTAGGTTTAGGGTTAGGGTTAGCGTTAGGGTTAGTGTTAGGGTTAGCAAAGGGTTAGGGTTAGGGTTAGGGTTAGGGTACGGGTTAGGGTTAGGTTTAGGGTACGGGTTAGGGTTAGGGTTAGCGTTAGGGTTAGGGACAGAGTACGGGTTAGGGTTAGGGTTAGGGTTAGGGGTTAGGGGTTAGTTTTAGGGTTAGGGTTAGGGTTAGGGTACGGGTTAGGGTACGGGTTAGGGTTAGGGTACGGGTTAGTGTTAGGGTTAGGGTTAGGGTTAGGGTACGTGTTAGGGTTAGGGTTAGGTTTAGGTGTAGGGTACGATTTAGGGTACGGGTTAGGGTTAGGGTACGGGTTAGGGTTAGGGTTAGGGTTAGGTTTAGGAAAGGGTTAGGGTTAGGGTTAGGGTACGGGTTAGGTTTAGGTTTAGGGTTAGGTTTAGGGTATGGGTTAGGGTTAAGGTACGGGTTAGGGTTAGGGTACGTGTTAGGGTACGGGTTAGGGTTAGTGTTAGGGTACGGGTTAGGGTTAGGTTTGGGTTAGGGTTAGGGTTAGGTTTAGGGTACGGGTTAGGGATAGGGTACGGGTTAGGGTACGGGTTAGGGTTAGGGTACGGGTTAGGGTTAGGGTACGGTTTAGGGTTAGGGTACGGGTTAGGGTTAGGGTTAGGGTACTGGTTAGGGTTAGGGTTAGGGTACGGTTTAGGTTTAGGGTTAGGGTTAGGGTTAGGGTACGGGTTAGGTTTAGGGTAAGGGTTAGGGTTAGGTTTAGTGTACGGGTTAGGGTTAGGGTTAGGGTTAGGGTTAGGGTACGCGTTAGGTTTAGGGTACGGGTTAGGGTTAGGGTTAGGGTACGTTTTAGGGTTAGGGTTAGGGTTAGGGTTACGGTTAGGGTACGGGTTAGGGTTTGGTTTAGGATTAGTGTTAGGGTTAGCGTACGTGTTAGGGTTAGGGTTAGGGTTAGGTTTAGGGTTAGGGTACGGGTTAGGGTTAGGGTTAGGGTTAGGAAAGGTTTAGGGTTAGGGTTAGGGTACGGGTTAGGGTTAGGGTACGGGTTAGGGTTATGGTTAGGGTTAGGGTTAGGGTACGGGATAGGGTTAGGTTTAGGGTACGGGTTAGGGTTAGTGTTAGGGTTATGGTTAGGTTAATTGTACGGGTTAGGGTTAGGGTTAGGGTTAGGGTTAGGGTTAGCAAAGGTTTAGGGTTAGGGTTAGGGTTAGGGTTAGGGTTAGGGTACGGGTTAGGGTTAGGGTTAGGGTACGGGTTAGGGTACGGGTTAGGGTTAGGTACAGGTTAGGGTTAGGGATAGGGTTAGGGATTAGCGGTTAGGGTTAGGGTTAGGGTTAGGGTTAGGGTACATGTTAGGTTATGGGTTAGGGTTAGGGTACCGGTTAGTGTTAGGGTTAGGGTTAGGGTTGGGGTACGGGTTAGGGTTTAGGGTTAGGGTAAGGGTACGGGTTAGGGTTAGGGTTAGGATTAGGGTTAGGGTTAGGGTTAGGGTTAGGGTTAGGTTTAGGAAAGGGTTAGGGTTAGGGTTAGGGTACGGGATAGGGTTAGGGTTAGGGTTAGGGTTAGGGTACGGGTTAGGGTTAGGTTTAGGGTACGGGTTAGGGTTAGGGTTAGCGTTAGGGTTAGGGACAGAATACAGGTTAGGGTTAGGGTTAGGGTTAGGGGTTAGGGGTTAGTTTTAGGGTTAGGGTTAGGGTTAGGGTACGGGTTAGGGCACGGGTTAGGGTTAGGGTACGGGTTAGTGTTAGGGTTAGGGTTAGGGTTAGGGTACGGGTTAGGGTTAGGGTTAGGTTTAGGGTTAGGGTACGGTTTAGGGTACGGGTTAGGGTTAGGGTACGGGTTAGGGTTAGGGTTAGGGTTAGGTTTAGGAAAGGGTTAGGGTTAGGGTTAGGTTACGGGTTAGGTTTAGTGTTAGGGTTAGGGTTAGGGTACGGGTTAGGGTTAAGGTACGGGTTAGGGTTAGGTTACGTGTTAGGGTACGGGTTAGGGTTAGTGTTAGGGTACGGGTTAGGTTTAGGGTTTGGTTAGGGTTAGGGTTAGGTTTAGCGTACGGGTTAGTGTTAGGGTACGGGTTAGGGTACGGGTTAGGGTTAGGGTACGGGTTAGGGTTAAGGTACGGGTTAGGGTTAGGGTACGGGTTAGGGTTAGGGTTAGGGTACTGGTTAGGGTTAGGGTTAGGGTACGATTTAGGTTTAGGGTTAGGGTTAGGGTGCGGGTTAGGTTTAGGGTAAGGGTTAGGGTTAGGTTTAGGGTATGGGTTAGGGTTAGGGTTAGGGTTAGGGTAGGGTTAGGGTACGGGTTAGGTTTAGGGTACGGGTTAGGGTTAGGGTTAGGGTTCGGTTTAGGGTTAGGGTTAGGGTTAGGGTTAGGGTTAGGGTACGGGTTAGGGTTAGGTTTAGGATTAGTGTTAGGGTTAGCGTACGTGTTAAGGTTAGAGTTAGGGTTAGGTTTAGGGTTAGGTTACGAGTTAGGGTTAGGGTTAGGGTTAGGAAAGTTTTAGGGTTAGGGTTAGGGTACGGGTTAAGGTTAGGGTACGGGTTAGGGTTATGGTTAGGGTTAGGGTTAGGGTACGGGATAAGGTTAGTGTTAGGGTACGGGTTAGGGTTAGGGTAAGGGTACGGGTTAGGGTTAGGGTTAGGGTTATGGTTAGGTTTATTGTACGGGTTAGGTTTAGGGTTAGGGTTAGGTTTAGTGTTAGCAAAGGGTTAGGGTTAGGGTTAGGGTTAGGGTTAGGGTACGGGTTAGGGTTACGGTTAGGATTAGGGTTAGGGTTAGGGTTAGGGTTAGGGTTAGGGTTAGGTTTAGGAAAGGGTTAGGGTTAGGGTTAGGGTACGGGATAGGGTTAGGGTTAGGGTTAGGGTTAGGGTACGGGTTAGGGTTAAGGTACGGGTTAGGGTTAGGGTACGTGTTAGGGTACGGGTTAGGGTTAGGGTTAGGTTACGGGTTAGGGTTAGGTTTGGGTTGGGGTTAGGGTTAGGGTTAGGGTTAGGGTTAGGGTTAGGAAAGGGTTAGGGTTAGGGTTAGGGTTAGGGTTAGGGTACGGGTTAGGGTTAGGGTACGGGTACGGGTTAGGGTTAGGGTTAGGTTTAGGGTACGGGTTAGGGTTAGTGTTAGGGTAAGGGTTAAGATACGGGTTAGGTTTAGGGTTAGGGTTAGGGTTAGGGTACGGGTTAGGGTTAGGGTTAGGTTTAGGGTTAGGGTTAGGGTACGGGTTAGGGTTAGGGTACGGGTTAGAGTTAGGATACGGGTTAGGGTATGGGTTAGGGTTAGGGTTAGGGTCCGGGTTAGGGTTAGGGTTGGGTTAGGGTTAGGGTTAGGGTTAGGGTACGGGTTAGGGTTAGGATACGGGTTAGGGTTAGGGTACTGGTTACGGTTAGGGTTAGGGTTAGGGTACGGGTTAAGGTTAGGGTTAGGTTTAGGGTACGGGTTAGTTTTAGGGTTAGGGTTAGGGTTAGGTTTAGGGTATGGGTTAGGGTTAGGGTTAGGGTTAGGTTTAGGGTATGGGTTAGGGTTAGGGTTAGGATTAGGGTTAGGGTTCGGGTACGGGTTAGGGTTAGGGTACGGGTTAGGGTTAGGGTTAGGGTAAGGGTTAAGATACGGATTAGGGTTAGGGTTAGTGTTAGGGTACGGGTTAGGGTTAGGGTACGGGTTAGTGTTAGGGTTAGGGTTAGGGTTAGGTTTAGGGTACGGGTTAGGGTTAGGGTTAGGGTTAGGGTATGTGTTAGGGTTAGGATTAGGATTAGGGTTAGGGTTAGGATACGGGTTAGGGTTAGGGTACGGGTTAGGGTTAGTTTTAGGGTAAGGGTTAGGGTTAGGGTTAGTGTTAGGGTTAGGGTTAGGGTTAGGGTACGTGTTAGGGTTAGGGTTAGGGTTAATGTTAGGGTTAGCGTACGGGTTAGGGTTAGGTTTAGGGTAAGGGTTAGGGTACGGGTTAGGGTTAGGGTTAGGGTGAGGGTTAGGTTTAGGGTACAGGTTAGGGTTAGGGTTAGGGTTAGGGTACGGGTTAGGGTACGTGTTAGGGTTAGGTTACTGGTTAGTGTTAGGGTACGGGTTAGGGTTAGGGTTAGTGGTTAGTGTTAGGGTTAGGGTTAGGGTACGGGTAAGGGTTAGGGTACAGGTTAGGGTTAGGTTTAGGATTAGGTTTAGGGTACGGGTTAGGGTTAGGGTACGGATTAGTGTTAGGGTTAGGGTACGGGTTAGGGTTAGGTTTAGGGTTAGGGTTAGGTTTAGCGTACGGGTTAGGGTGAGGGTTAGGTTTAGGGTTAGGGTTAGGGTTAGGGTACGGTTTAGGGTTAGGGTACAGGTTAGGTTTATGGTTAGGGTTAGGGTTAGGGTTAGGAAAGGGTTAGGGTTAGGGTACGGGTTAGGGTACGGGTTAAGGGTAAGATTAGGGTACGGGTTAGGGTTAGGGTTAGGGTACGGGTTAGGGTACGAGTTAGGGTTACGGTTAGGGTACGGGTTAGGGTTAGGTTTAGGGTTAGGGTACGGTTTAGAGTTATGGTTAGGGTGAGGGTTAGGGTTAGGGTACGGGTTAGGGTTAGGGTAAGGGTTAGGTTTAGATTTAGGGTACGGGTTAGGGTTAGGGTTAGTGTTAGGGTTAGGGTTAGGGTACGGGTTAAGATTAGTGTACGCGTTTGGGTTAGGGTTAGGGTACGGGTTAGGGTTAGTTTTAGGGTTAGGGTTAGGGTACGGGTTAGGGTTAGCGTACGGGTTAGGGTTAGGGTTAGGGTTAGGGTTAGGGTTAGGGTACGGGTTAGCTTTAGGGTTAGGTTTAGGGTTAGTGTTAGGGTTAGGAAAGGGTTAGGGTTAGGGTTAGGGTTAGGAAAGGGTTAGGTTTAGGGTTAGGGTTAGGGTTAGGGTACGGGTTAAGGGTAGGGTTAGGGTACGGGTTAGGGTTAGGGTTAGGGTACGGGTTAGGGTTAGGGTGCAGGTTAGGTTTATATTTAGGGTTAGGGTTAGGGTTAGGGTACGGTTTAGGGTTAGGGTTAGGGTTAGGGTTAGGGTAAGTGTTAGGGTTAGTGTAAGGGTTAGGGTTAGGTTTAGGGTACGGGTTAGGGTTAGGGTTAGTGTTAGGGTTAGGTTTAGGGTACGGGTTAGGATAGGGTACGGGTTAGGGTTAGGGTTAGGGTACGGGTTAGGGTTAGGGTTAGGGTTAGTGTTAGGGTTAGGGTACGGGTTAGGGTTAGGGTTAGGGTTAGTGTTAGGGTTAGCGTACGGGTTAGGGTTAGGGTTAGGGTTAATGTTAGGGTTAGGGTACGGGTTAGGTTTAGGGTTAGGTTTAGGGTTAGTGTTAGGGTTAGGAAAGGGTTAGGGTTAGGGTTACGGTTAGGGTACGGGTTAGGGTTAGGGTTAGGGTACGGGTTAGGGTTAGGGTTAGGGTACGGGTTAGGTTAGGGTTAGGGTTAGGGTACGGGTTAGGGTTAGGGTTAGGGTTAGGGTTAGCAAAGGGTTAGGGTTAGGGTAAGGGTTAGGGTTAGAGTACGGGTTAGGGTTAGGGTTAGGGTACGTGTTAGGGTTAGGGTTAGGGTTAGGGTACGGTTTAGGGTTAGGGTTAGGGTTAGGGGTTAGTTTTTAGTGATAGGGTTAGGTTTAGGGTACAGGTTAGGGTACGGGTTAGGGTTAGGGTACGGGTTAGTGTTAGGGTTAGGGTTAGGGTTGGGGTACGGGTTAGGGTATAGGTTAGGGTTAGGGTTAGGGTACGGTTTAGGGTTAGGTTTAGGGTTAGGGTACGGGTTAGTGTTATTGTTAGGGTTAGGGTTAGGTTTAGGGTATGGGTTAGGGTTAGGGTTAGGATTAGGGTTAGGGTTAGGGTACGGGTTAGGGTTAGGGTACGGGTTAGGGTTAGGTTTAGGGTACAGGTTAGGGTTAGGTTTAGGGTACGGGTTAGGGTTAGGGTTAGGGTACGGGTTAGGGTTAGGGTAAGGGTTAGAGTTAGGTTTAGGGTGGGTTAGGGTTAGGGTTAGGTTTAGTGTTAGGTTTAGGGTACGGGTTAGGTTTAGGGTACGGGTTAGGGTTAGGGTTAGGGTACGGGTTAGGGTTAGGGTTAGGGTTAGGGTTAGGGTTAGGGTTTGGGTACGGGTTAGGGTTAAGGTTAGGGTTAGTGTTAGGGTTAGCGTACGGGTTAGGGTTAGGGTTATGGTTAGGGTTAGGGTTAGGGTACGGATTAGGTTTAGGGTTAGGGTTAGGGTTAGTGTTAGGGTTAGGAAAGGGTTAGGGTTAGGGTTAGGGTTAGTGTTAGGGTTAGGGTTAGGGTACGGGTTAGGGTTAGGGTTAGGGTTAGGGTTAGGGTACGGGTTAGGGTTAGGGTTAGGGTATGGGTTAGGGTTAGGGTTAGGGTACGGGTTAGGTTAGGGTTAGGGTTAGGTTTAATGTACGGGTTAGGGTTAGGGTTAGGGTTAGGGTTAGGTTTAGGGTTAGCAAAGGGTTAGGGTTAGCGTAAGGGCTAGGGTTTGGGTACGGGTTAGGGTTAGGGTTAGGGTACGGGTTAGGGTTAGGGTTAGGGTTAGGGGTTAGTGGTTAGGGATAGGGTTAGGTTTAGGGTACAGGTTAGGGTACGGGTTAGGGTTAGGGTACGGGTTAGTGTTAGGTTTAGGGTTAGTGTTGGGGTACGGGTTAGGGTAAAGGTTAGGGTTAGGGTTAGGGTTAGGATTAGGGTTAGGGTTAGGGTTAGGGGTAGGGTTAGGTTTAGGAAAGAGTTAAGGTTAGGGTACGGGTTAGGGTTAGGGTTAGGTTAGGTTTAGGGTACGGGTTAGGGTTAAGGTACGGGTTAGGGTTAGAGTACGTGTTAGGGTACGGGTTAGGCTTAGGGTTAGGGTATGGGTTAGGGTTAGGGATGGGTTAGGGTTAGGGTTAGGGTTAGGGTACGGGTTAGGGTTAGGGTACGGGTGTGGGTACAGGTGAGGGTTAGGGTTAGGGTTAGGGTACGGTTTAGGTTTAGGGTACGGGTTAGGGTTAGGGTACGGGTTAGGGTTATGGTTAGGGTTAGGGTTAGGGTACGGGATAGGGTTAGGGTTGGGGTACGGGTTAGGGTTAGGGTTAGGGTACGGGTTAGGGTTAGGGTTATGGTTAGGTTTATTGTACGGGTTAGGGTTGGGTTAGGGTTAGGGTTAGCAAAGGGTTAGGGTTAGGGTTAGGGTTAGGGTTAGGGTACGGGTTAGGGTTAGGGTTAGGGTACGGGTTAGGGTACGGGTTAGGGTTAGGGTAGAGGTTAGGGTTAGGGTTAGGGTTAGGGATTAGGGATTAGGGTTAGGGTTAGGGTTAGGGTACAGGTTAGGTTACGGGTTAGGGTTAGGGTACCGGTTAGTGTTAGGGTTAGGGTTAGGGTTGGGGTACGGGTTAGGGTTTAGGGTTAGGGTTAGGGTTAGGGTACGGGTTAGGGTTAGGGTTAGGATTAGGGTTAGGGTTAGGGTTAGGGTTAGGTTTAGGAAAGGGTTAGGGTTAAGGTTAGGGTACGGGGTAGGGTTAGGGTTAGGGTTAGGGTTAGGCTACGGGTTAGGGTTAAGGTACGGGTTAGGGTTAGGGTACGTGTTAGGGTACGGGTTAGGGTTAGGGTTAGGTTACGGGTTAGGGTTAGTTTTGGGTTGGGGTTAGGGTTAGGGTTAGGGTTCGGGTTAGGGTTAGGGTACGGGTGTGGGTACGGGTTAGGGTTAGGGTTAGGTTAAGGGTTAGGGTAAGGTTTAGGGATAGGTTATGGGTTAGGGTTAGGGTTAGGGTTAGGGTTAGGAAAGGGTTAGGGTTAGGGTTAGGGTTAGGGTTAGGGTACGGGTTAGGGTTAGGGTACGGGTTAGGGTTAGGGTTAGGGTTAGGTTAGAGTACGGGTTAGGGTTAGGATTAGGGTAAGGGTTAAGATACGGGTTAGGTTTAGGGTTAGGGTTAGGGTTAGGGTTAGGGTACGGGTTAGGGTTAGGGTTAGGTTTAGGGTTAGGTTTAGGGTACGGGTTAGGGTTAGGGTACGGGTTAGAGTTAGGATACCGGTTAGGGTACGGGTTAGGGTTAGGGTTAGGGTCCGGGTTAGGGTTAGGGTTGGGTTAGGGTTAGGGTTAGGGTTAGGGTACGGGTTAGGGTTAGGGTTAGGGTACTGGTTACGGTTAGGGTTAGGGTTAGGGTACGGGTTAGGTTTAGGGTTAGGTTTAGGGTACGGGTTAGGGTTAGTGTTAGCGTTAGGGTTAGGTTTAGGGTACGGGTTAGGGTTAGGGTTAGGGTTATGTTTAGGGTATGTGTTAGGGTTAGGGTTAGGATTAGGGTTAGGGTTAGGGTACGGGTTAGGGTTAGGGTACGGGTTAGGGTTAGGGTTAGGGTAATGATGAAGATACGGGTTAGGTTTAGGGTTAGGGTTAGGGTACGGGTTAGGGTTAGGGTTAGGGTTAGGGTACGGGTTAGTGTTAGGGTTAGGGTTAGGATTAGGTTTAGGGTACGGGTTAGGTTTAGGGTTAGGGTTAGGGTATGTGTTAGGGTTAGGTTTAGGATTAGGGTTAGGGTTAGGATACGGGTTAGGGTTAGGGTACGGGTTAGGGTTAGGTTTAGGGTACGGGTTAGGGTTAGGGTTAGTGTTAGGGTTAGGTTTAGGGTTAGGGTACGGGTTAGGGTTAGGGTTAGGGTTAATGTTAGGGTTAGCGTACGGGTTAGGGTTAGGTTTAGGGTAAGGGTTAGGGTAGGGGTTAGGGTTAGGGTTAGGGTAAGGGTTAGGTTTAGGGTACAGGTTAGGGTTAGGTTTAGGGTTAGGGTATGGGTTAAGGTACGTGTTAGGGTTAGGGTACCGGTTAGGGTGAGTGTACGGGTTAGGGTTAGGGTTAGGGGTTAGTGTTAGGGTTAGGGTTAGGGTACGGGTAAGGGTTAGGGTACAGGTTAGGGTTAGGTTTAGGTTTAGGATTAGGTTTAGGGTACGGGTTAGGGTTAGGGTACGGATTAGTGTTAGGGTTAGGGTACGGGTTAGGGTTAGGGTTAGGGTTTAGGGTTAGGATTAGGGTTAGGGTTAGGGTTAGGGTACGGGTTAGGGTTAGGGTACGGGTTAGGGTTAGTGTTAGGGTTAGGGTTAGGTTTAGCGTACGGGTTAGGGTGAGGGTTAGGTTTAGGGTTAGGGTTAGGGTTAGGGTACGGGTTAGGGTTAGGGTACAGGTTAGGTTTATGGTTAGGGTTAGGGTTAGGGTTAGGAAAGGGTTAGGGTTAGGGTTAGGGTTAGGGTTAGGTTACGGGTTAAGGGTAGGGTTAGGGTTAGGGTTAGGTTTAGGGTTAGGGTACGGTTTAGGGTTATGTTTAGGGTTAGGGTTAGGGTTAGGGTACGTGTTAGGGTTAGGGTAAGGGTTAGGTTTAGGTTTAGGGTATGGGTTAGGGTTAGTGTTAGGGTTAGGGTTAGGGTACGGGTTAGGATTAGAGTACGCGTTAGGGTTAGGGTTAGGGTACGGGTTAGGGTTAGGGTTAGGGTTAGGGTACGGGTTAGGGTTAGGGTTAGGGGTAGTGTTAGGGTTAGCGTACGGGTTAGGGTTATGGTTAGGGTTAGGGTTAGGTTTAGGGTACGGGTTAGGTTTAGGGTTAGGTTTAGGGTTAGTGTTAGGGTTAGGAAAGGGTTAGGGTTAGGGTTAGGGTTAGGAAAGGGTTAGGGTTAGGGTTAGGGTTAGGGTTAGGGTACGGATTAAGGGTAGGTTTAGGGTACGGGTTAGGGATAGGGTTAGGGTACGGGTTAGGGTTAGGGTTAGGGTTAGGGTACGGGTTAGGATAGGGTACGGGTTAGGGTTAGGGTTAGGGTACGGGTTAGGATTAGGGTTAGGGTTAGTGTTAGGGTTAGGGTACGGGTTAGGGTACGGGTTAGTGTTAGGGTTAGGGTACGGGTTAGGTTTAGGGTTAGGGTTAGGGTTAGTGTTAGGGTTAGGAAAGGGTTAGGGTTAGGGTTAGGGTTACGGTTAGGGTACGGGTTAGGGTTAGGTTTAGGGTACGGGTTAGGGTTAGGGTTAGGGTACGGGTTAGGTTAGGGTTAGGGTGAGGTTTAGGGTACGGGTTAGGGTTAGGATTAGGGTTAGGGTTAGGGTTAGGGTACGGGTTAGGGTTAGGGTTAGGGTACGGGTTAGGGTTAGGGTTAGGTTACGGGTTAGGGTTAGGGTTAGGGTTAGGGTTACGGGTTAGTGGTTAGGGATAGGGTTAGGTTTAGGGTACAGGTTAGGGTACGGGTTAGGGTTAGGGTACGGGTTAGTGTTAGGGTTAGGGTTAGGGTTGGGGTATGGGTTAGGGTAAAGGTTAGGGTTAGGGTTAGGGTACGGTTTAGGGTTAGGGTTAGGTTTAGGGTACGGGTTAGTGTTAGGGTTAGGGTTAGGGTTAGGTTTAGGGTACGGGTTAGGGTTAGGGTTAGGGTTAGGTTTAGGGTATGGGTTAGGTTTAGGGTTAGGATTAGGGTTAGGGTTAGTGTACTGGTTAGGGTTAGGGTACGGTTTAGGGTTAGGTTTAGGGTACGGGTTAGGGTTAGGGTTAGTGTTAGGGGTAGGGTTAGGGTTAGGGTACGGGTTAGGGTTAGGGTTAGGGTTAATGTTAGGGTTAGCGTACGGGTTAGGGTTAGGTTTAGGGTAAGGGTTAGGGTACGGGTTAGGGTTAGGGTTAGGGTTAGGGTTAGGTTTAGGGTACAGGTTAGGGTTAGGGTTAGGGTTAGGGTACGGGTTAGGGTACGTGTTAGGGTTAGGGTACCGGTTAGGGTAGGGTACGGGTTAGGGTTAGGGTTAGGGGTTAGGGTTAGGGTTAGGGTTAGGGTACGGTTTAGGTTTAGGGTACAGGTTAGGGTTAGGTTTAGGGTTAGGATTAGGTTTAGGGTTAGGGTTAGGGTTAGGGTTAGGGTTAGGGTTAGGGTAAGGGTTAAGATACGGGTTAGGTTTAGGGTTAGGGTTAGGGTTAGGGTTAGGGTACGGGTTAGGGTTAGGTTTAGGGTTAGGGTTAGGGTACGGGTTAGGGTTAGTGTACGGGTTAGGGTTAGGATACGGGTTAGGGTACGGGTTAGGGTTAGGGTTAGGGTCCGGGTTAGGGTTAGGGTTGGGTTAGGGTTAGGGTTAGGGTTAGGGTTAGGGTACGGGTTAGGTTTAGGGTTAGGGTACTGGTTACGGTTAGGGTTAGGGTTAGGGTACGGGATAGGGTTAGTGTACGTGTTAGGTCTAGGGTTAGGGTTAGGTTTAGTGTGCGGGTTAGGGTTAGGGTTAGGGTACGTGTTTGGGTTAGGGTTTGGGTACAGGTTAGGGTTTGGGTACGTGTTAGGCTTATGTTTAGGGTTACGGTACAGGTTAGGTTTAGGGTTTGCGTAAGTCTTAGTGTTAGGTTGCTGGTTAGGGTTAGAGTACGGGTTAGGGTTAGGTTTAGGGTTAGGGTTAGGGTTAGTGTACGGATAGGGTAAGGGTTAGGGTTAGAATATGGGGTAG
>JAVLSZ010000160.1:157500-440000 GCA_032313775.1 Urocyon cinereoargenteus
TAGGGTTAGGGTTAGGGTTAGGGTTAGGGTACGGGTTAGGGTTAGGGTTAGGTTTAGGGTTAGGGTTAGGGTTAGGGTTAGGGTTAGGGTACGGGTTAGGTTTAGGGTTAGGGTTAGGGTTAGGGTTAGGGTAAGGGTTAGGGTTAGGGTTAGGGTACGGGTTAGGGTAAGGTTAGGGTTAGGGCACGGGTTAGGGTTAGGGTTAGGGTTATGTTTAGGGTTAGTGTTAGCGTACTGGTTAGGGTTAGGTTTAGGGTTAGTGTTAGGGTACGGGTTAGGGTTAGTGTTAGTGTACGGGTTAGGTTTAGGGTTAGGGTACGGGTTAGGGTTAGGGTTTGGGTTAGGGTTAGGGTACGGTTTAGGGTTAGGGTTAGGGTTAAGTTTAGGGTTAGGTTTAGGATTAGGTTTAGGGTACGTGTTAGTGTTAGGGTACGGATTAGGGTTAGGGTTAGTGTACGTGTTAGGCTTATGTTTAGGGTTACGGTACAGGTTAGGTTTAGGGTTTGGGTAAGTGTTAGTGTTAGGTTGCTCGTTAGGGTTAGAGTACGGGTTAGGGTTAGGTTTAGGGTTAGGGTTAGGGTTAGTGTACGGATAGGGTAAGGGTTAGGTTACCGGTTAGGGTTAGGGTTATGGTCATGGTTAGTGTTAGTGTTAGGGTAGAGGTTAGGGTTAGGTTTATGGTCAGGGTTAGGGTTAGTGATAGGGTATGGTACGGGTTAGGGTTAGGGTTGGGTTTAGGGAATGGGTTAGGGTTAGGGTTAGAGTACGGTTAGGGTTAGGGTTAGGGTTAGGATTAGAGTACGGGTTAGTGTTAGTGTTAGGTTTAGGGTTAGGGTTAGGGTTAGGGTTAGGGTAAGGGTTATGGTTAGGGTTAGGGTTAGCTTTAGGTTTGGGTGCGGGTAGGGTTAGGGTTAGGGTTAGTGTTAGGGTTAGCGCTCGGGAATGGGTTAGTGTTACTCTTAGGGTTTGGGTACGGGTTAGTTTATGGTTAGGTTACGGGAGAGGGTTGGGTACGGGTTAGGTCAAGGGTTAGGTTTAGGTTTAGGGTACAGGTTAAGGTTAGGGTTAGTATAGGGTTTAGGTTTATGGTATGGGTTAGGCTTAGGGTACGGTTTAGGGTTAGCATCAGGGTTACGGTTAGGGTTAGCGTTAGGTTACGGGTTAGGGTTAGGTTAAGGTACAGGTTAGGGTTACGGTTAGGGTCAGGTTTAGGGTTAGGGTTAGGGTATGAGTTAGGGTTAGGGTTAGGGTACGGCTTAGGATTAGGGTATTGGTACGGGTTAGTGTTACAGTACGGGTTAGGGTAAGGGTGAGGGTTAGGGTTAGGTTTAGAGTACGGGTAGGATTAGTGTTAGGGTTAGGGTTAGAGTACGGGTTAGGGTTAGTGTTAGGGTTAGGGTTAGGGTTAGGTTACGGGTTAGGGTTAGGGTTAGGGTTAGATTTAGAACATGGGAAAAGGTTGGGTACGGGTTCGGTGAAGGTTTAGGATTAGTTTTAGGGTATGGGTTAGGGTTAGGGTTAGGTTTAGGGTTAGGGTTAGGGTATGGGTTAGGTTTAGGGTATGGGTTAGGGTTAGGGTTAGGGTCAGGGTTAGGTTTAGGGTTAGGGAATGAGTTAGGGTTAGGGTTAGGTTTAGGTTACGGGTTAGATTTAGTGTTAGGCTTAGGGTTAGAGTACAGGGTAGGGTTACTGTTAGGGTTAGGGTTAGGGTTGATGTATGGGTTAGCTTAGGGTAGGTTAGGGTTAGGATATGGGTTAGGGTTATGTTTAGGGTACGGAATAGGGTTAGCGTATGGGTTAAGTTTAGGGTTATGGTTAGGTTTAGGTTACGGGGTAGGGTACGGGTTAGGGTTAGGTTTAGGGTGCGGGTTATGGTTAGGGTTAGGTTTAGTGTAAGGGTTAGGGTTAGGTTAAGGGTCAGGGTTAGGGTTAGGGTTAAGGTTAGTGTACAGGTTATGGTTAGGTTTGGAGTTAGGGTACGGGTTAGTTTTAGGGTTATGGTACGGGTTAGGGTTATGGTTAAGGTTCGGTTTAGGTTGAGGGTATGGGTTAGGGTTAGGTTACGGTTAAGGGTTATAGTTTGGGTTAGGTTTAGGGTTAAGTTTAGGGTGCGGGTTAGGGTTAGGGTTAGGTTTAGGGTTAGGGTTAGAGTACGGGTTTGGGTTAGTGTTAGGGTACGGGTTAGGTTTACCGTTTGGGTACGGGTTAGGGTAAGGTTTAGGGATAGGGTTAGGGTTAGGGTTAGGCGTTAGGGTTAGAGTTACGGTTAGGCTATGGGTAGGCTTAGGGTACGGGTTAGGGTTAGGGTTAGCGTTCGGGTAAGGGTTAGTGTACGCGTTAGGGTTAGGGTTAGGTTTAGGGTTAGTGTTAGGGTTACGGTACGGGTTAGGGTTAAGGTTAGGGTACGGGATAGGGTTAGTGTACGTGTTAGGTCTAGGGCTAGGGTTAGGTTTAGTGTGCGGGTTAGGGTTATGTTTAGGGTAAGTGTTAGGGTAAGGGTTTGGGTACAGTTTAGGGTTAGGGTACGGGTTAGGGTTAGGTTTAGGGTCCGGGATAGAGTTAGTGTAAGGGTTAAGTTTAGGGTTAGGGTTAGGTTTAGGTTTCGGATTAGTGTTAGGGTAGGGGTTAGGGTTAGGTTTAGGGTGCGGGTGAGGTTTAGGGTTAGGGTACGGGTTAGGGTTAGGTTTAGGGTCAGGTTTAGGTTTAGGGATAGGGTTACGGTACGAGTTAGTGCTATGATTGGCGTTAGGGTACAGGTTAGTTTTAGGGTTTGTGTACGGTTTAGGGTTACGGATAAAGTTAGGGTTAGGGTTAGGGTCAGGGTTAAGTACGGGTTATCGTTAGTGTTAGGGTTAGGGTTATGGTTAGGGTTAGGGTACGGGTTAGGGTTTGGGTTAGGTTTAGTGTTTGAATATGGGGTAGGGTTAGTGTCAGGGTTAGGGTTAGGGTTTATGAACGGGTTAGGCTTAGGGTTAGGTTTAGGGTTAGGATAAGGGTTAGGGTTAGGTTTAGGGTACGGGATAGGGTTAGCGTACGGGTTAAGTTTAGGGTTAGGGTTAGGTTTAGGTTACGGGTTAGGGTTAGGGTACAGGTTAGGGTTAGGTTTAGGGTGCGGGCTAGGGTTAGGGTTAGGATTAGTGTAAGGGTTAGTGTTAGGTTTAGAGTCAGGGTTAGGGTTAGGGTTAATGTTAGTGTACGCCTTAAGGTTAGGATTGGGGATAGGGTACGGGTTTGTTTTAGGGTTAGGGTACGGTTTAGGGTTAGGGTAGAGTTTATGGTTAGGGTTAGGTCAGGATTAGGGTTAGGTTTAGGGTTAGGTTTAGGGTTAGGGTACGGGTTAGGGTTACTGTACGGGTTAGGGTTAGGGTGAGGGTTAGGGTTAAGGTTATAGTACGGGTTAGGGTTAGAATTAGGGTTAGGTTTAGGGTTAGATTATGGGGCAGGGTTAGTGCTAGGGTTAGGGTTAGGGTACGGGTTAGGGTTATAGTATGCTGTAGGGTAAGAATTAGGGTTAGGTTTAGGGTTAGAGTACGGGTTAGTGTTAGTGTTAGGGTTAGGGTTAGTGTTAGGGTATGGGTTAGGGTTAGAGTACGGTTTAGGGTAGGTTTATGGTTAGGGTTAGGGTTAGTGTACGGATAGGGTTAGCGTTAGGGTTAGGGTATGGGTTAGCGTTAGGTTTAGGGTATGGGATAGGGTTAGCGTAAGGGTTAAGTTTAGGGTTAGGTTTAGGTTTAGGTTACCGGTTTGTGTTAGGGTACGAGTTAGGGTTAGGTTTAGGTGTGGGTTAGGGATAGGTTTAGGGTTAGGTTTAGGTTTAGGTGCGGGTTAGGGTTAGGTTTAGGGGTTAGGCTTAGTGTTAGGGTAGGCTACGGGTAGGGTTAGGGTACGGTTTAGGGTTAGGGTTAGGGTTCGTGTTAGGGTTAGTGTGCGGGTTAGAGTTAGGGTTAGGGTTAGGGTTAGGGTTAGGATTACGGTTAGTGTTAGGGTACCGGTACGGGTTAGGGTTAAGGTTACGGTACGGGATAGGGTTAGTGTTTGTGTTAGGTCTAAGGTTAGGGTTAGGTTTAGTGTGCAGGTTCGGGTTAGGTTTAGGGTTAGGGTTAGGGTTAGAGTACGTGTTAGGGTTATTGTTTGGGTACGGTTTAGGGTTCTGTTTAGGGTTAGGGTACAGGTTAGGTTTAGGGTTAGGGTAAGGGTTAGTGTAGGGTACGGGTTAGGGTTAGAGTACGGGTTAGGGTTTGGTTTAGGGTTAGTGTTAGGGTTAGAGTACGGGTTAGGTTTAGTGTTAGTGTTAGGGTTAGGGTTAGTGTGCGGATGGGGTTAGGGTTAGGATTAGAGTATGGGGTAGGGTTAGTGTTAGGGTTAGGATTAGGGTTAGGGTACAGGTTAGGGTTAGGTTTTGGGTTAGGGTTAGAGTACAGGGTAGGGTTAGTTTTAGGGTTAGGAGTAGGATTAATGTACGGGTTAGGCTTAGGGTTAGGTTTAGCATTAGGATACGGGTTAGGGTTAGGTTTAGGGTATGGAATAGGGTTAGCGTACGGGTTAAGTTTAGGGTTAGGGTTAGTTTAGGTTACGGGTTAGGGTTAGGGGACGGGTTTGGGTTAGGTTTAGGGTGCGGGTTATGGTTAGGGTTAAGATTAGTGAAAGGGTTAGGGTCAGGTTTAGGGTCACGGTTAGGGTTAGGTTTAGTGTTAGGGTACGGGTTAGGGTTAGGGTTGGGGTTAGGGTACGGGTTATTGTTAGGGTTAGAGTAAGGTTTAGGTTTACGGTTAAGGTTAGGTTTAGGTTTAGGGTATGGGTTAGGTTTAGGTTATGGTTAAGGGTTATGGTTTGGGTTAGGGTTAGGGTTAATTTTAGGGTGCGGGTTAGGGTTAGGGTTAGAGTACGGGTTAGGTTTAGTGTTAGGGTTAGGGTTAGGGTTAGTGTTAGGGTACGGGTTAGGGTTAGGGTACGGGTTAGGGTTAGTGTACGGGTTAGGGTTAGGTTTAGGGTTAGGGTTAGGGTTAGAGTACGGGTTAGGGTTAGTGTTAGTGTTAGGGTTAGTGTTAGGGTTAGTGTACAGATAGGGCTAGGGTTAGGGTTAGGGTACGGGTTAGGGTTAGTTTTATGGTACGGGATAGGGTTAGCGTACGGGTTAAGTTTAGGTTTAGGGTTAGATTTAGGTTACGGGTTAGGGTTAGGTTAACGTGCGGGTTAGGGTTAGGTTTAGGGTTCGGGTTAGGGTTAGGTTTAGGGTCAGGGTTAGAGTTAGTGATAGGGTTATGGTACGGGTTATGATTAGGGTTGGGGTTAGAGTACGGTTAGTTTTAGGATTAGGGTACGGGTTAGAGTTACGGTTAAGTTTAGGGTTAGGGTTAGGGTATGGGTTAGGTTTAGGGTACAGAAAGGGTTAAGGTTAGGGTTAGGGTTAGCTTTAGGTTTAGGGTGCGGGTTAGGGTTAGGGTTAGGTTTAGTGTTAGGGTTAGCGCTAGGGAATGGCTTAGGGTTACTGTTAGGGTTTGGTACGGGTTAGGGTGAGTGTTAGGTTATTGGATATGGTTGGGTATGGGTTAGGTCAAGGGTTAGGGTAGGTTTAGGGTACGGTTTAGTGTTAGGGTTTGGTTTAGGGTTAGGTTTAGGGTATGGGTTAGGCTTAGGGTACGAGTTAGGGTAAGGGTTAACGTCAGTGTTAGGGTTAGGGTTAGCGTTAAGGTACGGTTTATGGTTAGGTTTAGGGTACAGGTTAGGGATAGGGTATTGGTACGGGTTAGGGTTACAGTACGGGTTAGGGTTAGGGTGAGGGTTAGGGTAAGGGTTAGAGTACGGTTAGGGTTAGGGTTAGGGTTAGAGTACAGGTTAGGGATAGTGTTAGTGTTAGGGTTAGGGTTAGGGTACGGGTTAGAGTTAGGGTTAGGGTTAGGGTAGGAGTACGGGGTAGGGTTAGTGTTAGGGTTAGGATTAGGGTTAATGTACGGGTTAGGCTTAGGGTTAAGTTTAGGGTTAGGATACGGGTTAGGGTTAGGTTTAGGTTTCGTGATAGGGTTAGCATACGGTTTAAGTTTGGGTTAGGGTTAAGTTTAGGTTTGGGTTAGGGTTAGGGTACGGGTTAGGGTTAGGTTAAGGGCGCGGGTTAGGGTTAGGGTTAGTGTAAGTGATAAGGTTAGGTTTAGGGTCAGGGTTAGGGTTAGGGTTAGTGTTATGGTACGGGTTAGGTTCAGGGTTGGGTTCAGGGTATGGGTTAGTTTTAGGGTTAGGATTCGGGTTAGCGCTATGGTTAGGGTTAGTGTACATGGTAGTTCTAGGGTTAGGGTTAGTTTAGTGTGCGAGATAGGGTTAGGGTTAGGGTTAGGGATAGGGTACGTGTTAGGGTTAGGGTTTGGGTACGGGTTAGGGTTACGTTTAGGGTTAGGGTACGGGTTAGGTTTAGGGTTAGGGAAAGGGTTAGTGTTAGGGGATGGGTTAGGGGTAGATTATGGGTTAGGGTTAGTTTTAGGGTTAGGTTTAGAGTTAGAGTACGGGTTAGGGTTAGTGTTAGGGTTAGGGTTAGTGTACGGATAGGGTTAGGGTTAGGGTTAGGGTTAGGGAACGGGTTAGGGTTAGGTTTAGGGTACAGGATAGGTTTAGTGTACGGTTAAGTTTAGGGTTAGGGTTAGGTTTAGGTTACGGATTAGGGTTAGGGTAGGGGTTAGGGTTAGGTTTAGGTGCGGTTTAGGGTTAGGGTACGAGTTAGGGTTAGGTTTGGGTCAGGGTTACGGTTAGGGATAGGGTTATGGTACGGGCTAGGGTTCGGGTTGGGGTTAGGGTACGGGTTAGTTTTAGGGTTAGGGTATGGGTTAGGGTTCCGGTTAAGGTTAGGGTTAGTGTTAGGGCATGGGTTAGGGTTAGGGTATGGGTAAGGTTCATGGTTAGTTTTAGGGTTAGGTTTAGATTTAGATTGCAGGTTAGATGTAGGGTTAGGGTTAGGGTTAGCGCCAGGTATGGGTTAGGGTTATGGTTAGGGTACGGGTTATGGTTAGGTTTAGGGGTTAGGGTAAGGGTTAGGGTTAGGGTACGAGTTAGGGTTAGGGTTAGGTTTAGGGTATGGTTTGGGTTAGGGTTAGGGGTTAGGGTGAGGGTTAGGGTATGGGTTAGGTTTAGGGTTAGGGTTAGGATTCGTGTTAGGGTTATGGTACGTGTTAGCGTACAGGTTAGGGTTAGGTTTAGGTTACGCGTTAGGGTACGGGTTAGGGTTACGGTTTGGGTTAGGGTTAGAGTACGGGGTAGGTTTAGTGTTAGGGTTAGAGTTAGCGTTAGAGTTAGGGTATGGGTACGGGTTAGGGTTAGGGATAGTGTACGGGATATGGTTAGGATTAGGGTTAGTGTTAGTGTTAGGGTTAGGGTTAAGGTTAGGGTACGGTTTAGGTTTAGGGTTAGGGTTAGTGTTAGGGTTCGGGTTAGGGTTAGGGTACGGGTTAGGTCTAGGGTTAGGGACAGGTTAGCATTAGGTTTAGGGTACGAGATAGTTTTAGGGTACGGGTTAGGTCTAGGGTTAGGGTTTGGTTTAGGGTGTGGGATAGGGTTAGGCAACGGGCTAGGGTTAGGGTACGGTTTAGGGTTAGGGTACGGGTTAGGGTTAGTGTTAGGTTTATGGTACAGGTTAGGGTTAGTGTTAGGGTACGTGTTAGGGTTAGGGTACGGGTTAGGTCTAGGGTTAGGGTTAAGTTTAGATGCGGGTTAGGGTCAGGGTTAGGGTACGGGATAAGGTTTAGGGTTAGGGTCAGGGTTAGGGTTAGGTTTAGGTTTAGGGTTAGGGTTAGGGTTAGGGTATGGGTTCGGGTTACGGAACGTGTTAGGGTTATGGATAGGGTTAGGTTAAGGGTTAGGGTTATAGTAGGGCATTAGGGTTAGTGTCAGTGTTAGGTTTAGGGTTAGAGTACGGGTTAGGTTTAGTGTTAGGATTATGGTTAGTGTTAGGGTTAGGGTTAGGGTAAGAGTACGGGTTAGGGTTAGGTTTAGGGTTAGGGTTAGGTTTAGAGTATGGGTTAGGGTTAGTGTTAGTGTTAGGGTTAGGGTTAGTGTACGGATAGGGCTAGGGTTAGGGTTAGGGTTAGGGTTAGGGTTCAGGTTAGGGTTAGGTTTAGGGTACAGGATAGGGTTAGTGTACGGGATAAGTTTAGGTTTAGGTTTAGGTTTAGGTTACGGGTTAGGGTTAGGGTACGGATTAGTGTTAGGTTTAGGTGCGGGTTAGGGTTAGTGTACGGGTTAGGGTTAGGTTTAGGGTCAGGGTTAGGATTAGGGATAGGGTTATGGTACGGTTTAGGGTTAGGGTTGGGGTTACGGTACAGGTTAGTTTTAGGGTTAGGGTATGGGTTAGGGTTACGGTTAAGGTTAGGGTTAGTGTTAGGTTATGGGTAAGGGTTAGGGTACGGGTAAGGGTTATGGTTAGGGTTACGGTTAGGTTTAGGTTTAGGTGCGGTTTAGGCTTAGGGTTAGGTTTAGGGTTAGCGATAGGGTATGAGTTAGGGGCATTCTTATGGTTGGGTACGGGTTAGGGTTAGGGTTAGGTTACGGGATAGGGTTGGGTACGGGTTAGGACAAGGGTTCGGGCTAGGTTTAGAGTACGGGATAGGGTTAGGGTTAGGTTTAGAGTTAGGCTTAGGTTATGGGTTAGGTTTAGGGTACGGGTTAAGGTTTGGTTTAGGGTCAAGGATAGGGTTAGGGTTTGGGTACAAGTTAGGGTTAGGGTTAGGTTTATGGTAGGGGTTAGTGTTAGTGTTAGGGTTAGGGTTAGAGTACGGGGTAGGGTTAGTGTTAGGGTTAGGTTTATGGTAGGGGTTAGTGTTAGGGTTAGGGTTAGGGTTAGAGTACGGGGGAGGGTTAGTGTTAGGGTTAGGGTTAGGGTTAGGGTACGGGTTAGGGTTAGAGTTAGGGTTAGGGTTAGGGTATGGGGTAGGGTTAGGGTTAGGGTTAGGGTACGGATAGGGTTAGGGTTAGGGTTAGAGTATGGGTTAGGCTTAGGGTACGTTTTATGGTTAGGGTTAGGGTCAGGTTTAGGGTTAGGTTTAGGGTTAGGGTACGGGTTAGGGTTAGGTTTAGGTTACGGGTTAGGGTTAGGTTTAGGGTTAGGGTACAGGTTAGGTTTAGGGTACGGGTTAGGGTTAGGGTAAGTGTCAGGGTTAGGGTTAGGGTTAGGGTACGAATTATTGTTAGGGTTAGGGTACTGGTTAGGATTAGTGTTATGGTACGGGTTATGGTTAAAGTACGGGTTAGGGTTAGGGTGAGGTTTAGGGTTAGGGTTATAATACGGTTAGGGTTAGGGTTAGGGTTAGGGTTAGAGTACGGGTTAGGGTTAGTGTTAGGGTTAGGGTTAGGGTTAGGGTTAAAGTACGCTTTAGGGTTAGGGTTATGGTTAGTGTTAGAGTATGGGGTATGGTTAGTGTTAGGGTTAGGGTTAGGTTTAGGGTAGGGGTTAGGGTTAGGGTTAGGGTTTAGGGTTAGGTTTAGGCTTAGGTTACAGGTCAGGGTTAGGTTTGGTGTGGATTAGGGTTAGGGTTAGGGTTAGGGTTAGGGTTAGGGTTAGGGTTAGAGTACGGGATAGGGTTGGTATTAGGGTTAGGGTTAGGGTTAGTTTTAGGTTACGGGTATGGTTTAGGGTTAGAGTCCGGGGTAGGGTTGGTGTTTGGGTTAGGGTTGGGGTTAGTGTTAGGATATGGTTTAGGCTTAGGGTACGGTTTAGGTTTAGGGTTAGGGTCAGTTTTAAGGTTAGGGTTAGGGTTAGGGAAAGGATTATGGTATGGGTTAGGGTTACTGTTAGGGTTTGGGTACGGGTTAGGGTTAAGGTTAGTTTACGGGATAGGGTTGGATACGGGTTAGGTCAAGGGTTAGGGTTAGGTTTAGGTACGGGTTAGGGTTAGGGTTAGGATTATGGTTAGGGTTACGGTATGGGTTAGGCTTAGGGTACGGGTTAGGATTAGAGTTAGGGTACGGGTTAGGGTTAGGTTTAGGGTACAGTTTAAGGTTAGTTTGGGGTTAAGGTATGGGTTAGGTTTAGTGTACGGTTTAGGGTTAGGGTTAGGGTCAGGGTTAGGGTTAGGGTTAGGGTTAGGGTACGGGTTAGGTTTAGGTTTAGGGTATGTGTTAGGGTTAGGTTTAGGGTTAGGGTACAGTTTAGGTTTAGGGTACGGGTTAGGGTTAGGGTGAGGGTTAGGTTTAGGGTTAGAATACGGTTAGGGTTAGGGTTAGGGTTAGAGTACGGGTTAGGGTTAGTGTTAGGGTTAGGGTTAGGGTCAGGGTTAGAGTCGGGTTAGGGTTAGGGTAAGGGTTACTGTTAGGATACGGGGTAGGGTTAGTGTTAGGTTTAGGTTTAGGGTTAGAGTACGGGTTAGAGTTAGTGTTAGGGTTAGGGTTAGGTTTAGGTTTAGGGGATGGGTACGGGTTAGGGTTAGGGTTAGAGTTAGAGTACGGGGAAGGTAGGATTTAGGGTTAGGGTACGGGTTAGGATTAGCTTACAGGTTTAGGATTAGGACAAGTGTTAGGGTTAGGTTTAGGGTACGAGTTAAGGTTAGGGTTAGGTTTAGGGTACGTTTTTGGGTTACGGTTAGGTTTAGGGTTAAGGTTAGAGTACGGGGTAGGGTTAGTGTTAGGGTTAGGTTAAGGGTTAAGGTACTGGTTAGGGTTAGAGTTAGGCTTAGGGTTAGAGTACGAGGTAGGGTTAGGTTAGGTTTAGGGTTGGAGTACGGATAGGGTTAGGGTTAGGGTTAGGATTAGAGTACGGGTTAGGGTTAGTGTACAGGTTAGGGTCAGTGTTAGGGTTAGGGTAAGAATTAGGTTTAGGGTTAGGGTACGGTTAAGGGTTATGTTTAGCATTAGGGTTAGGGTTAAGTTTAGGGTGCGGTTTAGGGTTAGGGTTAGGGTTAGGGTTAGAGTACGGGTTTTGGTTAGTGTTAGGAAACGGTTTAGGTTTGCCGTTTGGGTACGGGTTAGGTAAGGGTTAGGGATAGGGTTAGACTTGGGGGTTAGGGTTAGACTTTGTGTTAGGCTACGGGATAGGGTTAGAGTACGGGTTAGGGTTAGCGTTAGGTTTAGGGTTATAGTACGGGTGTGGGTTAGAGATAGGGTTAGGTTTAGTGTTAGAATACGGGTTAGGGATAGTGTTAGGTTTAGGGTTAGTGTTAGGGTATGGGTTAGGGTTAGCATATGGGTTAGGGTTACGTTTAGGTTTAGGGTTAGTGCTAGAGTCCGGGTTAGGTTTAGTGTTAGGGTTAGGGTTAGGGTTAGAGTGCTAATAGGGTTAGGGTTAGGGTTAGGGTTAGGGTTAGGGTCAGGGATAGAGTACGGTTTAGTGTTAGGGTTTGTGTTAGGGTTAGAGTATGGGGTAGGGTTAGTGTTAGTGTTAGGGTTAGGGTTAATGTACGGGTTAGGCTTAGGGTTAGGTTTAGGGTTAGGTTACGGTTTAGGTTTAGGTTTAGTGTACGGGATAGGGTTAGCGTACGGGTTAAGTTTAGGGTTAGGGTTAGGCTTAGGTTACTGGAGAGTGTTAGGTTTGGTGTGGGTTAGGGATAGGGTTAGGGTTAGGGTACAGGTTAGGGTTAGGTTGGGGTTAGGGTACGGGTTAATTTTAGGTTTAATGTATGGTCATCGTTACGATTAAGTTTAGGGTTTGTGTTAGGGTATGGTTTAGGGTTAGGGTACAGATAATGGTTAGGGTTAGGTTTAGGGTTAGATTTAGCGTTAGGGTATGGTTTTGGGTTACTGTTAGGGTTTGGGTACGGGTTAGGGTTAGGGTTAGGTTACGGGTTAGGTTAAGGGTTAGGGTTAGGGTTAGGATTAGTTTTAGGGTTACGGTATGGGTTAGGCTTAGGGTACGAGTTAGGGTTAGGGTTAGGGTCATGTTTAGTTTTAGGGTTAGGGTTAGGGTATGGGTTAGGTTTAGGGTACGGGTTAGGGTTAGGTTTAGGGTTAGGGTATGGGTTAGGTTTAGGATACGGGTTAGGGTTAGGGTTAGGGTCAGGATTAGTGTTAGGGTTAGGGTACGAATTAGGTTTAGGGTTAGGTTTCGGGTTAGGTTTAGGGTTATGGTATGGGTTAGGGTTACAATACTGGTTAGGGTTAGGGTGAGGGTTAGGGTTAGGGTTAGAATACGTTTAGGGTTAGGGTTAGGCTTAGGGATAGAGTACGGGTTAGGGTTAGTGTTAGGTTTAGGTTTAGGGTTAGGGTTAGGGTACGGGTTAGGGTTAGGGTTAGGGTTAGGGTTAGAGTACGGGGAGGGTTAGTGTTAGGGTTAGGGTTATGGTTAGAGTACGGGTTAGGGTTAGTGTTAGGGTTCGGGTTAGGTTTAGGGTACGGGTTAGGGTTAGGGTTAGTGTTAGCGTGCGTGGTAGGGTTAGTGTTACGATTATGGTTAGGGTTCGAGTACGGGTTTGGGTTAGTGTTAGGGTACTGGTTAGGTTTACCGTTTGGGTACGGGTTAGGGTAAGTGTTAGGGTTAGGGTTAGGGTTAGGGTACGTGTTAGGTTTAGGGTTTGGGTACGGGTTAGGGTTTCGTTTAGGGTTAAGGTACGAGTTAGGTTTAGGTTTAGGTTAAGGGTTAGTGTTAGGGGACGAGTAAATTTTAGAGTATGGGTTAGGGTTAGGTTTAGGTTTAGGATTAGATTTAGAGTACGGGTTAGGGTTAGAGTTAGAGTTAGGTTTAGGGTCAGGGTTAGGGTTAGGGTTAGTGTTAGGTTTAGGGTTAGGGTTAGGGTTAAAGTACTGTTAGGTTTAGGGTACGGTTAGGATTAGGGTACGGGTTAGTTTTAGGGTTATGATAGGGTATAGGGTTACAGTACGGGTTAGGGTTAGGGTCAGCGTTAGGGTTAGGGTACGAGTTAGGGTTAGGGTTACGGTACGGTTTAAGGTTAGGGTTTTGGTACGGGTTAGGTTTACAGTACGGGTTAGGTTTAGTGTGAGGGTTGGGGTTAGTGTTAGAGTATGGTTAGGGTTAGTGTTAGTGTTAGGGTTAGGGTTAGAGTACGGGTTAGGGTTAGTGTTAGGGTTAGGGTTAAGGTTAGGTTTAGGTTTAGGGTTAGGGTTAGGGTACGGGTACGGGTTAGGGTTAGGTTAAGGGTTAGAGTACTGGGTAGGATTAGTGTTAGTTTTAGTGTTAGGGTTGGGTTTAATGTATGGTTTAGGCCTAGGGTTAGGATTAGAGTTAGGATACGGGTTAGGGTTAGGTTTAGGGTACGGGATAGGGTTAGCGTATGGGTTAAGTTTAGGGTTAGGGTTAGGTTTAGGGTTAGGCTTAGGGTACGGGTTAGGGGTAGGGTTAGGTTCAGGGTTAGGGTTAGGGTTAGGGTACGGGTTAGGGTTAGGGTTAGGTTTAGGGTACGGGTTAGGGTTAGGGTTAGGGTTATTGTACGGGTTTGGGTTAGGGTTAGTGTTAGTGTTAGGTTTACGGTACGGTTTAGCGTTAAGTTTACGGTACGGGATAGGTTTAGTGTACGTGTTAGGTCTAGGGTTAGGGTTAGGTTTAGTGTGAGGGTTAGGGTAAGGGTTAGGGTTAGGGTACGTGTTAGGGTTAGGGTTTGGGTACAGGTAAGGGTTACGTTTAGGGTTAGGGTACGGTTTAGGTTAGGGTTAGGGTAAGGGTTAGTGTTAGGGTACGGGTTAGTTACAGGGTACGGGTTAGGGTTAGGGTTGGGGTTAGGGTACGGGTTAGTTTTAGGTTTAGGGTACGAGTTAGGGTTACGGTTACGGTTAGGTTTAGGGTTAGGGTATGGGTTAGGGTTAGGTTATGGTTAAGGGTTATGGTTTGGGTTAGGGTTAGTGTTAAGTTTAGGATACGGGTTAGGGTTAGGGTTAAGGTACGTGTAACGGTACGGGTTAGGGTTAGGATACGGGTTAGGGTTAGGGTTAGGGTTAGTGTACGGGAATAGGGTTAGGATTAGGGTTAGTGTTAGTGTTAGGGTTAGGGTACAGGTTAGCGTTAGGGTTAGGGTACGGGATAGGTTTAGGGTACGGGTTAGGTCTAGGGTTAGGGTTAGTTTTAGGGTTTTAGTTAGGGTTAGGCATCGGGTTAGGGTTAGTGTACGTGTTAGGTTTTGGGTACGGGTTAGGGTTAGTGTTAGGTTTATGGTACGGGTTAGGGTTAGGGTTAGGGTTAGGTTTAGGATGCGGGTTAGGGTTATGGTTAGGGTACGGGATTAGGGTTAGGGTTAGGGTCAGGGTTAGGGTTAGGTTTAAGGTTAGGGTTAGGGTTAGGGTTAGGTTACGGGTTAGGTTTAGGGTTAGGATTAGTATACGGGATAGGGTTAGGATTAGGGTTAGTGTTAGTCTTAGAGTTAGGGTACAGGTTAGGGTTAGGGTTAGGTTACTGGATAGGTTTAGGGTACGGTTTAGGTCTAGGGTTAGGGTTAGGTTTAGGGTGTGGGTTAGGGTTAGGCATCGGGTTAAGGATAGGGTACGGGTTAGGGTTAGGCTACGGGTGAGGGTGAGTGTTAGGCTTATGGTACGGGATAGGGTTATGGTTAGTGTTAGGGTACGGGTTAGGGTTAGGGTACGGTTTAGGTCTAGTTTTAGGGTTAGGTTTAGAATGCAGGTTAGGGTTAGGGTTAGTGTACGGGATTAGGTTTAGTGTTAGGGTCAGGGTTAGGGTTAGGTTTAGGGTTAGGGTTAGGGTACGAGTTCGGGTTACGGTACGAGTTAGGTTTAGGGTTAGCGTTGAGTTTAGGGATTGGGTTATAGGAGGGGGTTAGGGTTAGTGTTAGGGTTAGGTTTAGGGTTAGAGAACGGGTTCGGTTACATTTAGTTTATGGTTAGGGTTAGAGTATGGGTTAGGATTTGTGTTAGGGTTAGGGTTAGGGTTAAGGTTAGGGTTAGAGTACGGGTTTGGGTTTGTGTTAGGGTACGGGTTAGGTTTAATATTTGGGTTCGTGTTAGGGTAAGGGTTAGGGTAGGGTTAGGTTTAGGGTTAGGGGTTAGGATTAGACTTAGTGTTAGGCTACGGGATACTGTTAGAGTACGGGTTAGGTTTAGGTTTAGGGTAAGGGTTAGGTTTATGGTTATAGTACAGGTTAGGCTTTGATTTAGGATTAGGTTTAGGTTTAGAGTACGGGTTAGGGATAGTGTTAGGGTTAGGGTTAGGGTTAGGTTTAGGGTTAGGGTTAGGGTGCGGGTTAGGGTTAGGGTTAGAGTACGGGGTATGGTTAGTGTTAGGGTCAGTGTTAGGGTTAGAGTACGGGTTTGGTTTAGTGTTAGGGTACGGGTTAGTTTTACCGTTTGGGTACATGTTAGGGTAAGGGTTAGGGTTAGGGTTAGGTTTAGGGTTAGGGGTTAGGGTTAGACTTAGTGTTAGGCTACGGGATAGGGTTAGAGTACGTGTTAGGTTTAGGTTTAGGGTTAGGGTTAAGTTTATGGTTATAGTACGGGTTAGGGTTAGATTTAGGGTTAGGTTTAGGTTTAGAGTACGATTTTGGGATAGTGTTAGGGTTAGGGTTAGGCTATGGGTTAGGTTTAGGTTGAGGTTACGGGATAGGGTTAGCGTACGGGATAAGTTTAGGGTTAGGGTTAGGTTTAAGTTCTGGGTTAGGGCTAGGTTTAAGTGCGGGTTTGGGTTAGGGTTAGGGTACGGGTTCGGGTTAGGTTTAGGGTCAGGGTTAGTGTTAGTGATAGGGTTATGGTACGGGTTAGGGTTAAGGTTGGGGTTAGGGTACGGGTTAGTTTTAGGTTTAGGGTACGGGTTAGGGTTACGGTTAAAGTTAGGGTTAGGGTTAGGGTATGGGTTAGGGTCAGGGTACGGGTAAGGGTTATGGTTAGGGTAAGGGTTAGATTTAGGTTTAGTATGCGGGTTAGGGTTAGGGTTAGGGTTAGGGTTAGGGTTAGTGTTCGGGTAGCGCTAGGGAATGGTTTAGGGTAAATGTTAGGGTTTGGGTACGGGTTACAGTGAGGGTTAGTTTATGGGATAGGGTTGGAGAGGGGTTAGGTCAAGGGTTAGGGTTAGGTTTAGGGTACGGTTTAGGGTTAGGGTTTGGATAAAAGTTAGGTTTAAGGTATGGGTTATGCTTAGGGTACTATTTAGTGTTATGGTTAACGTCAGTGTTAGGGTTAAGGTTAGCATTAGGGTATGGTTTAGGGATAGGTTTAGGGTACGGGTTAGGGTTAGGGTTATGGTTAGAGTATGGGTTTGGTTTAGGGTACGGGTTAGGGTTAGGTTTAGGGTTAGGGTTAAGGTTAGGGTTATAGTACGGGTTTGGGTTAGATATAGGGTTAGGTTTAGGTTTAGAGTACGGGTTAGGGTTAGGTTTTTGTGTTAGGGTTAGGTTTAGGGTTATAGTACGGTTATGGGTTAGTGATAAGGTTAGGTTTAGGGTTAGAGTACGGGTTAGGGATAGTGTTAGGTTTAGGGTTAGTGTTAGGGTACGGGTTAGGGTTAGCGTATGGGTTAGAGTTACGTTTAGGTTTAGGGTTAGTGCTAGAGTACGGGTTAGGTTTAGTGTTAGGGTTAGGGTTAGGGTTAGGGTTAGAGTGCGGATAGGTTTAGGGTTAGGGTACGGGTTAGGGTTAGGGTTTGTGTTAGGGTTAGAATATGGGGTAGGGTTAGTGTTAGGGTTAGAGTACGGATAGGGTTAGGGTTAGGGTACAGGTTAAGGTACAGTTTAGGGTTAGGGTATGGGTTAGGGTTAGAGTCAGTGTTAGGGTTAGCTTACGAGTTAGGGTTAGGGTTAGGTATGGTTAAGGGCTATGGTTAGGGATAGGTTTAGGGTTAAGGTTAGGGTGCTGATTAGGGTTAGGGTTAGGGTTAGGGTTAGGGTTAGGGTTAGAGTACCGGTTTGGGTTAGTGTTAGGGTATGGGTTACTTTTACGTTTTGGTACGGGTTAGGGTAAGGGTTAGGGTTAGGGTTAGGGTTAGGGTTAGCGGTTAGGGTTAGAGTTAGTGTTAGGCTACGGGATAGGGTTAGAGTATGGGTTAGTGTTAGGATTAGGGTTAGGGTTAGGTTTAGGGTTATAGTACGGATTAGGTTTAGAGTTAGGGTTAGGTTGCGGGTTAGAGTACGGATTAGGGATAGTGTTAGGGTTAGGGTTAGTGTTAGGGTACGGGTTAGGGTTAGAGTAGGGGTTAGGGTTACAATTAGTGTTAGTGTTAGTGTTAGAGTACAGGTTAGGGTTAGCGTTAGGTTTAGGGTTAGGGTTAGGGTTAGAGTACGTGTTAGGCTTAGCGTTAGGTTTAAGGTTAGGGTTAGGTTTAGGGTACGGGCTAGGGTTAGCGTAGGGTTTAGTTTCGGGTTAGGGTTAGGTTTATGTTACGGGTTAGGGTTAGGGTACAGGTTAGGGTTAGGGTTGGGGTTAGGGTACGGGTTAGTTTTAGGCTTAGGGTACGGGTCAGGGTTACGGTTAAGTTTAGGGTTATGGTTAGGGTTATGGTACGGGTTAGGTTTACATTACGGGTTTGGGTTAGGGTGAGGGTTAGGGTTAGGGTTAGAGTATGGTTAGCGTTAGGGTTAGGGTTAGGGTTAGGGTAAGGTTTAGGGTTCAGGTTAGGGTTAGTGCTAGGGTTAGGGTTAGGGTTAGGGTAGGGTACGGGTTAGGGTAGGGTTTGTGTTATTGTTAGAGTACGGGTTAGGGTTATTGTTCGGGTTAGGTTTAGGGTAGGGTACGGATTAGGATTAGGGTTTGTGTTAGGGTTAGATTACGGGGTAGGGTTAGTGTTAGGGTTACGGTTAGGGTATGGGTTAGGGTTAGAGTTAGGGTTAGGGTTAGATTACGGGTTAAGGTTAGTGTTAGTGTTAGTGTTAGGGTTAATGTACAGGTTAGGCTGAGGGTTAGGTTTAGGGTTAGGTTACGGGTTAGAGTTAGGTTAAGGGTACGGGATAGGGTTAGCATACGGGTTAAGTTTATGGTTAGGGTTAGGTTTAGGTTACGGGTTAGGGTTAGGTTTAGGTGTTGGTTTGGGTTAGGATTAGGGTTAGGGTATGGGTTAGGGTTAGGGTTGGGGTTAGGGTACGGGTTAATTTTAGGTTTAGGGTACTGGTCAGGGTTACGATTAAGTTTAGGGTTAGGGTTAGGGTATGGGTTAGGGTTAGGGTACGGTAATGGTTAGAGTTAGGGTTAGTGTTAGCGCTAGGGTATGGTATAGGGTTACTGTTAGGGTTTGGGTACGGTTTAGGGTTAGGGTTAATGTACGGGATAGGTTTGGGTACGGGTTAGGTCAAGGGTTAGGTTTAGGTTTAGGGTACTGGTTAAGGTTATGTTAGGCTTAGGGTTAGGGTTAGGGTATGGGTTATGCTTATGGTATGGGTTAGGGTTAGGTTTAGGGTCAGGGTTAGGTTTATATTTAGGGTACGACTTAGTGTTAGGGTTAGGTTTAGTGTACGGTTTAGAGTTAGCGTTAGGGTTAAAGTACGGGTTATGTTTAGGGTACGGGTTAGTGTTAGGTTTAGGGTCAGGATTAGGGTTAGGGTTAGGGTACGAGTTTGGGTTAGGGTTAGGGTACGGGTTAGGGTTAGGGTTATGGTAAGGGTTAGGGTTACAGTACGGTTTAAGGTTAGGGTGAGGGTTAGGGTTAGGGTTAGAGTATGGATAGGGTTAGGGTTAGAATTAGAGTACGGTTTAGGGTTAGTGTTAGGGTTAGGGTTTTGGTTAGGGTTAGGGTTATTGTACGGGTTAGGCTAAGGGTTAGGTTAGGGTTAGGATACGGGTTAGGGTTAGGTATAGCGTAAGGGATAGGGTTAGCGTACGGGTGAAGTTTAGGTTTAGGGTTAGGTATAGGTTACGGTTAGGGTTAGGGTTTGGGTTAGGGTTAGGGTTAGTGTAAAGGTTAGGGTTAGGGTTAGTGTCAGGGTTAGGGTTAGGGTTAGTGTTAGGTTACGGATTAGTGTTAGGGTTGAGGTTAGGGTATGGCTTAATTTTAGAGTTAGGGTACAGTTTAGGTTTATGGTTAAGGTTAGGGTTAGGATGAGGGTATGGGTTAGAGTTAGGTTACGGTTAAGGGTTATGGTTTGGGTTAGGGTTAGGGTTAAATTTAGGGTGCGGGTTAAGGTTAGGGTTAGAGTACGTGTTTGGTTTAGGGTTAGGGTACGGGTTAGATTTACCGTTTGGGTACGGGTTAGGGTAAGGGTTAAAGCGTTAGGTTTAGGGTTTATATTTAGTGTTAGGGTTAGGCTACGGGTAGGGGTTTAGGTACGCGTTAGGGTTAGGGTTGGGTTCGGGTTAGGGTTGGTGTACGGGTTAGTGTTAGGGTAGGAGTTAGGGTTAGGGTTAGGGTTAGTTTTAGGTTACGGTACGGGTTAGGGTTAAGTTTATGGTAAGGGATAGGGTTAGTTTACGTTTTAGGTCTAGGATTAGGGTTAGGTTTAGTGTGCGAGGGTAGGGTTAGGGTTAGGGTTAGGGTACGGGTTAGGGTTAGGGTTTGGGTGTACGGGTTAGGGTTACGTTTAGGGTTAGGTTACAGGTTAGGTTTAGGGTTAGGGTTAAGGGTAAGTGTTAGGGGTACGGGTTAGGGTTAGATTTAATAAGGTTAGGGTTAGGTTTAGGGTTAGGTTTAGAGTTAGAGTACGGTTAGGGTTTGTGTTAGGGTTAGGGTTAGTGTACGGATATTGTTAGGGTTAGGGTTAGGGTTAGTGTACGGGTTAGGGTTAAGGTTAGGGTACGGGATAGGTTTAGTGTTCAGGTTAGTTTAGGGTTAGGGTTGGGTTTAGGTTACGGGTACCGTTTAGGGTACGGGTTAGGGTTAGTTTTAGGTGCTGGTTAGGGTTAGAGTTGGGTTTAGGGTACGGTTTAGTTTTAGGGTTAGGGTACGGGTTAGGGTTACAGTTAGGTTAGGGTTAGTGTTAGGGTATGGGTTATGGTTAGGGTACGGGTAAGGGTTATGGTTATGGGTTAGGGTTAGGTTTAGGTTTAGGGTGCGGTTTAGGATTAGGTTTAGGGTTAGGGTTAGCACTAGGGAATGGTTTAGGGTTACAGTTAGGGTTTGGGTACGGGTACAGTTTAGGGTTAGTGTACGAGATAGAGTTGGTACGTGTTAGGTCAAGGGTTAGGGTTAGGTTAGGGTAAGGGTTAGGGTTAGGGTTAGGTTTAGGATTATGTTTAGGGTATGGGTTAGGTTTAGGGTACGGGTTAGGGTTAGGGTCAGGGTTAGGGTTAGGTTTAGGGTACGCTTAGGGTTAGGTTTAGGGTTAGGGGTACGGGTTAGGTTTAAGGTACGGGTGAGGTTTAGGGTCAGGTTTAGTGATAGGCTATGAGTTAGGGTTAGGGTTAGGGTACGGGTTAGATTTAGGGTTATGTTACGGGTTAGGGTTACAGTACGGGTTAGGTTTAGGGTGAGGGTTAGGGTTAGGGTTAGAGTACAGTTAAGGTAAGGGTTAGGGTTAGGGTTAGAGTATGGGTTAGGGTTAGTGTTAGGGTTAGGGAAAGGTTTAGGGTTAGGGTACGGGTTAGGTTTTGGGTTAGGATTAGATTACGGGGTAGGTTTAGTGTTAGGATTAGGGTTAGGGTTAATGTACGGGTTAGGCTTAGGGTTAGGTTTAGGGTTAGGTTTAGGGTTAGGGTTAGGTTTAGGGTACGGGATAGGGTTAGCGTACGGGATAAGTTTAGGTTTAGGGTTAGGTTTAGGTTACTGGTTAAGGTTAGGGTACCGGTTATGGTTAAGTTTAGGGTGCGTGTTAGGGTTAGTGTACGGGTTAGTGTACGGGTTAGGGTTAAGTTTAGGGTCAGGTTTAGTGTTAGGGTTAGTGTTAGGGTATGGGTTAGGGTTAGGGTTGGGGTTAGGGTACGGGTTAGTTTTAGGGTTAGGTTACGGTTTAGGGTTACGGTTAAAGTTAGGGTTAGGGTTAGGGTGTGGGTTAGGGTTAGGGTACGGTTAAGGGTTAAGTTTAGTTAGGGTTAGGGTTAAGTTTAGGGTGCGATTTATGGATAGGGTTAGGGTTATGGTTAGGGTTAGAGTACGGGTTTGGGTTATGTGTTATGGTACGGGTTATGTGTACCGTTTGGGTACGGGATAGGGTAAAGAAGAGGGTTAGGGTTAGGGTTACGGTTTAGGGTTAGAGTTAGTGTTTGGCTACGGGATAGGGTTAGAGTATGGGTTAAGTTTAGGTTTAGAGTTAGGGTTAGGTTTAGGGTTATACTACGGGTTAGGGTTAGAGTTAGGGTTAGGTTTAGGGTTAGAGTAGGGGTTAGCGATAGTGTTAGGTTTAGTGTTAGTGATAGGGTACGGGTTATGGTTAGCATAAGGGTTAGGGTTACGTTTAGGGTTAGGGTTAGTTTTAGAGTACGGGTTAGGGTTAGTGTTAGGGTTAGGGTTAGGGTTAGATTACGGATAGGGTTAGGGTTAGGGTTAGGATAGGGTACAGGTTAGGGGTTAGGTTTAGGGTATGGGATAGGGTTAGTCTACGGGATAAGTTTAGGGTTAGGTTTAGGTTTAGGTTACAGGTTAGGGTTAGGGTACGGGTTAGGGTACGGTTAGGTTTGGGTTAGGTTTAGGGTATGGGTTAGGGTTAGGGTACGTGTAAGGGTTATGGTTATGGTTAGGGTTAGGTTTAGGTTTAGGGTGCGGGTTAGGCTTAGGGTTAGGGTTATGGTTAGCGCTAGGGTATGGGTTATGGTTACTCTTAGGTTTGGGTACAGGTTAGGTTTAGGGTTAGGGGTACGGGATAGGGTTGGGTACAGGTTAGGTCACGGTTCGGGTTAGGTATAGGGTACGGGATAGTGTTAGGGTTAGGTTTAGGGTTAGGATTAGGGTATGGGTTAGGTTTAGGGTACGGGTTAGGGTTAGGGTTAGGGTCAGGGGTTAGGGTTAGTGGTTAGGGTTAGAGGTTAGGATTAGGCTACGGGTAGGGCTAGGGCACGGGTTAGGGTTAGGGTTGAGGTTCAGGGTTAGGGTTTTGGCTACGGGCTAGGTTACGTTTAGCGTTAGGGTATGGGTTAGGTTTACGGTTAGGGATCATGTATGGTTTAGGGTTAGGGTACGGGATAGTGTTATTGTTAGGGTCAGGGTTAGGGTTAGGTATAGGGCCGTGTTAGGGTTAGGGTTAGGGTTAGCCCTAGGGTATGGGTTAGGGTTACTGTTAGGGTTTGCGTACAGGTTAGGGTTAGGGTTTGGGTACGGGATAGGTTTGGGTACGGGTTAGGTAGAGGGTTAGGGTTACGTTTAGGGTTCGGGTTAGGGTTAGGGTTAGGTTCAGGTTTAGGGTTAGTGTATGGGTTAGGCTTAGGGTTAGGGTCAGGGTTAGGGTAGGTTTAGGGTACGAGTTAGGTTTAGGGTTAGGATAGGGTACGGTTTAGGGTTAGGGTTAGGGTTAAAATACGGGTAGGTTTTGGGTACCGTTTAGGTTTAGGGTTATGGTCATGTTTAGGGTTAGGGTTAGGGTACGGGTTAGGGTTAGGGTTATAGGACGGTTTAGGTTTACACTACGGGTTAGTGTTGGGTGAGGGTTAGGGTTAGAGTTAGAGTACGGTTAGGTTTAGGGTTAGGGTTAGGGTCAGAGTACAGGGTAGGATTAGTGTTAGGGTTAGGGTTAGGGTTAGAGTACGGGGTAGGGTTAATGTTAGGGTTAAGTTGGGGTTAATGTACAGTTTAGGCTTAGGGTTAGGTTTAGGGTTAGGATACGGGTTAGGGTTAGGTTTCAGGTACGGGATAAGGTTAGCATACGGGTTAAGTTTAGGGTTATGGTTAGGGTAGGTCACGGGTTAGGGTTAGGGTTCAGGTTAGGGTTAGGTTTTGTGTGTGGGTTAGGGTTAGGGTTAGGATTAGTGTAATGGTTAGGGTTACGTTTAGGGTCAGGGTTAGGGTTAAGGTTAGTGTTAGGGTACGGGTTAGGGTTAGTGTTGGGGTTAGGGTACGGGTTTGTTTTGGGGTTAGGGTATGGGTTAGTGTTATGGTTAAGGTTAGGGTTAGGTTTAGGGTATGGGTTAGGGCTAGGTTACGGTTAAGGGTTATGGTTAGGGTTAGGGTTACTGTTACTTTTAGGGTGCGGGTTATGGCTATGGTTAGGGTTAGGGTTAGAGTTCTGGTTTGGGTTAGTGTTAGGGTACGGGTTAGGTTTACCGTTTGGGTACGGGTTAGGGTAAGGTTTAGGGTTAGGGTTAGGGTTAGGGTACGTGTTATGGTTAGGGTTTGGGTATGGGTTAGGTTTAGGTTTAGGGTCAGGGTTAGGATTAGGGTTAGGGTTGGGGTTACGGTACGGGTTATTTTTAGGGTTATGGTATGTGTTAGGGTTACTGTTAATGTTAGGGTTAGTGTTAGGTTATGGTTTAGGGTTAGGGTACGGGTAGGAGTTATGGTTAGGGTTAAGGTTAGGTTTAGGTTTAGGGTGCGGGTTAGGCTTATGGTTAGGGTTAGGGATAGCGCTAGGGTATGGGTTAGTGTTACACTTAGGGTTTGGTTACGGGTTAGGGTTAGGTTTAGTGTACTGGATAGGGTTGGGTACGGGTTAGGACAAGGGTTAGGGTTAGGTTTATGGAACGGGATAGGGTTAGGGTTAGGTTTAGGGTTAGGTTTAGGGTATGGGTTAGGTTTAGGGTACGGGTTAAGGTTAGGGTTAGGGTCAGGGTTAGGGTTAGGGTTAGGCTACGAGTTAGGGTTAGGGTAGGGTTTCGGGTACAGGTTAGAGTACAGTTAGGGTTAGGGTTAAGGTTAGGGTTAGGGTTAGAGTACGGGATAGGGTTACTGTTAGGGTTAGGGTTAGGTTTAGGGTTAGGGTATGGGTTAGGCTTAGGTTACGGGTTAGATTTAGGTTTAGGGTCAGGTTTAGGTTTAGGGTTAGGGTAGGGTACAGGTTAGGGTTAGGTTTAGGGTACGGGTTAGGGTTAGGGTTAGGGTCAGGGTTAGAGTTAGGGTTAGGGTATGAATTAGGGTTAGGTTTAGGGTACTGGTTAGGGTTAGGGTTATGGTACGGGTTAGGGTTACAGAACGAGTTACTGTTAGGGTGAGGGTTAGGGTTAGGGTTAGAATACTGTTAGGGTTAGGGTTAGGGTTAGGGTTAGGGTTAGAGTACAGGTTAGGGTTAGTGTTAGGGTTAGGTTTAGGTTTAGTGTTAGGGTACGGGTTAGGGTTAGGGTTAGAGTACGCGGTATGGTTAGTGTTGGGGTTAGGGTTAGGGTTAGGTTACGGGTTAGGTTACGGGTTAGGGTTAGGGTTAGAGTTAGTGTTAGAGCACGGGGTAGGGTTAGTGTTAGGGTTAGGTTTAGGGTTAGAGTACGGATTTGGTTAGTGTTAGGGTACAAGTTAGGTTTACCGTTTTGGTACGAGTTAGGGTAAGGGTTAGGGTTAGGGTTGGGTACGTGTTAGGGTTAGGGTTTGGGGACGGGTTAGGTTTACGTTTAGGTTTAGGGTACGGGTTAGGTTTAGGTTTAGGGTAAAAGTTAGTGTTAGGGTACGGGATAGGGTTAGAGTACAGGTTAGGGTTAGGTTTAGGATAAGGGTTAGGGTTAGAGTACCCGTTAGGGTTAGTGTTAGTGTTAGGGTTAGGGTAGTGTATGGATAGTGTTAGGTTTAGGGTTAGGGTTAGGGTTAGGGTTAGGGTACGGGTTAGGGTTAGGGTTAGGTTTAGGTAGAGTTAGGGTTAGGGTACTGGTTAGGGTCAGGTTTACGTGAGGGTTAGGGTTAGGTTTAGGATTAGGGTACGGGTTAGTGTTAGGTTTAGGGTCAGGGTTAGTGTTAGGGTTAGGGTACGAATTAGGGTTAGGGTTAGGGTACGGGTTAGGGTTAGGGTTATGGTACGGGTTAGGTTTACAGTACGGGTTAGGGTTAGGGTGCGGGTTAGGGTTAGGGTTAGAGTACATTTAGGGTGAGGGTTACGGTTAGAGTACAGGTTAGGGTTAATGTTAGGGTTAGGGTTAGGGTCAGGGTTAGAGTACGGTTTAGGGTTAGGGTTAGGGTTAGTGTTAGAGTACGGGGTAGGGTTAGTGTTAGGGTTAGGGTTAGGGTTAGAGTACGGGTTAGGGTTAGTGTTAGTGTTAGGGTTAGGGTTAGTGTACGGATAGGGTTAGGGTTAGCGTTAGGGTACGGGTTAGGGTTAGGTTTAGGGTCAGGGTTAGGGTTAGTGTACGGATAGGGTTAGGGTTAGGGTTAGGGTACGGGTTAGGGTTAGGTTTAGGGTCAGGGTTAGGGTTAGGGATAGGGTTATGGTACGGTTTAGGGTTAGGATTGGGTGTAGGGTTAGGGTTAGTTTTAGGGTTAGTGTACAGGTCAGGGTTATGGTTAAAGTTAGGGTTAGGTTTAGGGTATGTGTTACGGTTAGGGTATGGGTAAGGGTTAAGGTTAGGTTTAGGTTTAGGTTTAGGGTGCGGGTTAGGGTTAGGTTAAGGGTTAGGGTTAGCGTTGGGTATGGGTTAGGGTTGCTGTTGGGGTTTGGGTATGGGTTAGGGTTAGGTTTTGGTTACGGGATAGGGTTGGGTTTGGGTTAGGTCAAGGTTTCGGGTAGGTTTAGGGTATGGTTAAGGTTAGGGTTATATTTAGGGTTAGGATTATGGTATGGGTTAGGTTTAGGGTACAGGCCATGGTTAGGGTTAGGTTCAGGGTTAGGGTTAGGGTTAGGGTACGAGTTAGGTTTAGTGTTAGGTTTAGTGTACGGGTTAGGGTTAGGCTTAAGTTACGGGTTAGGTTTAAGTTACGGGTTAAGATTAGGGTTAGGGTCAGGGTTAGGTTTAGGGTCAGGGTACGAGTTAGGGTTAGGGTTAGGGTACAGGATAGGGTTAGGGTTATGGTATGGGTTAGGGTTACAGTACAGGTTAGAGTTAGGGTGAGGTTTAGGGTAAGGGTTAGAGTACGGTTAGGGTTAGGTTAGGTATAGAGTACGGGTTAGGGTTAGTGTTAGGGTTAGTGTTAGGGTTAGGTTTAGGGATAGGGTACAGTTTAGGGTTATGGATAGTGTTAGAGTACGGTGTAGGGTTAGTGTTAGTGTTAGGGTTAGGGTTAATGTACGGGTTAGCCTTAGGGTTAGGTTTAGGGTTAGGATACGGTTTAGGTTTAGGTTTAGGTTATGAAATAGGGTTTGCGTATGGTTTAAGTTTAGGGTTAGGGTTAGGTTTAGGTTATGGGTTAGGGTTAGGGTACGGTTAGGGTTAGGTTTAGGTGAGGTTTAGGGTTAGGGTTAGGGTTAGGTTACGGGTTAGGGTTAGAGTTAGGGTTACGGTTAGAACACGGGGTAGGGTTAGTGTTAGTGTTAGGGTTAGGGTTAGGGTTAGTGTATGGGTTAGGGTTAGGTTTAGGGTCAGGTTTAGGGTTAGGTTTAGTGTTAGGGTAAGGGTTAGGGTTAGGGTTGGGGTTAGGGTATGGGTTAGGTTTAGGGTTAGGTTACGGGCTAGGGTTACGGTTAAGGTTAGGGTTAGGTTTAGGGTATTGGTTAGGGTTAGGTTATGGTTAAGGGTTATGGTTTGGGTTAGGTTTAGGGTTAAGTTAAGGGTGCGGGTTTGGGTTAGGGTTAGGGTTAGGGTTAGAGTACAGGTTAGCGTTAGTGTTAGGGTTAGGGTTAGGTTTAATGTACAGATTAGGCTTAGGGTTAGGTTTAGGGTACGGGATAGGGTTAGCGTACGGGTTATGTTTAGGGTTATGGTTAGGTTTAGGTTACGCGTTACGGTTAGGGTACGGGTTAGGTTTAGGTTTAGGGTTTGGGTTAGGCTTAGGGTTAGGATTACGTTTAGTGCTAGGGTATGGGTTAGGGTTACTCTTAGGGTTTGGGTACGGGTTAGGGTTAGGGTTAGTGTACGGGATAAGTTTGGGTACTGGTTAGGTCAAGGGTTCGGATTAGGTATAGGGTACGGGATAGGGTTAGGGTTAGGTTTAGGGTTAGGATTAGGGTATGGGTTAGGTTTAGGGTATGGGTTAGGGTTAGCGTATGGGTTAAGTTTAGGGTTAGGTTTAGGTTTAGGTTACGGGTTAGGGTTAGGGTACGGGTTAAGTTTAGGTTTAGGTGAGGGTTAGGGTTAGGGTTAGGGTACGGGGTAGGGTTAGTTTTAGGGTCAGGGTTAGCGTTAGGGATAGAGTTAGGGTAAGGGTTAGGGTTAGGGTTGGGGTTAGGTTTAGGGTTAGGTTACGTGTTAGGGTTTGGTTAAGGGTACGGGATAGGGTTAGTGTACGGGTTAAGTTTAGGGTTAGGGTTAGGCTTAGTTTACGGGTTAGGGTTAGGTTTAGGTGTGGGTTAGGTTTAGGTTTAGTGTTAGAGTACGGGTTAGGGTTAGGGTTGGCATTAGGGTCTGGGTTAATTTTAGGTTTAGGGTACTGGTCAGGGTTACGGTTAAGTTTAGGGTTAGGGTTAGGGTATGGGTTAGGGTTAGGGTACGGGTAATGGTTAGTGTTAGGTTTAGGGTTAGTGTTAGCGCTAGGGTTTGGGTATGGGTTAGGGTTAGGGTTAGGTTACGGGTTAGGTCAAGGATTAGGATTTGCGTTAGTGTTAGTGTACGGGATAGGGTTAGAGCACGGGTTAGGGTTAGGTTTAGGGTTAGGGTATGGGTTAGGTTTAGGATAAGGCTTAGGGTTAGGTTTAGGGTCAGTGTTAGGGTAAGGGTTAGGGTACGAATTAGGGTTAGGGTTAGGGTACGGGTTATGTTTAGGGTTATGATATGGGTTAGGGTTACAGTACGTGTTAGGGTTAGGGTGAGGGTTAGGGTTAGGGTTAGAATACGGTTAGGGTTAGGGATAGAGTACGGGTTAGGGTTAGTGTTAGGGTTAAGGTTAGGGTTAGGTTTAGGGTACGAGTTAGAGTTAGGATTAGGGTTAGTGTTAGAGTACGGGGTAGGATTAGTGTTAGGGTTAGGGTTAGGGTTAGAGTACGGTTTAGGGTTAGTGTTAGGGTTAGGGTTCGGGTTAGGTTTAGGGTAAGGGTTAGTGTAAGGGTTAGGGTTAGTGTTAGGGTTAGGGTTAGTGTACGGGTTAGGGTTAGTGTTAGGGTTAGGGTTATGGTTAGGGTTAGGGTACGGGTTAGGGTTAGGGTTTTTGTTAGGGTTAGAGTACGGGGTAGGTTTAGTGTTAGGGTTAGGGTTAGGGTTAGGGTACGGGTTAGGGTTAGAGTTAGGGTTAGGGTTAGAGTATGGGGTCGGTTTAGTGTTAGTGTTAGGGTTAGGGTTAATGTACGGGTTAGGCTTAGGGTTAGGTTTAGGGTTAGTTTACCGGCTAGGGTTCGGTTAAGGGTACGGGATAGGGTTAGCGTACGGGTTAAGTTTAGTGTTAGGGTTAGGCTTAGGTTATGGGTTAGGGTTAGGTTTAGGTGTGGGTTAGGGTTCGGGTTAGGCTTAGGGTACGTGTTAGGGTTAGGGTTGGAGTTAGGGTACGGGTTAATTTTAGGTTTAGGGTACTGGTCAGGGTTACGGTTAAGTTTAGGGTTAGGGTTAGGGTATGGGTTAGGCCTAGGGTACGTGTAATGGTTAGAGTTAGTGTTAGGGTTAGTGTTAGCGTTAAGGTATGGTTAGGGTTACTGTTAGGGTTTTGGTACGGGTTAGGGTTAAGGTTAGGTTACGGGTTAGGTCAAGGGTTAGGATTAGGGTTAGTGTTAGTGTACAGGAAAGGGTTAGAGCACGGGTTAGGGTTAGGTTTTGGGTTAGGGTATGGGTTAGGTTTAGGATACGGGTTAGGGTTAGGGTCAGGGTTAAGTTTAGGGTTAGGGTACGAATTAGGGTTAGGGTTAGGGTTAGGGTACGGGTTAAGTTTAGGGTTATGGTATGGGTTAGGGTTACAGTACAGGTTAGGGTTAGGGTGAGGGTTAGGGTTAGGGTTAGTATACGGTTAGGGTTAGGGATAGAGTACGGGTTAGGGTTAGTGTTAGGGATAGGTTTAGGGTTAGGGTTAATGTACAGATTAGGCTTAGGGTTAGGTTTAGGGCTAGGATACGGGTTAGGGTTAGGTTTAGGGTACGGGATAGGGTTAGCATACGGGTTAGGTTTAGGGTTAGGTTTAGGTTGAGGTTACGGGTTAGGGTAAGGGTACAGGTTAGGGTTAGGTTTAGGGTGCGGGTTAGGGTTAGGGTTAGGGTACAGGATTAGCTTTAGGGTTAGGGTCAGGGTTAGGGTTAGGTTAAGGTTAGGGTTAGGGTTTGGGTACGAGTTCGGGTTACGGTACGAGTTAGGGTTAGTGTTAGGGTTAGTTATAGGGTTAGAGTATGTGTTAGGTTTAATGTTAGTGTTATGGTTAGTGCTGGGTTAGGGTTAGGGTTAGATACGGGTTAGGGTTAGGTTTAGGTTTAAGGTTAGGTTAGAGTACGGGTTAGGGTTAGTGTTAGGGTTAGGTTTAGGGTTAGAGTACGGGTTTGGGTTAGTGTTAGGGTATGGGTTAGGTTTACCATTTGGGTACGGGTTAGGGTAATTGTTAGGGTTAGTGTTAGGGTTAGGGTAGGTGTAAGGGTTAGAGTTTGGGTACGGGTTAGTGTTACGTTTAGGGTTAGGGTACGGGTTAGATTTAGGGTTAGGGTAAGATTTAGTGTTGGGGTACGGGATAGGGTTAGAGAACGGGTTAGGCTTAGGTTTAGGGTTAGCGTTAGGGTTAGAGTACGTGTTAGGGTTAGTGTTAGGGTTAGGGTTAGGGTTAGTGTACGGATAGGGTTAGGGTTAGAGTTAGGGTTAGGGTAAGGGTTAGGGTTAGGTTTAGGGTACGGGATAGGGTTAGGGTACGGGTTAATTTTAGGGTTAGGGTTAGGTTAGGTTATGGGTTAGGCTTAGGTTACGTGTTAGGGTTAGGGTTAGGGTTAGGTTTAGGGTAGGTTTAGGGTTAGAGTACGGGTTAGGGTTAGGTTTAGGGTACGGGTTAGAGTTAGGTTTAGGGATAGAGTACGGGGTAGGGTTAGTGTTAGGTTAAGGGTTAAGGTTAGAGTACGGGTTTGGGTTAGTGTTAGGGTACGGGTTAGTTTTACCGTTTGGGTACGGGTTAGGGAAAGTGTTAGGGTTAGGGTTAGGGTTAGGGTTAGGGTACGTGTTAGGGTTAGCGTTTGGGGATGGGTTAGAGTTATGTTTAGGGTTAGGGTACTGGTTAGTTTTAGGTTTAGGGTAAGGGTTAGTGTTAGGGAACGGGATAGGGTTAGAGTACGGGTTAGGGTTATGTTTAGGGTTAGGGTTAGCGTTAGAGTACGGGTTATGGTTAGTGTTAGGGTTAGAGTTAGGGTTAGTGTACGGATAGGGTTAGGGTTAGTGTTAGGGTTAGGGTACGGGTTAGGGTTAGGTTTAGGGTCAGTGTTAGGGTTAGGGATAGGGTTATGGTACGGGCTACGGTTAGGGTTGGGGTTAGGTTATGGGTTAGTTTTAGGGTTAGAGTACGGGTTAGGGTTACGGTTAAGGTTAGGGTTACTGTTAGGGTATGGGTTAGGGTTAGGGTATGGGTAAGGTTTATCGTTAGGGTTAGGGTTCGGTTTAGGTTTAGGGTGCGGGTTAGTCTTAGGGTTAGGGTTAGGGTTAGCGCTAGGGTATGGATTAGGGTTACTGTTAGGGTTTGTGTTCGGGTTAGGGTTAGGTTTAGGGTACAGGATAATGTTGGGTACGGGTTAGGTCAAGGGTTAGGTTTAGGTTTAGGGTACGGGTTAGGGTTAGGCTTAGGTTTATGGTTAGGTTTAGGTTATGGGTTAGTTTTATGGTACGGGTTAGGGTTAGGGTTAGGGTCAGGTTTAGGTTTAGGTTAGTGTACGAGTTAGGGTTAGGGATAGGTTAAATGTACGGGTGAGGGTTAGGGTTAGGTTTAGGGTTAGAGTATGGGGTAGGTTTAGTGTTAGGGTTAGCGTAAGGGTTAATGTACGGGTTAGGCTTAGGGTTAGGTTAGGGTTAGGATACGGGTTAGGGTTAGCTTTAGGGTACTGGATAGGGTTAGCGAACGGGTTAAGTTAAGGGTTCGGGTTTGGTTTAGGTTACGGTTTAGGGTTCGGGTACGGGTTAGTGTTAGGTTTAGTGTCAGGGTTAGGGTTAGGGTTATTGTTAGTGTACGGGTTAGGGTTAGGGTTAAGGTTCCGGTTAGGGTTTGGGTACGGGCTAGGGTTACGTTTAGCATTAGGGTATCGGTTAGGTTTATGGTTAGGGTTCGTGTACGGTTTAGGGTTAGGGTACGGGATAGGGTTAGTGTTAGGGTCAGGGTTAGGGTTAGGTTTAGGGTCCGGGTTAGGGTTAGGGTTAGGTTTAGTTTTAGAGTACGGGGTAAGGTTAATGTTAGGGTTATTGTTAGGGTTAATGTACGGATTAGGCTTAGGGGTAGGTTTAGGGTTAGGATTCGGGATAGGGTTAGGTTAAGGGTACGGGTTAGTTTTAGGGTTAGGTTTCGGGTTAGGGTTAGTGCGAGGGTATGGGTTAGGGTTACTTAGGGTTGGGTACGGGTTAGGGTTAGGGTTAGGGTACGGGATAGGTTTGGATACGGGTTAGGTCAAGGATAAGGGTTAGGTTTAGGGTAGAGGTTAGGGTTAGGGTTAGGTTTAGGGTTAGGGTTAGGGTATGGGTTAGGCTTAGAGTATGGGTTAGGTTTATGGTTAGGGTCCCGGTTAGGGTTAGGTTTAGGGTACGAGTTAGGGTTAGGGTTAGGTTTAGGGTACGGGTTATGTTTAGAGTTAGGGTTAGGGTACGGTTTAGGTTTAGGTTACGGGTTAGGTTAAGGTTTAGGTTCAGGGTTAGGGTTAGGGTTAGAGTTAGGGTACGAGTTAGGGTTAGGTTCAGGGTACGGGTTAGGGTTAGGGCTATGGTATGTGTTAGGGTTTCAGTACGGGTTAGGGTTAGGGTGAGGGTTAGGTTTAGGGTTAGAGTACGGTTAGAGTTAGGGTTAGGTTTAGGGTTAGGTTTAGAGTACGGGTTAGGGTTAGGTTTAAGGTTAGGGTTAGGGTTAGGGTACGGTTTAGGGTTAGTGTTAGGGTTAGTGTTAGAGTACGGGTTAAGGTTAATGTTAGGGTTAGTGTTAGGGTTAATGTACGGGTTAGGCTTAGGGGTAGGTTTAGGGTTAGGATTCGGGATAGGGTTAGGTTTAGGTTACAGGTTAGGGTTAGGGTGCGGGTTAGGGTTAGGGTTAAGATTAATGTAAGGGTTAGGGTTAGGTTTAGGGTCAGGGTTAGGGTTAGGGTTAGTGTTAGTGTACGGGTTAGGGTTAGGGTTGGGTTTAGGGTACGGGTTAGTTTTAGGGTTAGGGTACAGGTTAGGGTTACAGTTAAGGTTAGGATTAGGTTTAGGGTATGGGTTAGGGTTAGGTTAGGGTTAAGGGTTATGGTTTCGCTTAGGGTTAGTGTTAAGTTTAGGGTGCGGGATAGGGTTAGGGTTAGGGTTAGGGTTAGAGTACGGGTTTGGGTTAGTGTTAGGGTATGGGTTAAGTTTACCGTTTGGGTACGAGTTAGGGTAAGGGTTAGGGTTAGGGTTAGGTTAGGGTTAGAGTTAGGGTTAGGCTACAGGTAGGGTTAGGGTACAGGTTAGGGTTAGGTTTAGGGTACAGGTTAGGGTTAGTGTACGGGTTAGGGTTAGAGTTAGGATTAGTGTTAGGGTTTGGGTTAGTGTTAGGGTTACGGTACGGTTTAGGGTTAAGGTTAGGTTACGGGTAGAGTTAGTTACATGTTAGGTCTAGGGTTAGGGTTAGGTTTAGTGTGCGGGTTAGGGTTAGGATTAGTGTACGTGTTAGGTTTAGGGTTTGGGAAGGGGTTAGCCTTATGTTTAGGTTATGTTACGGGTTAGGTTTAGGGTTAGGGTTAAGGTATTGTTTAGGTTTAGGGAACGGGTTAGGGTTAGGGTTAGGGTCAGGGTCAGGGTTAGGGTTAGGTTTAGGGTTAGGGTTAGGGTTAGGGTACGAGTTAGGGTTACTCTATGGGTTAGGGTTAGGTTTAGGATTATAGCACAGTTTAGGTTTTGAGTTAGGGTGAGGTATAGGGTTAGAGTACGTGTTAGGGTTAGGTTTAGGGTTAGGGTTAGGGTTAGAGTATGTGTTAGGGTTAGTGTTAATGTTAGGGTTTTGGTTAGGGTTAGTGTACGGATAGGGTTAGGGTTAGGGTTAGGTTTAGGGTACGGGATAGGTTTGGATATGGGTTAGGTCAAGGATTAGGGTTAGGGTTAGGGTATGGGTTAGGTTAAGGGTACGGGTTAGGGTTAGGGTTAGGGTCAGGGTTAGGGTTAGGGTTAGCTACTGGTTAGGGTTAGGGTTAGTGTTAGAGTACGGGGTAGGGTTAGTGTTAGGTTTAGGGTTAGGGTTAATGTACAGCTTAGGCTTAGGGTTAGGTTTAGGGTTAGGATAAAGGTTAGGGTTAGGTTTAAGGTATGGGATAGTGTTAGCCTACTTGTTAAGTTTAGGTTAAGGGTTAGGTTTAGGTTATGGGTTAGGGTTAGGGTACGGGTTAGGGTTAGGTTTAGGGTGCGGGTTTGGTTTAGAGTCAGGATTAGTGTAAGAGTTAGGGTTAGACTACGGGTTTGGGTTAGTGTTAGGGTACACGTTAGGTTTACCGTTTGGGTACGGGTTCGGGTAAGGGTTACGGTTAGGCTTAGGGTTAGGCGTTAGGGTTAGAGTTAGCAATAGGCTATGGGTAGGGTTAGGCTACGGGTTAGGGTTAGGGTTAAGTTTCAGTTAGGGTTAGTGTACGGGTTAGGGTTAGGGTTAGTGTTAGGGACACGGTACGGGTAGGGTTAATGTTAGGTATGGGATAGGGTTAGTGTACGTGTTACATCTAGGTTTAGGGTTAGGTTTAGTGTGTGGTGTATGATTAGGTTTAGAGTTAGGATACGCGTTAGGGTTAGGGTTTGGGTACGGGCTAGGGTTACGTTTAGGGTTAGGGTATGGGTTAGGTTTAGGATTAGGGTTCGGGTACGGTTTAGGGTAAGGGTACGGGATAGGGTTAGTGTTAGGGTCAGGGTTAGGGTTAGGTTTAGGGACCGGGTTAGGGTTTGGGTTAGGGTTAGGGTTAGCGCTTGGGTATGGGTTAGGGTTACTGTTAGGGTTTGGGTACCGGTTAGGGTTAGGGTAAGGGTACGGGATAGGTTTGGGTACGGGTTAGGTCAAGGGTTAGTGTTAGGTTTAGGGTACGGTTTAGGCTTAGGATTAGGTTTAGGGTTAGGGTAAGGGTATGGTTTAGGTTTAGGGTTCGGTTTAGGGTTAGGGTTAGGGTTCGGGTTCGGGTTAGTCTACGGGTTAGGGTTAGGGTTAGGTTTAGGGTTAGGGTTAGTGTTAGTGTTAGGTTTACAGTACGGTTTAGGGTTAAGTTTACGGAACAGGATAGGTTTAGTGTATGTGTTAGGTCTAGGGTTAGGGTTAGTTTTAGTGTGCGGGTTAGGGATAGGTTTAGGGTACATGTTAGGGTTAGGGTTTGGGTATGGGTAGGGTTACATTTAGGGTTATGGTACGGGTTAGGGATAGTGTTAGGGTTAGGGTTAGTGTTAGAGTACGGGTTAGGGTTAGAGTACGGGTTAGGGTTACGTTTAGTGTTAGGGTTAGGGTTAGAGTACAAGTTAGGGTTAGGGTTAGTGTTAGGGTTAGGGTTAGGGTTAGAGTATGGGATAGGGTTAGTGTTAGGGTTAGGGTTAGGGTTAAAGTATGGGATAGGGTTAGTGTTAGTGTTAGGGTTAGGGTTAGTGTACGGATAGGGTTAGGGTTAGGGTTAGGTTTAGGGTACAGGTTAGTGTTAGGTTTAGTGTACGGGATAGGGTTAGTGTACGGGATAAGTATAGGGTTAGGTTTAGGTTTAGGTTACGGGTTAGGGTAGGGTACGGGTTAGGGTACAGTTTTTTTGTGGGTTAGGGTTAGTGTATGGGTTAGGGTTAGGGTACGGGTAAGGGTTATGGTTAGGGTTAGGGTTAGGGTTAGGTTTAGGTTTAGGGTGCGGGTTAGGCTTAGGGTTAGGGTTACGGTTAGCGGTAGGGTATGGGTTACGGTTACTCTTAGGTTTTGGGTACAGGTTAGGGTTAGGGTTAGGGTACGGGATAGGGTTGGGTACAGGTTAGGTCAAGGGTTCGGGTTAGGTATAAGGTACGGGATAGGGTTAGGGTTAGGTTTAGGGTTAGGATTAGGGTATGGGTTAGGTTTAGGGTATGGTTTAGTGTTAGGGTTAGGGTCAGTGTTGGGGTTAGGGTTAGGGTACGAGTTAAGTTTAGGCTTAGGTTTAGGGTACGGTTTAGTGTTAGGGTTAGTGTTAGGGTTGGTACGGGTTAGGTTTAGGGTACAGGTTAGGGTTAGGGTAAGCGTTAGTTTTAGGGTACGAGTTAGGGTTAGGGTTAGGGTACGGTACGGTTAAGGGTTATGGTTAGGGTTTGGGTTAGGGTTAAGTTTAGGGTGCAGTTTAGTGTTCGGGTTAGGTTTAGAGTTAGAGTACGGGTTTGGGTTAGTGTTAGGGTATGGGTCAGGTTTACCGTTTGTGTACGGGTTAGGGTAAGGATTAGGGTTAGGTTTAGGGTTAGGGTACGTGTTAGAGTTAGGGTTTGGGTAGGGGTTAGTTTTACGTTTAGGGTTAGGGTACGGGTTAGGTTTAGGGTTAGGAGAAGCGTTAGTGTTAGGGTACGGGTTAGGGTTAGAGCACGGGTTAGGGTTAGGTTTAGGGTTATGGTTAGGGTTAGAGTACAAGTTAGGGTTAGTTAGGGTTAGGGTTATGGTTAGTGTACGGATAGGGTTACGGTTAGGGTTAGGGTTAGGGTACAGGTTAGGGTTAGGTTTATGGTACAGAATAGGGTTATTGTACGGGTTAAGTTTAGGGTTAGGGTTAGGTTTATGTTATGGGTTAGAGGTAGGGTATGGGTTAGGGTAGGTTAGGTTTAGGTTATGGGTTAGAGTTAGGGTACGGGTTAGGGTAGGTTTAGGTGCGGGTTAGGGTTAGGGTACGGGTTAGGGTTATGTTTAGGGTCAGGGTTAGGGTTAGGGATAGGATTATGGTACGGGTTAGGGTTAGCGTTTGGGTTAGGGTATGGGTTAGTTTTAGGGTTAGGGTACGGGTTAGGGTTACAGTTAAGGTTAGGGTTAGTGTTAGGGTATGGGTTAGGGTTAGGGTACAAGTAAGGGTTATGGTTAGTGTTAGGGTTAGGTTTAGGTTTAGGGTGCGGGTTAGGGTTAGCGTTAGGTTTATGGTTAGGTTTAGGGTATAGGTTAGGTTTAGGGTACGGGTTAGGGTTAGGGTTAGGGTCAGGTTTACTGTTAGGGATAGGGTACGAGTTAGGGTTAGGGTTAGGTTTAGGGTACGGGTGAGGGTAAGGATTAGGGTTAGGATTAGAGTACAGGGTAGGGTTATTGTTAGGGTTAGGGTTGGGTTTAAAGTACGGGTTAGGCTTAGGGGTAGGTTAGGGTTAGGATATGGTTTAGGGTTAGGTTTATGGTACGGGATAGGGTTAGCGAAAGGTTTAATTTTAGGGTTAGGGTTCGGTTTAGGTTACGGTTTAGGGTTAGGGTACGGGTTAGGGTTAGGTTTAGGGTGCGGGTTGGGTTAGGGTTAGGGTTAGTGTAAGGGTTAGGTTTAGTTTTAAGGTCAGGATGAGGGTTAGAGTTAGTGTTAAGCTACGGGTAGGGTTAGGGTACGGGTTAGGGTTAGGGTTAAGGTTCAGTTAGGGTTAGTGTACGGGTAAGGGTTAGGGTTAGTGTTAGGGACACGGTACGAGTTAAGGTTAAGGTTAGGGTACGGGATAGGGTTAGTGTACGTGTTAGGTCTAGGTTTAGGGTTAGGTTTAGTGTGTGGTTTAGGGTTAGTTTTAGGGTTAGGATACGCGTTAGGGTTAGGGTTTGGGTACGGGTTAGGGTTACGTTTAGGGTTAGGGTATAGGTTAGGTTTAGGGTTAGGTTTCGGGTACGGTTTAGTGTTAGGTACGGGTTAGGGTTACGGTTAGGTTTAGGGTCCAGGTTAGGGTTAGGTTTAGGGTTAGCGCTAGGTTATGGGTTAGGGTTACTGTTAGGGTTTGGGTACGGGTTAGGGTTAGGGTTAGGGTTAGGGTACAGGATAGGTTTGGGTACGGGTTAGGTCAAGGGTTAGGGTTAGGTTTAGGGTACGGGTTAGGTTTAGGGTTAGGTTTAGGGTTAGGGTTAGGGTATGGGTTATGCTTAGGGTACGGGTTAGGGTTAGGTTTAGGGTCAGGGTTATGGTTAGGTTTATGGTATGAGTTAGTGTTAGGGTTAGGTTTAGGGTACGGGTTCGGTTAGGGTTAGGGTACGAGTTAGGATTAGGTTTAGGGTACGAGTTAAGGTTAGGGTTAGGGTACGGGTTAGGTTTAGGGTTATGATACGGGTTAGGGTTACAATACAGGGTAGGGTTATGGTGAGGGTTAAGGTTAGTGTTAGATTACGGTTAGGATTAGGGTTAGGGTTAGGGTTAGCGCTAGGTTATGGGATAGGGTTACTGTTAGTGTTTGGGTACGGTTTAGGGCTAGGGTTAGGGTACGGGATAGGTTTCTGTACGGGTTAGGTCAAGGGTTAGGTTTAGGTTTAGGTTACGGGTTAGGGTTAGGGTTAGGTTTAGGGTATGGGTTATGCTTAGGATACGGGTTAGGGTTAGGGTTAGGGTCAGGGTTAGGGTTAGGTTTAGGGTACGAGTTAGTGTTAGTATTAGGTTTAGTGTACGGGTTGGGGTTAGGGTTAGGGTTAAAGTACGGGTTAGGTTTAGGGTACGGGTTAGGGTTAGGTTTAGGGTACAAGTTAGGGTTAGGGTTAGGGTACGAATTAGGGTTAGGGTTAGGGTACGAATTAGGTTTAGGGTTATGGTACGGGTTAGGGTTACAGTACGGGTTAGGGTTAGGGTGACGGTTACGGTTAGGGTTAGAGTATGGTTAGGGTTAGGGTTAGGGTTAGAGTACGGGTTAGCGTTAGTGTTAGGGTGCTGGTTAGTGTTAGGCTTAAGGTTAATGAACGGTTTGGCTTAGGGTTAGGTTTAGGGTTAGTATACGGGTTAGGGTTAGGTTTAGGGTAAGGGATATGGTTAGAGTATGGGTTAGTGTTAGGTTTAGGGTTAGGGTTAGGTTTAGGGTTAGAGTACGGGGTAGGGTTAGTGTTAGGGTTAGGGTACGGGTTAGGGTTAGAGTTAGGGTTAGGGTTAGAGTACAGGGTAGGGTTAGGGTTAGTGTTAGGTTTAGGGTAAAGGTTAGGGTTAGGTTTAGGGTACGGTATAGGGTTAGCGTCTGGGTTAAGTTTCGGTTTAGGGTTAGGTTTAGGTTACATGTTAGGGTTAGGGTACAGGTTAGGGTTAGGGTTGGGGTTAGGGTACGGGTTAGTTTTAGGCTTAGGGTACGGGTCAGGGTTACGGTTAAGTTTAGGGTTATGGTTAGAATTATGGTACGGGTTAGGTTTACCTTACGGGTTTGGGTTAGGGTGAGGGTTAGGGTTAGGTTTAGAGTACCGTTAGGGTTAGGGTTAGGGTAAGGGTTAGGGTTTGGTTTAGGGTTAGTGTTAGGGTTAGGGTTAGGGTTCGGGTAGGGTATGGGTTAGGGTTAGGGTTTGTGTTATTGTTAGAGTACGGGTTAGGGTTAGTGTTAGGGTTAGGGTTACGGTTAGGGTAGGGTACGGGTTAGGGTTAGGATTTGTGTTAGGGTTAAATTACGGGGTAGGGTTAGTGTTAGGGTTAGTGTTAGGGTTAGGGTATGGGTTAGGGTTAGAGTTAGGGTTAGGGTTAGAGTACTGGGTAGAGTTAGTGTTAGTGTTAGGGTTAGGGTTAATGTACGGGTTAGGCTTAGGTTTAGGTTTAGTGTTAGGTTACGGGTTAGAGTTAGGTTAACGGTTCGGGATAGGGTTAGCGTACGGGTTAAGTTTATGGTTAGGGTTAGGTTTAGGTTACGGGTTAGGGTTAGGTTTAGGTGTGGATTAGGGTTTGGATTAGTGTTAGGGTATGGGTTAGGGTTAGGGTTGGGGTTAGGGTACGGGTTAATTTTAGGTTTAGGGTACTGGTCAGGGTTATGATTAAGTTTAGGGTTAGGGTTAGGGTATGGGTTAGGGTTAGGGTACGGGTAATGGTTAGAGTTAGGGTTAGGGTTAGTGTTAGCGCTTGGGGATGTTTTAGGGTTACTGTTAGGGTTTGGGTACGGGTTAGGGTTAGGGTTAGGGTACGGGATAGATTTGGGTACGGGTTAGGTCAAGGTTTAGGGTTAGGTTTAGGGTAATGGTTAAGGTTAGGGTTAGGTTTAGGGTAAGGGTTAGGGTATGGGTTATGCTTAGGGTATGGGTTAGGGTTAGGTTGAGGGTCAGGATTAGGGTTAAGTTTAGGGTACCACTTAGTGTTAGGGTTAGGTTTAGTGTACGGTTTAGGGTTAGCATTAGGGTTAAAGTACGGGTTAGGTTTAGTGTACGGGTTAGTGTTAGGTTTAGGGTCAGGATTAGGGTTAGGATTAGGGTACGAGTTAGTGTTAGGGTTAGGGTACCTGTTATGGTTAGGGTTATGGTACGGGTTAGGTTTACAGTACGGTTTAGGTTTAGGGTGAGGGTTAGGGTTAGGGTTAGAGTATGGTTAGGGTTAGGGTTAGAGTTAGAGTACGGGTTAGGGTTAGTGTTAGGGTTAGGGTTTTGGTTAGGGTTAGGGTTATTGTACGGGTTAGGCTAAGGGTTAGGTTAGGGTTAGGATACGGGTTAGGGTTAGGTATAGTGTAAGGGATAGGGTTAGTGTACGGGTGAATTTTAGGGTTAGGGTTAGGTTTAGGTTACGGTTAGGGTTAGGATACAGGTAAGGGTTAGGTTGAAGTTGCGGGTTTGTGTTAGGGTTAGTGTAAGGGTTAGGGTTAGGTTTAGTGTCAGGGGTAGGGTTAGGTTTAGTGTTAGGTTACAGATTAGTGTTAGGGTTGAGGATAGGGTACGGGTTAGTTTTAGAGTTAGGGTACAGTTTAGGTTTATGGTTAAGGTTAGGGTTAGGATTAGGTTATGGTTTAGGGTTAGGTTACGGTTAACGGTTATGGTTTGGGTTAGGGTTAGGGTTAAGTTTAGGGTGCGGGTTAGGTTTAGGGTTAAAGTACGGGTTTGGTTTAGTGTTAGGGTACAGGTTTGGTTTACCGTTTGGGTACGGGTTAGGGTAAGGGTTAGGGTAGCGTTAGGTTTAGCATTTATATTTAGGGTTAGGGTTAGGCTACGGGTAGGGTTAGGGTACGCGTTAGGGTTAGGGTTAGGGTTCGGTTTAGGGTTAGTGTACGGGTTAGTGTTAGGGTTAGTGTTAGGGATTACAGTTAGTTTTAGGGTTACGGTACCGGTTAGGGTTAAGGTTACGGTAAGGGATAGGGTTAGTGTACGTGTTAGGTCTAGGGTTAGGGTTAGGTTTAGTGTGCGGGTTAGGGTTAGGGTTAGGTTACGTGTTATGGTTAGGGTTTGGGTACGGGTTAGGGTTACGTTTAGGGTTAGGGTACGGGTTAGGTTTAGGGTACGGGTTAGGGTTAGGGTTAGGGTCAGGGTTAGGGTTAGGTTTAGGGTACGAAATAGTGTTTGGGTGAGGGTACTGGTTAGGGTTAGGTTAATGTACGGTGTAGGTTTACAGTACGGGTTAGTTTTAGGGTGAGGTTTAGGGTTAGGGTTAGAATACGGTTAGGGTTAGGGTTAGGGTTAGGGTTATGTTTAGAGTACAGGTTAGGGTTAGTTTTAGGGTTAGGGTTAGGGTTAGTGTTAGGGTATGGGTTAGGGTTAGGGTTAGAGTACGGGGTAGGGTTAGTGTTAGGGTTAGGTTTAGGCTTAGGTTTAGGGTTTAGGGTACGGGTTAGGGTTAGGGTTAGGGTAAGTGTTAGAGTACAGGGTAGGGTTAGAGTTAGGTTTGGGTTAGGGTTAGAGTACGGGTTTGGGTTATTTTAAGGGTACAAGTTAGGTTTACTGTTTGGGTACGGGTTAGGGTAAGGGTTAGGGTTAGTGTTAGGGTACGTGTTAGGGTTAGGGTTTGGGGACGGGTTAGGGTTACGTTTAGGGTTAGGGTACGGGTTAGGTATAGGGTAGGGTAAATGTTAGTGTTAGGGTACGGGATAGGGTTAGAGTACGGGTTAGGGTTAGGTTTAGGTTTAGGGTTAGGGTTAGAATACCGGTTAGGGTTAGTGTTTGTGTTAGGGTTAGGGTTAGTGTACGGATAGTGTTAGGGTTAGGGTGAGGGTTAGGGTTAGAGTACGGGTTAGGATTAGGTTTAGGGTACGGGATAGGTTTAGTGTATGGGTTAAGTTTAGGGTTAAGGTTAGGTTTAGGTTATGGGTTAGGGTTTGGGTAAGGGTTAGGGTTAGGTTTAGGTGCGCGTTAGGGTTAGGGTATGGGTTAGGTTCAGGTTTAGGTGAGGGTTAGGGTTAGGGTTAGGATTAGGGTACGGGTTAGGGTTAGGTTTAGGGTCAGGGTTAGGGTTAGGGTTAGGGTACGAATTAGGGTTAGGGTTAGGGTACGGGTTAGGGTTAGGATTATGGCACGGGTTTGTTACAGTACGGGTTAGGGTTTGGGTGAGGGTTAGGGTTAGGGTTATGGTACGGGTTAGGGTTAGAGTACGGGTTACTGTCAGGGTGAGGGTTAGGGTTAGGGTTAGAATACGGTTAGGGTTAGGGTTAGGTTTAGGGTTAGGGTTAGAGTACGGGTTAGGGTTAGTGTTAGTGTTAAGGTTAGGGTTAGGGTTAGGGTAAGGGTTAGGGTACGGGTTAGGTTTAGGGTTAGGGTTTGTGTTAGAGTATGGGGTAGGGTTAGTGTTAGGGTTAGGGTTAGGGTTAGAGTACGGGTTTGGGTTAGTCTTAGTGTACGGGTTAGTTTTACCATTTGTTTACGGGTTAGGGAAAGTGTTAGGGTTAGGGTTAGGTTTAGGGTACATGTTAGGGTTAGGTTTTGGGGACAGGTTAGAGTTACGTATAGGGTTAAGGTACGGGTTAGGTTAGGGTTAGGGTAAGGGTTAGTGTTAGGGTACGGGATAGGGTTAGAGTATGGGTTAGGGTTAGGTTTAGGGTTAGGGTTAGGGTTAAAATACGGGTTAGAGTTAGTGTTAGTGTTAGGGTTAGGGTTAGTGTACGGATAGGGTTAGGGTTAGGGTTAGGGTATGGGATAGGTTTAGTGTACGGGTTAAGTTTACGGTTAGGGTTTGGTTTAGGTTATGGGTTAGAGTTAGGGTATGGGGTAGGGTTAGGTTTAGGTGCGGGTTATGGTTAGGGTACGGGTTAGGGTTAGGTTTAGTGTCACTGTTAGGTTTAGGGATAGGGTTATGGTACGGGTTAGGGTTAGGGTTGGGGTAGGGTACGGGTTAGTTTTAAGGTTAGGGTATGGATTAGGGTTACGGTTAAGGTTAGGGTTAGTGTTAGGTTATGGGTTAGGGTACGGGTAAGGTTCATGGTTAGGGTTAGGGTTAGGTTTAGGTTTAGGGTGCGGGTTAGTCTTAGGGTTAGGTTTAGGGTTAGCGCTAGGTTATGGGTTAGGGTTACTGTTAGGGTTTGGGTACGGGTTAGGGTTAGGGTACGGGATAAGGTTGAGTACGGGTTAGGTCAAGGGTTAGGGTTAGGTTTAGGGTACGGGTTAGGGTTAGGGTTAGGTTTTTGTTTAGGGTTAGGGTATGGGTTAGTTTTAGGGTACGGGTTAGGGTTAGGGTCAGGTTTAGGGTTAGGGTTAGGGTACGAGTTAGGGTTAGGGATAGGTTAAGGTTACGGGTTAGGGTTAGGGTTAGGGTTAGGTTTAGAGTACGGGGTAAGTTTAGTATTAGGGTTAGGGTAAGGGTTAATGTATGGGTTATCTTTGGGTTAGGTTAGGGTTAGGATATGGTTAGGGTTAGGTTTAGGGTATGGGATAGGGTTAGCGACAGTGTTAAGTTTAGGGTTAGGGTTCGGTTTAGGTTACGGTTTAGGGTTAGGGTACGGGTTAGGGTTAGTTTTAGGGTGTAGGTTGGGTTAGGGTTAGGGTTAGTCTAAGGGTTAGTGTTAGGTTTAGGGTCAGGGTTAGGGTTAGGTTTAGTGTTAGGCTACGGTTTAGCGTTAAGGCCGGTGTTAGGGTTTGGGTTAGTTTTAGGGTTTGGGTACGGATTAGGGTTATGGTTAAGGTTAGGGTTAGGGATAGGTTATGGGTTAGGGTTAGGTTACGGTTAAGGTTTATGGTTTGGGTTAGTTTAGGGTTAAGTTTAGGGTGCGGATTAGGGTTAGGCTTAGGGTTATGGTTAGGGTTAGTGTACGGGTTTGGGTTAGTGTTAGGGTACGGGTTAGGTTTAACGTTTGGGTACGGGTTCGGGTAAGGGTTAGGGTTAGGCTTAGGGTTAGGGGTTAGGGTTAGAGTTAGGATTAGGCTACGGGTAGGGTTAGGGTACGGGTTAGGGTTAGGTTTAAGGTTCGGGTTAGGGTTTGGGTACGGTCTAAGATTACGTTTAGCGTTAGGGTATGGGTTAGGTTTACGGTTAGGGTTCGTGTACGGTTTAGGGTTAGGGTACGTGATAGGGTTATAGTTAGGGTCAGGGTTAGGGTTAGGTTTAGGGCCGCGTTAGGGTTAGGGTTAGGGTTAGCGCTAGGGTATGGGTTAGGGTTACATTTAGGTTTTGCGTACGGGTTAGGGTCAGGGTTTGGGTACGGGATAGGTTTGGGTACGGGTTAGGTAGAGGGTTAGGTTTAGGTTTAGGGTTCGGGTTAGTTTTAGGGTTAGGTTCAGGTTTAAGGTAGGGTATGGGTTAGGCTTAGGGTGTGGGTTAGGGTTAGGGTTAGGGTTAGGGTCAGGGTTAGGGTAGGTTTAGGGTACGCGTTTGGTTTAGGGTTAGGTTTAAGGTACGGTTTAGGGTTAGGGTTAGGTTTAAAGTACGGGTTAGGTTTAGGGTACCATTTAGGGTTAGGGTTATGGTCATGGTTAGGGTTAGGTTTAGGGTATGGGTTAGGGTTAGGGTTATAGGACGGGTTAGGTTTACAGTAAGGGTCAGGGTTGGGTGAGGGTTAGGGTTAGGGTTAGAGTATGGTTAGGTTTAGGGTTAGGGTTAGGGTCTGAGTACGGGGTAGGATTAGCGTTAGGGTTAGGGTTAGGGTTAGAGTACGGGGTAGGGTTAATGTTAGGGTTAGGTTGGGGTTAATGTACGGTTTAGGCATAGGGTCAGGTTTAGGGTTAGGATACGGGTTACGGTTAGGTTTCGGGTACGGGATAGGGTTAGCGTACGGGTTAAGTTTATGGTTATGGTTAGGTTTAGGTCACGGGTTAGGGTTAGGGTTCGGGTTAGGGTTAGGTTTGGTGTGTGGGTTAGATTTAGGGTTAGGATTAGTGTAATGGTTAGGGTTATGTTTAGGGTCAGTGTTAGGGTTAAGGTTAGTGTTAGGGTACGGGTTAGGGTTAGAGTTGGGGTAGGGTAAGGGTTAGTTTTGGGGTTAGGGTATGGGTTAGTGTTACGGTTAAGGTTAGGGTAGGGTTAGGGTATGGGTTAGGGTTAGGTTACAGTTAAGGGTTATGGTTAGGGTTAGGGTTACTGTTAAGTTTAGGGTGCGGGTTATGGTTATGGTTAGGGTTAGGGTTAGAGTACCGGTTTGGGTTAGTGTTAGGGTACGGGTTAGGTTTACTGTTTGGGTACAGGTTAGGGTAAGGTTTAGGGTTAGGGTTAGGGTTAGGGTACGTTTTATGGTTAGGGTTTGGGTACGGGTTAGGGTTAGGTTTAGGGTCAGGGTTAGGATTAGGGTTAGGTTTGGGGTTACGGTACGGGTTATTTTTAGGGTTAGGGTACGGGTTAGGGTTACGGTTAATGTTAGGGTTAGTGTTAGGTTATGGTTTAGGTTTAGGGTACGGGTAACAGTTATGGTTAGGGTTACGGTTAGGTTTAGGTTTGGGTGCGGGTTAGGCTTAGGGTTAGGGTTAGGTTTAGGGTTAGCGCTAGTGTATGGGTTAGTGTTACTCTTAGGGTTTGGGTACGGGTTAGGGTTAGTTTTAATGTACGGGATAGGGTTGGGTATGGGTTAGGACAAGGGTTAGGGTTAGGTTTACGGTACGGGATAGGGTTAGGGTTAGGTTTAGGGTTAAGTTTAGGGTTAGGTTTAGGGTATGGGTTGAGTTTAGGGTACGGTTTAGGGTTAGGGTTAGGGTCAGGGTTAGGTTTAGGGTTAGGGTACGAGTTAGGGTTAGGGTGAAGTTTAGGGTACGGGTTAGAGTAGAGTTAGGGTTAGGCTTAGTGTTAGGGTTAGAGTACGGAATAGGGTTAGTGTTAGGGTTAGGGTTAGGTTTAGGGTACGGTTAGGGGTTAGGGTTAAGGTTAGTGTTAGGGTTAGAGTACGGGGTAGGGTAGTGTTAGGGTTAGGGTTAGGTTTAGGGTTAGGGTATGGGTTAGGCTTAGGGTAAGGGTTAGGTTTAGCTGTAGGGTCAGGTTTAGGGTTAGGGTTAGGTTTAGGGTACAGGTTAGGGTTAGGTTTAGTGTACGGGTTAGGGTTAGGTTTAGGGTTAGGGAACGGGTTAGGTTTAGGGTACGGGTGAGGGTTAGGATTAGGGTCAGGGTTAGAGTTCGGGTTAGGGTATGAATTAGGGTTAGGGTTAGGGTACTGGTTAGGGTTAGGGTTATGGTACGGGTTAAGTTTACAGTACGGGTTAGTGTTAGGTTGAGGTTTAGGGTTAGGGTTAGAATACGGTTAGGGTTAGGGTTAGGGTTAGTGTTAGAGTACAGGTTAGGGTTAGTGTTAGAGTTAGGTTTAGGTTTAGTGTTAGGGTATGGGTTAGGGTTAGGGTTAGAGTACGGGGTAGCGTTCGTGTTAGTGTTGGGGTTAGGGTTAGGGTTAGGTTTAGGGTTAGGGTACGGGTTAGGGTCAGGTTTAGGGTTAGTGTTAGAGTACGGGGTAGGGTTAGTGTTAGTGTTAGGGTTAGGGTTAGAGTACGGACTTGGGTTAGTGTTAGGGTACAAGTTAGGTTTACCGTTTGGGTATGAGTTAGGGTAAGGGTTAGGGTTAGGGTTAGGGTCCGTGTTTGGGTTTGGGTTTTGTGACGGGTTAGGGTTACGTTTAGGGTTAGGGTACGGGTTAGGGTTAGGGTTAGGGTAAATGTTAGTGTTAGGGTACGGTATAGGGTTAGAGAACAGGTTAGGGTTTGGTTTAGGTTAAGGGTTAGGGTTAGAATACCGGTTAGGGTTAGTGTTAGTGTTAGGGTTAGGGTAGTGTATGGACAGTGTTAGGGTTAGGGTTAGGGTTAGGGTACGGATTAGGGTTAGGTTTAGGGTCAGGGTTAGGGTTAGGGTTAGGGTACTGGTTAGGGTTAGGTTTATGGTATGGGTTAGGGTTACAGTACGGGTTTGGTTAGGGTGAGGATTAGGGTTAGGGTTAGAGTACGGTTAGGGTTAGGGTTAGGGTTAGTGTACAGGTTTGGTTACTGTTAGGGTTAGGGTTAGGGTCAGGGTTAGAGTACTGTTTAGGTTTAGGGTTACGGTTAGTGTTAGAGTACGGGTAGGGTTAGTGTTAGTGTTAGGGTTAGGGTTAGAGTACGGGTTAGGGTTAGTTTTAGGGTTAGGGTTAGGGTTAGGTTTAGTGTACGGGTACGGGTTAGGGGTATGTTTAGAGTACGGGGTAGGTTTAGTGTTAGTGTTAGGGTTAGGGTTAGGGTTAGGTTATGGGTTAGGTTTAGGGTACGTGTTAGGGTTAGGGTATGGGTCAGGTTTAGGGTAGGTTTAGGGTTAGGGTACGGGTTAGGGTTAGGTTTAGGGTTAGGTTTAGGGTTAGGGATAGGGTACAGTTTAGGGTTAGGTTTAGGGTACGGGTTAGGGTTTGGGTTAGGGTTAGGGTACGGGTTAGTTTTAGGGTACCGGTTAGGGTTAGGGTTAGGGTCAGGGTTAGGATTAGGGTTCAGGTATGAATTAGGTTTAGGGTTAGGTTACTGGTTAGGTTTAGGGTTATGGTATGGGGTAGGTTTACAGTACGGGTTAGGGTTAGTGTGAAGTTTAGGGTTAGGGTTAGAATACGGTTAGGATTTGGGTTAGGGTTAGGGTTAGGTTGGGTTAGAGTACAGGTTAGGGTTAGTGTTAGGGTTAGGTTTAGGTTTAGTGTTACGGTATGGGTTAGGGTTATTTTAGAGTATGGGGTAGGGTTAGTGTTAGGGTTAGGGTTAGGGCTAGGTTTAGGGTGAGGGTACGGGTTAGGGTTAGGGTAAGAGTTAGTGTTAGAGTACGGGCTAGGGTTAGTGTTAGGGTTAGGGTTAGGGTTAGAGTACGGATTTGGGTTAGTGTTAGGGTACAAGTTAGGTTTACCATTTGGGTACGAGTTAGGGTAAGGGTTAGGGTTAGGGTTAGGGTACGTGTTAGGGTTAGGGATTGGGGACAGGTTAGGGTTACGTTTAGGGTTTGGGTACGGATTAGGTTTAGGGTTAGGGTAAATGTTAGTGTTAGGGTACGGGATAGGGTTAGAGTACAGGTTAGGGTTAGGTTTAGTTTAAGGGTTAGGTTTAGAGTACTGGTTAGGGTTAGTGTTAATGTTGGGGTTAGGGTAGTGTATGGATAGTGTTAGGGTTAGGGTTAGGGTTAGGGTACAGGTTAGTGTTAGGTTTAGGGTACGGGATAGGGTTAGTATATGGGATAAGTTTAGTGTTAGGTTTAGGTTTAGGTTTCGGGATAGGCTTAGGGTACGGGTTAGGGTACGGTTTAGGTAAGGGTAACGGTTAGTGTATGGTTAGGGTTAGGGTACGGGTAAGGGTTATGGTTATGGTTACGGTTAGGTTTAGCTTTAGGGTGCGGTTTTGGCTTAGGATTATGGTTACGGTTAGCGCTAGGGTATGGGTTACGGGTACTCTTAGGTTTTGGGTACGGGTTATGGTTAGGGTTAGGGTACGGGATAGTGTTGGATACAGGTTAGGTCAAGGGTTCTGGTTAGGTATAGGGTACGGGATAGGGTTAGGGTCAGGTTTAGGGTTAGGATTAGGGTACAAGTTAAGGTTAGGGTTAGGTTTAGGGTACGGGTTAGGGTTAGGGTTAGCGTTAGGGTTGGTACGGGTTAGGTTTAGGGTAGGGGTTAGGGTTAGGGTAAGTGTTAGTTTTAGGGTACGATCTAGGGTTAGGGTTAGGGTACGGTTAAGGGTTATGGTTAGGGTTAGGATTAGGGTTAAGTTTAGGGTGCGGTTTAGTGTTCGGGTTAGGGTTAGTGTTAGAGAACGGGTTTGGGTTAGTGTTAGGGTACGGGTTAGGTTTACCGTTTGGGTACAGGTTAGGGTAAGGGTTAGGGTTAGGGTTAGGTTTAGGGTACGTGTTAGGGTTAGGGTTTGGGTAGGGGTTAAGTTTAGGTTTAGTGTTAGGGTAGGGGTTAGGTTTAGGGTTAGGATAAGTGTTAGTGTTAGGGTACGGGATAGGGTTAGAGCACGGGTTAGAGTTAGGTTTAGGGTTCGGGATAGGGATAGCGTACGGGTTAAGTTTCGGGTTAGGGTTAGGTTTAGGTTACGGGTTAGGGTTAGAGTACAGGTTAGGGTTAGGTTTGGGGTTAGGGTACGGGTTAGTTTTAGGGTTAGGGTACGGGTCAGGGCTACGGTTAAGTTTGGGGTTATGGTTAGGGTTATTGTATGGGTTAGGTTTACATTACGGGTTAAGGTTAGGTTGAGGGTTAGGGTTACAGTTAGAGTACAGTTAGAGTTAGGGTTAGGGTTAGGGTTAGGGTAAGGGTTAGGGTTCGGTTTAGGGTTAGTGTAAGGGTTAGGGTTAGGTTTAGTGTCAGGGTTAGGGTTAGGGTTAGTGTTAGGTTACAGATTAGGTTTAGGGTTGAGGTTAGTGTACGGGTTAGTTTTAGAGGTAGGGTACAGTTTAGGTTTATGGTTAAGGTTAGGGTTAGGATTAGGGTATGGGTTAGGGTTAGGTTACGGTTAAGGGTTATGATTTGGGTTAGGGTTAGGGTTAAGTTTAGGGTGCGGGTTAGGGTTAGGGTTAGAGTACGGGTTTGGTATACTGTTAGGGTACGGGTTACGTTTACCGTTTGGGTACGGGTTAGCGTAAGGGTTAGGGTTAGCGTTAGGTTTAGGGTTTATGTTTAGGGTTAGGGTTAGGCTATGGGTAGGGTTAGGGTGCGCGTTATGGTTAGGGTTAGGGTTCGGGTTAGGGTTAGTGTAAGGGTTAGTGTTAGGGTTAGGGTTAGGGTTAGTTTTAGGGTTTCGGTACGGGTTAGGGTTAAGGTTACGGTAAGGAATAGGGTTAGGGTACGTGTTAGGTCTAGGGTTAGGGTTAGGTTTAGTGTGCGGGTTAGGGTTAGGGTTAGGGTTATGGTACGTATTAGGTTTAGGGTTTGGGTATGGGTTAGGGTTACGTTTGGGGTTAGGGTACCGGTTAGGTTTAGGTTTAGGGTAAGGATTACTGTTAGGGTACGGGTTAGGCTTAGATTACAGGTTAGGGTTAGGTTTAGGGTTAGGTTTAGTTTTACAGTACGGGTTAGGGTTAGTGTTAGGGTTAGGGTTATTGTACGGATATTGTAAGCGTTAGGGTTAGGGTTAGTGTATGGGTTAGGGTTAGGTTTAGGGTACGGGATAGTTTTAGTGTTCAGGTTAAGTTTAGGGTTAGGGTTAGGGTTAGGTTTAGGTTACGGGTTAGGTTTAGGGTACGGGTTAGGGTTAGTTTTAGGTGCGGGTTACGGTTAGGGTTGGGGTTAGGGTACGGTTTAGTTTTATGGTTAGGGTACGGGTTAGGGTTACGGTTAAGGTTAGTGTTAGTGTTATGGTATGGGTTAGGGTTAGGGGACGAGTAAGGGTTATGGTTAGGGTTAGGGTTAGTTTTAGGTTTAAGGTGTGGGTTAGGATTAGGTTTAGGGTTAGGGTTAGCGCTAGGGAATGGGTTAGGGTTACTGTTAGGGTTTGGGTATGGGTTAGGGTTAGGGTTAGGTACGAGATAGGGTTGGGTACGGGTTAGGTCAAGGGTTAGGGTTAGGTTTAGGGTAAGGGTTAGGGTTAGGGTTAGGTTTAGGATTATGTTTAGGGTGTGGGTTAGGTTTAGGGTACGGGTTAGGGTTAGGGTCAGGATTAGGATTAGGTTTAGGGTACGCTTAGGGTTAGGTTTAGGGTTAGGGTACGGGTTAGGTTTAGGGTCCAGGTGAGGGTTAGGGTCAGGTTTAGTGTTAGGCTATGAGTTAGGTTTAGTGTTAGGGTACGGGTTAGAGTTAGGGTTATGTTACGGGTTAGGGTTACAGTACGGATTAGGTTTAGGGTGAGTGTTAGGGTTAGGGTTAGAGTACAGTTAAGGTAAGGGTTCGGGTTAGGGTTAGAGTAAGGGTTAGGGTTAGTGTTAGGGTTAGGGAAAGGTTTAGGGTTAGGGTTAGGGTACGGGTTAGGTTTAGGGTTAGGGTTAGTTTACAGGGTAGGTTTAGTGTTAGGATTAGTGTTAGGGTTAATGTACGGGTTAGGCTTAGGGTTAGGTTTAGGGTTAGGTTACAGGTACGGAATAGGGTTAGCGTACGGGATAAGTTTAGGGTTAGGGTTAGGTTTAGGTTACGGGTTAGGGTTAGGGTACGGGTTATGGTTAGGTTTAGGGTGCGGGTTAGGGTTAGTGTTAGGGTTAGTGTACGGGTTAGTGTTAAGTTTAGGGTCAGGGTTAGTGTTAGGGTTAGTGTTAGGGTATGGGTTAGGGTTAGGGTTGGGTTTAGGGTACAGGTTAGTTTTAGGGTTAGGTTACGGTTTAGGGTTACGGTTAAAGTTAGGGTTAGGGTTAGGGTGTGGGTTAGGGTTAGGGTACGGTTAAGGGTTAAGTTTAGTGTTAGGGTTTGGGTTAAGTTTAGGGTGCGGTTTAGGGATAGGGTTAGGGTTATGGTTAGGGTTAGAGTACGCGTTTGGGTTAGTGTTATGATACGGGTTATGTGTACCGTTTGGGTACGGGATAGGGTAAAGAAGAGGGTTAGGGTTAGGGTTAGGGGTTAGGGTTAGAGTTAGTGTAGGCTACAGGATAGGGTTAGAGTACGGGTTAAGGTTAGGTTTAGGGTTAGGGTTAGGTATAGGGTTATACTACGGGTTAGGTTTAGAGTTAGGGTTAGGTTTAGGGTTAGAGTACGGGTTAGGGATAGTGTTAGGTTTAGGGTTAGTATTAGGGTACGGGTTAGGGTTAGCATAAGGGTTAGGGTTACGTTTAGGGTTAGGTTTAGTGTTAGAGTATGGGTTACGGTTAGTGTTAGGGTTAGGGTTAGAGTACAGATAGGGTTAGGGTTAGGGTTAGGGATAGGGTACGGGCTAGGGTTAGGTTAGGGTACGGGATAGGGTTAGTGTACGGGATAAGTTTAGGGTTAGGTTTAGGTTAGGTTACGGGTTAGGGTTAGGGTACGGGTTAGGGTACGGTTTAGGTGTGGGTTAGGGTTAGGGCATGGGTTAGGGTTAGGGTACGGGTAAGGGTTATCGTTATGGTTAGGGTTAGGTTTAGGTTAGGGTGCGGGTTAGGCTTAGGGTTAGGGTTACGGTTAGCGCTAGGGTATGGGTTACGGTTACTCTTAGGTTTTGGGTACGGGTTAGGGTTAGGGTTAGGGTACGGGATAGGGTTGGGTACAGGTTAGGTCAAGGGTTCGGGGTAGGTATAGGGTACGGGATAGGTTTAGGGTTAGGTTTAGGGTTAGGATTAGGGTATGGGTTAGGTTTATGGGACGGGTTAGGGTTAGGGTTAGGGTCAGGGTTGGGGTTAGGGTTAGGGTACGAGTTAAGTTTAGGGTTAGGTTTAGGGTACGGATTAGGGTTAGGGTTAGGGTCAGGTTTACTGTTAGGGATAGTGTAGGAGTTAGGGTTAGGGTTAGGTTTAGGGTACGGGTGAGGGTTAGGGTTAGGGTTAGGGTTAGAGTACGGGGTAGGGTTAGTGTTAGGGTTAGGGTTGGGTTTAAAGTACGGGTTAGGCTTAGGGGTAGTTTAGGGTTAGGATACGGTTTATGGTTAGGTTTAGGGTACCGGGTAGGTTTAGCGAACGGTTTAATTTTAGGGTTAGGGTTCGGTTTAGGTTACGGGTTAGGGTTAGGGTACGGGTTAGGGTTAGGTTTAGGGTGCGGGTTGGGTTAGGTTTAGGGTTAGTGTAAGGGTTAGGGTTAGGTTTAGGGTCAGGGTTAGGGTTAGGGTTAGTGTTAGGGTACGGCTTAGGGTTAGGATTGGGTTTAGGGTATGGATTAGTTTTAGGGTTAGGTTATGGATTAGTTTTATGGTTAAGGTTAGGTTTAGGGTTAGGTTATGGGTTAGGGTTAGGTTATGGTTAAGGGTTATGGTTGGGTTAGGGTTAAGTTTAGGGTGCGGGTTAGGGTTAGGGTTTCGGTTAGGGTTAGAGTACGGATTTGGGTTAGTGTTAGGGTACGGGTTAGGTTTACCGTTTGGGTACGGGTTCTGGTAAGGGTTACGGTTAGGCTTAGGGTTAAGGGTTAGGGTTAGAGTTAGGAATAGGCTACGGGTAGGGTTAGTGTACGGGTTAGGGTTAGGGTTAAGGTTCAGTTAGGGTTAGTGTACGTTTTAGGGATAGGGTTAGTGTTAGGGACACGGTACGGGTTAGGGTTAAGGTTAGGGTACGGTATACGGTTAGTGTACGTGTTAGGTCTAGGGTTAGGGTTAGGTTTAGTGTGTGGTTTAGGGTTAAGTTTAGGGTTAGGATACGCATTAGGGTTAGGGTTTGGGTACGGGTTAGGGTTACGTTTAGGGTTAGGGTATGGGTTAGGTTTAGGGTTAGGGTTCGGGTACGGCTTAGGGTTAGGGTACGGGATAGTGCTAGTGTTAGGGTCAGGGTTAGGGTTAGTTTTAGGGTCCGGGTTAGGGTTAGGGTTAGCGTTAGCACTAGGTTATGTGTTAGGATTACTGTTAGGGTTTGGGTACGGGTTAGGGTTAGGGTTAGGGTTCGTGATAGGTTTGGTACGGGTTAGGTCAAGGGTTAGGGTTAGGTTTAGGGTACGGGTTAGGGTTAGGGTTAGTTTTAGGGTTAGGGTTAGGGTATGGGTTATGCTTAGGGTACGGGTTAGGGTACGGGTTAGGGTCAGGGTTATGGTTAGGTTTAGGGTACGAGTTAGTGTTAGGGTTAGGTTTAGGGTACGGGTTGGGTTAGGGTTAGGGTTAAAGTACGGGTTAGGTTTAGGGTACGGGTTAGGGTTAAGGTTAGTGTCAGGGTTAGGTTTACGGTTAGGTTAGGAGTTAGGGTTAGGGTTAGGGTACGGGTTAGGTTTAGGGTTATGGTACGGGTTAGGGTTACAGTACGGGGTAGGGTTAGGGTGAGGGTTAGGGTTAGTGTTAGAGTATGGTTAGGGTTAGGGTTCGGGTTAGGGTTAGCGCTAGGGTATGGGTTAGGGTTACTGTTAGCGTTTGGGTACGGTTTAGGGTTAGGGTTAGTGTACGGGATAGGTTGGGTTACGGGTTAAGTCAAGGGTTAGGGTTAGGTTTAGGTTATGGGTTAGGGTTAGGGTTGGGTTTAGGGCTAGGTTTAGGTTATGGGTTATGCTTAGGATACGGGTTAGGGTTAGGGTTAGGGTCAGGGTTAGGGTTAGGTTTAGGGTACGAGTTAGTGTTAGGGTTAGGTTTAGTGTATGGTTAGGGTTAGGGTTAGGGTTAAAATACGGGTTAGGTTTAGGGTATGGGTTAGGGTTAGGTTTAGGGTCAGTGTTAGGTTTAGGGTACGAATTAGGGTTAGGTTTAGGGTACGGGTTAGGGTTAGGGTTATGGTACAGGTTAGGGTTACAGTACGGGTTAGGGTTAGGGTGAGGGTTATGGTTAGGGTTGGGGTTAGGTTATGGGTTAGTTTTAGGGTTAGGGTACAGGTTAGGGTTACGGTTAAGGTTAGGGTTAGGGGTAGGTTATGGGTTAGGGTTAGGGTACGGGTAAGGGTTATGGTTAGTGTTATGGTTAGGTTTAGGTTTAGGTTGCGGGTTAGGCTTAGGGTTAGGTTTAGGTTTAGCACTAGGGTATGGGTTAGGGTTACTCTTAGGGTTTGGGTACCAGTTAGGGTTAGAGTTAGGATAAGGGATAGGGTTGGGTACGGGTTAGGACAAGGGTTAGGGTTAGGTTTAGGGTACGGGATAGGGTTAGGGTTAGGTTTAGGGTTAGGGTTAGGGTATGGGTTAGGTTTAGGTTACGGGTTAGGGTTACGTTTAGGGTTAGGTTTAGGGTTAGGGTTAGAGTACGGTGTAGTGTTAGTGTTAGGGTTAGGTTTTTGGTTAGGGTACGCGTTAGGGTTAGGGTCAGTGCTAGGGTTAGGGTACGAGTTAGGGTTAGGGTTAGGTACGGTTAAGGGTTATGGTTAGGGTTACGGTAGGGTTAAGGTTAGGGTGCTGTTTAGGGTTAGGGTTAGGGTTAGGGTTAGGGTTAGGGTTAGAGTACGGGTTTGGGTTAGTGTTAGGGGATGGGTTGCTTTTACCGTTTGTGTACGAGTTAGGGTAAGGGTTAGGGTTAGGGTTAGGGTTAGGGGTTAGTGTTAGAGTTAGTGTTAGGCTACGAGATAGGGTTAGAGTATGGGTTAGTGTTAGGTTTAGTGTTAGGGTTAGGTTTAGGGTTATAGTACGGGTTAGGGTTAGAGTTAGGGTTAGGTTTAGGGTTAGAGTACGGGTTAGGTATAGTGTTAGGGTTAGGGTTAGTGTTAGGGTACGGGTTAGTGTTAGAGTACGGGTTAGGATTGCATTTAGTGTTATGGTTAGGTTTAGGGTACGGGTTAGGGTTAGTGTTAGGTTTAGGGTTAGTGTTAGGGTTAGGGTTCGGATAGGGTTAGGGTTAGGGTTAGGTTTACGGTAAAGGTTAGGGTTAGGTTTAGGGTACGGGATAGGGTTAGCGTACGGGTTAAGTTTCGGGTTAGGGTTAGGTTTAGGTTACGGGTTAGGGTTAGGGTACAGATTAGGTTTATGGTTGGGGTTAGGTTACGGGTTAGTTTTAGGGTTAGGATACAGGTCATGGTTCCGGTTAAGTTTAGGGTTATGGTTAGGGTTATGGTACGATTTAGATTTACATTACGGGTTAGGGTTAGGGTGAGGGTTAAGTTTAGGGTTAGAGTATGCTTAGGGTTAGTGTTAGGGTTAGGGTTAGGGTAAAGGTTAGGTTTCGGGTTAGGGTTAGTGTTAGGATTAGAGTTAGGGTTAGGGTAGGGTACGGGTTAGGGTTAGGGTTTGTGTTAGGGTTAGAGTACAGGTTAGGGTTAGTGTTAGGGTTAGGGTTAGGGTTAGGGTAGAGTATGGGTTAGGGTTAGGGTTTGTGTTAGGGTTAGAGTACGCGGTAGGTTTAGTGTTAGTGTTAGGTTTAGGGTTAGTGTTCGGGTTAGGGTTAGGGTTAGGGTTAGAGTACGGATAGGGTTAGGGTTAGGGTTAGGGATAGGGTACGGGTTAGGGTTAGGTTTAGGGTACAGATTAGGTTTAGCGTACAGGTTAAGTTTAGCGTTTGGCTTAGGTTTAGGTTACTTGTTAGGTTTAGGGTACGGGTTAGGGTAAAGGTTATTGTACGGGTTAGGGTTACAGTACGGTTAGGGTTATGGTGAGGATTAGTTTTAGGGTTAGAGTATGGTTAGGGTTAGGGTTAGGTTTAGAGTTAGGGTTAGGGTTAGAGTACAGGTTAGGGTTAGTGTTAGGGTTAGGGTTAGGGTTAGTGTTAGGGTATGGGTTAGGGTTAGGGTTAGAGTACGGGGTAGGGTTAGTGTTTTGGTAAGGGTTAGGGTTAGGTTTAGGGTTAGGGTACGGGTTAGGGTTAGGGTTAGGGTTAGTGTTAGAGTACGGGGTAGGGTTAGAGTTAGGTTTAGGGTTAGGGTTAGAGTATGGGTTTCGGTTAGTGTTAGGGTACAAGTTAGGTTTACTGTTTGGGTACGGGTTAGGGTAAGGGTTAGGGTTAGTGTTAGGGTACGTGTTAGGGTTAGGGTTTGGGGACGGGTTAGGGTTACGTTTAGAGTTAGGGTACGTGTTAGGTATAGGGTTAGGGTAAATGTTAGTGTTAGGGTACGGGATAGGGTTAGAGTACGGGTTAGGGTTAGGTTTAGGTTTAGGGTTAGGGTTAGAGTACCGGTTAGGTTTAGTGTTTGTGTTAGGTTTAGTGTTAGTGTACAGATAGTGTTAGGGTTAGGGTTAGGGTTAGGGTTAGGGTTAGGGTACGGGTTAGGGTTAGGTTTAGGGTACGGGATAGGTTTAGTGTTCGGGTTAAGCTTAGGGTTAGGGTTAGGTTATGGGTTAGGGTTAGGGTACAGGTTAGGGTTAGGTTTAGGTGCGCGTTAGGGTTAGGGTACGGTTTAGGGTCAGGTTTAGGTGAGGGTTAGGGTTAGGGTTAGGATTAGGGTACGGGTTAGGGTTTCGTTTAGGGTCAGGGTTAGGGTTAGGTTTAGGGTACGAATTAGGGTTAGGGTTAGGGTACGGGTTAGGGTTAGGGTTATGGTACGGTTTAGTGTTACAGTACGGGTTAGGGTTAGGGTGAGGGTTAAGGTTAGGGTTAGAGTATGGTTAGGGTTAGGGTTAGAGTTAGAGTACGGGTTATGGTTAGTGTTAGGGTTAGAGTTAGGGTTAGGGTTAGGGTTAGGGTTATTGTAAGGGTTAGGCTAAGGGTTAGGTTAGGGTTAGGATACTGGTTAGGGTTAGGTATAGGGTAAGGGATAGGGTTAGCGTACGGGTGAAGTTTAGGGTTAGGGTTAGGTTTAGGTTACGGTTAGGGTTAGGGTACGGGTTAGGGTTAGGTTGAAGGTGCGGGTTAGGGTTAGGGTTAGGGTTAGTGTAAGGTTTAGGGTTAGGTTTAGTGTCAAGGTTAGGGTAAGGGTTAGTGTTAGGTTACGGATTAGGGTTAGGGTTGAGGTTAGGGTACGGGTTAGTTTTAGAGTTAGGGTACGGTTTAGGTTTATGGTTAAGAGTAGGGTTAGGATTAGGGTATGTGTTAGGGTTAGGTTACGGTTAAGGGTTATGGTTTGGGTTAGGGTTAGGGTTAAGTTTAGGGTGCGGGTTAGGGTTAGGGTTAGAGTACGTGTTTGGTTTAGTGTTAGGGTACGGGTTAGGTTTACCGTTTGGGTACGGGTTAGCGTAAGGGTTAGGCTTAGCGTTAGGTTTAGGGTTTATGTTTAGGGTTAGGGTAAGGCTATGGGTAGGGTTAGGGTACGCGTTAGGGTTAGGGTTAGGGTTCGGGTTAGGGTTAGTGTACGGGTTAGGGTTAGGGTTAGGGTTAGGGTTAGGGTTAGGGTTAGGGTTAGTTTTAGGGTTACGGTACGGGTTAGGGTTAAGGTTACGGTAAGGGATAGGGTTAGTGTACGTGTTAGGTCTAGGGTTAGGGTTAGGTTTAGTGTGGGGTTTAAGGTTAGGGTTAGGGTACGTGTTACGGTTAGGGTTTGGGTACGGGTTAGGGTTACGTTTAGGGTTAGGGTACGGGTTAGGTTTAGGGTTAGGGTAAGGGTTAGTGGTAGGGTACGGGTTAGGGTTAGATTACAGGTTAGGGTTAGGTTTAGGGTTAGGTTTAGTGTTAGAGTACGGGTTAGGGTTAGTGTTAGGGTTAGGGTTAGTGTACGGATATTGTTAGGGTTAGGGTTAGGGTTAGTGTACGGGTTAGGGTTAGGGTTAGGGTACGGGATAGATTTAGTGTTCAGGTTATGTTTATGGTTAGGGTTATGTTTAGGTTACAGGTTACGTTTAGGGTACGGTTTAGGGTTACGGTTACGGTTAGGGGTAGTGTTAGGGTATGGGTTAGGGTTAGGGTACGGGTAAGGGTTATGGTTAGGGTTAGGGTTAGGTTTAGGTTTAGGGTGTGGGTTAGGATTAGGTTTAGGGTAGGGTTAGCGCTAGGGAATGGGTTAGGGTTACTCTTAGGGTGGGTTACGGGTTAGGGTTAGGGTTAGGGTACGATATAGGGTTGGGTACGGGTTAGGTCAAGGGTTAGGGTTAGGTTTAGGGTAAGGGATAGGGTTAGGGTTAGGTTTAGGATTATGTTTAGGGTATGGGTTAGGTTTAGGGTATGGGTTAGTGTTAGGTTCAGGGTTAGGGTTAGGTTTAGGGTACGCCTAGCGTTAGGTTTATGGTTAGGGTTACTGTTAGGGTTAGGGTACGGGTTAGGTTTAGGGTACGGGTGAGGGTTAGGGTCAGGTCAGGTTTAGTGAGTTAAGGTTTAGGGTTAGGGTACGGGTTAGAGTTAGGGTTATGTTACGGGATAGGGTTACAGTACGGGTTAGTTTTAGGGTGAGGGTTAGGGTTAGGGTTAGAGTACAGTTAAGGTAAGGTTTAGGGTTAGGGTTAGGGTACGGGTTAGGTTTAGGGTTAGGGTTAGATTACGGGGTAGTTTTAGTGTTAGGATTAGGGTTAGGGTTAATATACGGGTTAGGCTTAGGGTTAGGGTTAGGTTTAGGTTATGGGTTAGGGTTAGGGTACGGTTATGGTTAGGTTTTGGGTGTGGGTTAGGGTTAGTGTTAGGGTGAGTGTACGGGTTAGGGTTAAGTTTAGGGTCAGGGTTAGTGTTAGGGTTAGTGTTAGGGTATGGGTTAGGGTTAGGGTTGGGGTTAGGGTACGGGTTAGTTTTAGGGTTAGGTTACGGTTTAGGGTTACGGTTAAACTTAGGGTTAGGGTTAGGGTGTGGGTTAGGGTTAGGGTACGGTTAAGGGTTAAGTTTAGTGTTAGGATTAGGGTTAAGTTTAGGGTGCGGTTTAGGGATAGGGTTAGGGTTATGGTTAGGGTTAGAGTACGGGTTTGGGTTAGTGTTATGGTACGGGTTATGTGTACCGTTTGGGTATGGGATAGGGTAAAGAATAGGGTTAGGGTTATGGTTAGGGCTTAGAGTTAGAGTTAGTGTTAGGCTACGGGATAGGGTTAGAGTACGGGTTAAGGTTAGGTTTAGGGTTAGGGTTAGGTTTAGGGTTATAGTACGGGTTAGGGTTAGAGTTAGGGTTAGTTTTAGGGTTAGAGTACGGGTTAGGGATAGTGTTAGGTTTAGGGTTAGTGTTAGGGTACGGGTTAGGGTTAGCATAAGGGTTAGGGTTACGTTTAGGGTTAGGGTTAGTGTTAGAGTACGGGTTAGGGTTAGTGTTAGGGTTAGGGTTAGGGTTAGAGTACGGATAGGGTTAGGGTTAGGGTTACGGATAGGGTACAGGTTAGGGTTAGGTTTAGGGTACAGGATAGGGTTAGCGTACGGTTTAAGTTTAGGGTTAGGCTTAGGTTTAGGTTACGGGTTAGGTTTAGGGTACGGGTTAGGGTTAGGGTTATTGTACGGGTTAGGGTTACAGTACGGTTAGGGTTATGGTGAGGGTTAGTTATAGGGTTAGAGTACGGTTAGGGTTAGGGTTAGGGTTAGGGTTAGGGTTAGAGAACGGGTTAGGGTTAGTGTTAGTGTTAGGGTTAGGGTTAGGGTTAGGGTTAGGGTTAGGGTACAGGTTAGGGTTAGTGTTTGTGTTAGGTTTAGAATACGGGGTAGGGTTAGTGTTAGTGTTAGGGTTAGGGTTAGGGTTAGGGTACGGGTTAGGGTTGGGTTAGGTCAGGTGTAGGGTTAGTGTTAGGGTATGAGTTAGGGTTAGGGTGAGGTTTAGGGTACCGGTTAGAGTACGGTTAGAGTTAGGGTTAGGGTTAGGGTTAGAGTTCGGGATAGGGTTAGTGTTAGGGTTAGGGTTAGGGTACGGTTAGGGGTTAGTGTTAGGGTTAGGGTTAGGTTTATAGTACGAGGTAGGGTTAGGGTTAGGGTTAGGGTTAGGGTTAGGGTTAGGGTTAGATCGGTTAGGCTTAAGGTACGGGTTAGGTTTATGGTTAGGGTCAGGTTTAGGGTTAGGGTAATATTAGGGTACGGGTTACGGTTAGGTTTAGGGTGCTGGTTAGGGTTAGGGTTAGGGTACGGGTTAGGTTTAGGGTACGCGTTAGGGTTAGGGTTAGGGTCAGGGTTAGGGTTAGGTTTAGGGTACGAAATAGGGTTAGGGTGAGGGTACTGGTTAGGGTTAGGTTTATGGTACGGGGTAGGTTTACAGTACGGGTTAGGGGTAGGGTGAGGTTTAGGGTTAGGGTTAGAATACGGTTAGGGTTAGGGTTAGGGTTAGGGTTAGGTTTAGAGTACAGTTTAGGGTTAGTGTTAGGGTTAGGGTTAGGGTTAGTGTTAGGGTACCGGTTAGGGATAGGGTTAGGGTTTGAGTACAGGGTAGGGTTAGTGTTAGGGTTAGGTTTAGGGTTAGGGTATGGGTTAGGGTTAGGGTTAGGGTTAGTGTTAGAGTACGGGGTAGGGTTAGAGTTAGGGTTAGGTTTAGGGTTAGAGTACGTGTTTGGGTTAGTGTTAGGGTACAAGTTAGGTTTACCGTTTGGGTACGGGTTAGGGTAAGGTTTAGGGTTAGTGTTAGGGTACGTGTTAGGGTTAGGGTTTGGGTTCGGTTTAGGGTAACATTTAGGGTTAGGGTACGGGTTAGGTTTAGGGTTAGGGTTAGGGTACGGTTTAGGGTTAGGATACGGGTTAGGGTTAGGTTTAGGGTCAAGGTTAGGGTTAGGTTTAGCATTAGGTTTAGGGTTAGGGTATGCGTTAGGGTTACTGTACGGGTTAGGGTTAGGGTTAGGGTTAGGGTTAGGGTTAAGTGTAGGGTTAGGGTTAAGGTATGGGTTAGGGTAGGTTACGGTTAAGGGTTATGGTTTGTGTTAGGGTTAGGGTTAAGTTTAGGGTGCGGGTTAGGGTTAGGGTTAGGGTCAGGGTTAGAGTACGGGTTTGGGTTAGTGTTAGGGTACGGGTTAGGTTTAATGTTTGGGTACGGGTTAGGGTAAGAGTTAGAGTTAGTGTTAGGGTTAGGGGTTAAGGTTAGAGTTAGGGTTAGGCTACGGTTACGGGTAGGGTATGGGTTAGGTTTAGGCTTAGGATTCGGGTTAGGTTAGTGTACGGGTTAGGGATAGGGTTAGGGTTAGGGTTAGGTTTAGGTTTAGGTTTAGGGTTAGTGTTAGGTTTACGGTATGGGTTAGAGTTAAGTTTACGGTACGAAATATGGTTAGTGTACGTGTTAGGTCTAGGGTTAGGGTTAGGTTTAGTTTGCGGGTTAGGGTTAGGGTTAGTGTTATGATACGTGTTAGGATTATGTGTTGGGTACGGGTTAGGGTTATGTTTAGGGTTAGGGTACGGGTTAGGTTTAGGGTTAGTGTAAGGGTTAGTGTTAGGGTACGGGTTAGGGTTAGGTTTAGGGTTAGGGTTAGGGTTAGAGTACGGGTTAGGGTTAGTGTTAGGGTTATGGTTAGGTTTAGTGTACGGATAGTGTTAGGGTTAGGGTACCGGTTAGGGTTAGGGTACGGGTTAGGGTTAGGTTTAGGTGTGGGTTAGAGTTAGGGTACTGGTTAGGGTTAGGTTTAGGGTCAGGGTTAGGGTTAGTGGTAGGGTTATGGTACTGGTTAGGGTTCGGTATAGGGTTATGGTTAAGGTTAGGATTAGTGTTAGGGTATGGGTAGGGTTAGGGTACGGTAAGGGTTATGGTTAGGGTCAGGGTTAGGTTTAGGTTTAGGGTGCGGGTTAGGCTTAGGGTTACTTTTAGAGTTAGTGCTAGGTTATGGGTTAGGGTTACTGTTAGGTTTTGGGTACGGATTAGGGTTAAGGTTAGCGTATGGGATAGGGTTAGTGTACATGTTAGGTCGAGGATTCGAGTTAGGTTTAGTGTGCGGGTTAGAGTTAGGGTTAGTGTTAGGGTACGTGTTAGGTTTAGGGTTTGGGTACGGGTTAGGGTTACGTTTAGGGTTAGGGTATGGGTTAGGTTTAGGGCTAGGGTTAGGATACGGTTTAGGGTTAAGGTACGGGTTAGGTTTATGGTTAGGGTCAGGTTTAGGGTTAGGTTTAGGGTAAGGGTTAGGGTACAGGTTAGTGTATGTGTTAGTTTTAGGGTTAAGGTACGGGATAGGTTTATGGTTAAAGTTATGGTTAGGGTTAGGGTGTAGGATAGGGTTAGGGTACGGTTAAGGGTTATGGTTAGTATTAGGTTTTTGGTTAAGTTTAGGGTGTGGTTTAGGGTTAGGGTTAGGTTTAGGGTTAGAGTACGGGTTTGGGTTAGTGTTAGGGTACAGGTTAGGTTTACCATTTGGGTACGGGTTAGGTTAAGTGTTAGGGTTAGGGTTAGGGTTAGGGTTAGGGGTTAGGGTTAGAGTTAGTGTTAGGCTACGGGATCGGGTTAGAGTACGGGTTCGGGTTAGGTTTAGGGTTAGGGTTAGGGTTAGGGTAATAGTACGGGTTACGGTTAGACTTAGGGTTAGGTTTAGAGTTAGAGTACGGGTTAGGGATAGTGTTAGGATTAGGGTTAGAGTTAGGGTACAGGTTAGGGTTAGAGTATGGGTTATGGTTAGGTTTAGGGTTAGGGTTAGGTTTAGAGTACGGGTTAGGGTTAGTGTTAGGGTTAGGGTTAGTGTTAGGGCACGGGTTAGGGTTATGTTTGGGTTAGGGTTAGGGTTAGGGTTAGGGTTAGGTTTAGGGTCAGGTTTAGTTTTAGGGTTAGTGTTAGTGTACGGGTTAGGGTTAGGTTTGGGTTTAGGGTACGGGTTAGTTTTAGGGTTAGGGTACAGGTTAGGGTTATGGTTAAGGTTAGGGTTAGGGTTAGGGTTAGGGTATGGGTTTGGTTTAGGTTACGGTTATGGGTTATGTTTTGTGTTAGGGTTACGGTTAAGTTTAGGGTGCGGGTTAGGGTTAGGGTTAGGGTTAGTGTTAGGTTATAGTACGGGTTTGGTTTAGTGTTACGGTACGGTTTACGTTTACCTTTTGTGTACGGGTTAGGGTAAAGGTTAGAGTTAGTGTTAGGATTAGGGGTTAGGGTTAGAGGTAGGGTTCGGCTACGGGTAGGGTTAGCGTACGGGTTAGGTGTAGGGTTAGGGTTCGGGTTAGGGTTAGTGTACGGGTTAGGGTTAGGGTTAGGTTTAGGGTTAGGTTTAGGGTTAGTGTTGGGTTACGGTACGGGTTAGAGTTAATGTTACGGTACGGGATATGGTTAGTGTACGTGTTAGGTTAAGCGTTAGGGTTAGGTTTAGTGTGCGAGTTAGGTTTAGGGTTAGGGTTAGGGTTAGGATACTTGTTAGGATTAGGTGTTGGGTATGGGTTAGGGTTATGTTTAAGGTTAGGGTACGGGTTAGGTTTAGGGTTAGGGAAAGGGTTAGTGTTAGGGTACGGGTTAGGGTTAGAGTACGGGTAAGGGTTAGGTTTAGGGTTAGGGTAAGTGTTAGAGTAGGGGTTAGGGTTAGTGTTAGGGTTAGGTTTAGTTTTAGTGTACGGATAGTGTTAGGGTTAGGGTTAGGGTTCGGGTACGGTTTAGGGTTAGGTTTAGGGTTAGGGTTAGTGTTAGGGTAAGTGTTATGGTTAGGGTTAGGGTTAGCTTTAGGTTTAGGGTGCAGTTTAGGGTTAGGGTTAGGTTTAGTGTTAGGGTTAGCACTCGGGAATGGGTTAGTGTTACTATTAGGGTTTGCGTACGGGTTAGTTTAGGGTTAGGTTACGGGATAGGGTTGGGTACGGGTTAGGTCAAGTGTTAGGTTTAAGTTTAGGGTACAGGTTAGGGATAGGGTTAGAATTAGGTTTAGAATTAGGGTATGGGTTAGGCTTAGGTTACGGGTTAGGGTTAGGTTTAGGGTACGGGTTAGGGTTAGGGTTAGGGTCAGGGTTAGGGTTAGGGTTAGGGTACGAGTTAGGGTTAGATTTAGGGTATTGGTATGGGTTAGTGTTACAATACGGGTTAGGGTAAGGGTGAGGGTTAGGGTTAGGGTTACATTACGGGTAGGTTTAGTGTTAGAATTAGGGTTAGAGTAAGGGTTAGGGTTAGTGTTATGGTAATGGTTAGGGTTAGGGTTAGGGTACGGGTTAGGGTTAGGGTTAGGGTTAGGTTTAGAATACTGGAAAGGTTTGGGTACGGGTTAGGTGAAGGGTTAGGGTTAGTTTTAGGGTACGGGTTAGGGTTAGGGTTAGGATTAGGGTTAGGGTTAGGGTATGGGTTAAGTTTAGGGTACAGGTTAGGGTCAGGATTAGGGTTAGGTTTAGGGTATGAGTTAGGGTTAGGGTTAGGTTTAGGTTACGGGTTAGGATTAGGTTTAGGGTTAGGGTTAGGGTTAGATTACGGGGTAGGGTTAGTGTTAGGGTTAGGGTTAGGGTTAATACAAGGGTTAGCTTAGGGTTAGGTTAGGGTTAGGATATGGGTTAGGGTTATGTTTAGGGTACGGGATAGGGTTAGCGTACGGGTTAAGTTTAGGGTTAGGGTTAGGTTTAGGTTACGGGTTAAGGTACGGGTTAGGGTTAGGTTTAGGTTACGGGTTAGGTTTAGGGTTAGGGTTAGTGTAAGGGTTAGGGTTAGGTTAAGGGTCAGAGTTAGGATTCGTGTTAGTGCTAGTGTACAGGTTATGGTTAGGTTTGGGTTTAGGGTAGGGGTTAGTTTTAGGGTTATGATACGGGTTAGGGTTATGGTTAAGATTAGGTTTAGGTTGAGGTATGTGTTAGGGTTAGGTTAAGGTTAAGGGTTATAGTTTGGGTTAGGGTTAGGGTTAATTTAGTTTGCGGGTTAGGGTTAGGGTTAGGTTTAGGGTTAGGGTTAGAGTACGGGTTTGAGTTAGTGTTAGGGTACGGGTTAGGTTTACCGTTTGGCTACGGGTTAGGGTAAGGGTTAGGGATAGGGTTAGGGTTGGGCGTTAGGGTTAGAGTTAGGGTTAGGCTACGGGTAGGGTTAGGGTACGGGTTAGGGTTAGGGTTAGGGTTAGGGTTAGTGTTAGGGTTACGGTACGGGTTAGGGTTAAGGTTAGGATAAGGGATAGGGTTAGTTTACGTGTTAGGTCTAGGGTTAGGGTTAGGTTTAGTGTGCGGGTTAGGGTTAGGGTACGTGTTAGGGTAAGGTTCTGTGTACAGTTTAGGATTAGGGTATGGTTTAGGGTTAGGGTTATGATTAGGGTACTGGTTAGGGCTATGGTACGTGTTAGGGTTAGGGTTAGGGTTAGTGTATGGGTTAGGGTTAGGTTTAGGTTCAAGGTTAGGGTTAGGGTTAGTGTTAGTGTACGGGTTAGGGTTAGGGTTGGGTTTAAGGTACGGGTTAGTTTTAGGGTTAGGGTACGGGTTAGGGTTATGGTTAAGGTTAGGGTTAGGGTTAGGGTATGGTTTAGGGTTAGGTTACGGTTAAGGGTTATGGTTTGTGTTAGGGTTACGGTTAAGTTTAGGGTGCGGGTTAGGGTTAGGGTTAGTGTTAGGGTTAGAGTACGGGTTTGGTTTAGTGTTAGGGTACGGGTTAGGTTTACCTTTTGTGTACTGGTTATGGTAATGGTTAGAGTTAGTGTTAGGGTTAGGAGTTTGGGTTAGAGGTAGGGTTAGGCTACAGGTAGGTTTAGGGTACGGGTTAGGTTTACGGTTAGGGTTCGGGTTAGGGTTATTGTACGGTTTAGGGTTAGGGTTAGGGTTAGGGTTATGGTTAGGTTAGGGTTAGTGTTGGGTTACGGTACGGGTTAGAGTTAAGGTTACGGTACGGGATATGGTTAGTGTACGTGTTAGGTCAAGGGTTAGGGTTAGGTTTAGTGTGCGGGTTAGGTTTAGGGTTAGGGTTAGGGTTAGGATACATGTTAGGATTAGGTGTTGGGTATGGGTTAGGGTTACATTAGGGTTCGGGTACGGGTTAGGTTTAGGGTTAGGGTAAGGGTTAGTGTTAGGGTACGGGTTAGGGTTAGGTTTAGGGTTAGGGTTAGGTTTAGAGTACGGGTTAGTGTTCGAGTTAGGGTTAGGTTTAGGTTTAGTGTACGGATAGGGTTAGGGTTAGGGTTAGGGTACGGTTTAGGGTTAGGTTTAGGGTTAGGGTAAGTATTATGGTTAGGGTTAGGTTTAGCTTTAGGTTTAGGGTGCGGTTGAGGGTTAGGGATAGGTTTCGTGTTAGGGTTAGCGCTCAGGAACGGGTTAGTGTTACTGTTAGGGTTTGGGTACGGGTTAGTTTAGGGTTAGGTTACGGGATAGGGTTGGGTACGGGTTAGGTCAAGTGTTGGGGTTTAGGTTTAGGGTACAGGTTAGGGATAGGGTTAGGATTAGGTTTAGGTTTAGGGTATGGGTTAGGCTTAGGGTACGGGTTAGGGTTAGCGTCAGGGTTAGGGTTAGGTTTAGCGTTAGGTTACGGGTTATGGTTAGGTTTAGGGTAGGGGTTAGGGTTAGTGTTAGGGTCAGGGTTAGGGTTAGGGTTAGGGTATGAGTTAGGGTTAGGGTTAGGGTATGGGTTAGGGTTAGGGTATTGGTACGGGTTAGTGTTACAGTACGGGTTAAGTTAAGGGTGAGAGTTAGGGTTAGGGTTACATTACGGTTAGGGTTAGTGTTAGGATTAGGGCTAGAGTACGGGTTAGGTTTAGTGTTAGGGTTAGGGTTAGCGTTAGGATTTGTGTACGTGTTAGGTCTAGGGTTAGGGTTAGGTTTAGTGTGCGGGTTAGGGTTAGGGTTAGGGTTAGGGTACGTGTTAGGGTAAGGTTTTGGTTACAGTTTAGGATTAGTTTACGGGTTAGGGTTAGGATTAGGGTACTGGTTAGGGCTATGGTACGTGTTAGGGTTAGGGTTAGGGTTAGTGTATGTGTTAGGGTTAGGTTTAGGGTCAGGGTTAGGGTTAGGGTTAGTGTTAGTGTACAGGTTATGGTTAGGGTTGGGGTTAGGGTACGGGTTAGTTTTAGGGTTATGGTATGGGTTAGGGTTATGGTTAAGGATAAGTTTAGGTTGAAGGTATGGGTTAGGGTTTGGTTACGGTTAAGTGTTATAGTTTGGGTTAGGGTTAGGGTTAAGTTTAGGGTGCGGGTTAGGGTTAGGGTTAGGTTTAGGGTTAGGGTTTGAGTACGGGTTTGGGTTAGTGTTAGGGTACTGGTTAGGTTTACCGTTTGGGTACGGTTTAGGGTAAGGGTTAGGGATAGAGTTAGGGTTAGGCATTAGGGTTAGAGTTAGGGTTAGGCTACGGGTAGGGTTAGGGTACGGGTTAGCGCTAGGGTTAGGGTTAGCGTTCGGGTGAGGGTTAGTGTACGCGTTAGGGTTAGTTTTAGGGTTAGGTTAGGATTAGTGTTAGGGTTACGGTTCGGGTTAGGGTTAAGGTTAGGATTCGGGATAGGGTTAGTGTACGTGTTAGGTCTAAGGTTAGGGTTAGGTTTAGTGTGCGGGTTAGGGTTAGGTTTAGGTTTAGGGTACGTGTTAGGGTAAGGGTTTGGGTACAGTTTGGTGTTAGGGTACGGGTTATGGTTAGGGTAGGATTAGGGTATTGGTTAGGGTTAGGGTACGTGTTAGGGTTAGAGTTAGAGTTAGTGTTAGGGTACGGGTTAGGGTTAGGGTACGTGTAGGTCTAGGGTTAGGGTTAGGTTTAGGATGGGGGTTAGGGTTAGCGTTATGGTACGGGATTCGGGTTAGGGTTAGGGTTAGGTTTACGGTTAAGTTTAGTTTTAGGGTTACAGTTAGGGTACGGGTAAAGTTAACGATACGACTTAGGGTTAGGGTTAGGGTTAGGTTGAAGGTTAGGGTTATAGTAGATGGTTAGGGTTAGTGTTAGGGTTAGGTTTAGGGTTAGGGGACGGGTTAGGGTTAGGGTACGAGTTAGGGTACAGTTTAGTTTTAGTGTTAGGGTACGGGTTATAGTCAGGGTTAGGGTTAGTGTTAGGGTACGGGTTAGGGTTAGGCTACGGGTTAGGTCTAGGGTTAGGGTTAGGTTTAGGATGCGGGTTAGGGTTAAGGTTGGGTACAGGATTAGGGTTAGGGTTAGGGTCAGAAATAGGGTTAGGTTTAGGGTTAGGGTTAGGGTTGGGTACGGTTTAGAGTTACGGTACGAGTTAGGGTTAGGGTAAGTGTTAGGTTTAGTGTTAGGATTATAGTAGGGGGTTAGGGTTAGTGTTAGGGTTACCTTTACGGTTAGAGTACTGGTTAGGGTTAGTGTTAGGGTTATGGTTAGTGTTAGGGTTAGGGTTAATGTTAGAGTACGGTTTAGGGTTAGGATTAGGTTTAGGATTAGGTTAGAGTGCGGGATAGGGTTAGTGTTAGTGTTAGTGTTAGGGTTAGGGTTCGTGTACCATTAGGGTTAGGGTTAGGGGGTTAGGGTTATGGTACGGGTTAGGGTTAGGTTTAAGGTACGGGATAGGGTTAGTGTACGGGTTAACTTTAGGGTTAGGGTTAGGTTTAGGTTATGGATTAGTGTTAGGGTACGTGTTAGGTTTAAGTTTAGGGTGCAGGTGAGGGTTAGGGTTAGGGTTCGGGTTAGGTTTAGGTTTAGGGTCAGGTTTAGGGTCAGGGATAGTGTTACGGTACGAGTTAGTGTTATGGTTGGCGTTAGGGTACAGGTTAGTTTTAGGGTTTGTGTACGGGTAAGGGTTACAGTTAAAGTTAGGGTTAGGGTTAGGGTTAGGGTTAAATACGGGTTATCATTAGTGTTAGGGTTAGGGTTATGGTTAGGGTTAGGGTACGGGCTAGGGTTAGGGTTAGGGTTAGGTTTAGGGGTAGAGTACGGTGTAGGGTTAGTGTTAGGGTTAGGGTTAGGGTTAATGTACGGGTTAGGCTTAAGGTTAGGTTTAGGGTTAAGATATGGGTTAGGGTTAGGTTTAGGGTACGGGATAGGGTTAGCGTACGGGTTAGGTTTAGGGTTAGGGTTAGGTTTAGGTTACGGGTTAGGGTTAGGGTACGGGTTAGGGTTAGGGTGCGGGTTAGGGTTAGGGTTAGGATTAGTGTAAGGGTTAGTGTTAGGTTTAGGGTCAGGGTTAGGGTTAGGGTTAGTGTTAGTGTACGCGTTAAGGTTAGGGTTGGGGTTAGGGTACGGGTTTGTTTAAGGGTTAGGGTATGGGTTAGTGTTATGGTTAAGGTTAAGGTTAGGTTTAGGGTATGGGTTTGGTTTTGGTTACGGTTAAGAGTTATGGTTTGGGTTAGGGTTAGTGTTAAGTTTAGGGTGCGGGTTAGGGTTAGTGTTAGGGTAAGGGTTATGGTTATGGTTAGAGTTAGGTTTAGACTACGGGTAGGGTTAGGGTATGGGTTAGGGTTAGGGTTCGGATTATAGTACGGGTTTGGGTTAGTGTTAGGTTACGGGTTAGGTTTACCGTTTGGGTACGGGTCAAGGTAAGGTTTAGGGTTAGGGTTAGGGGTTAGGGTTAGAGTTAGGTTTAGGCTACGGGTAGTGTTAGGGTATGGTTCAGGGTCAGGGTTAGGGTCGGGTTAGGGTTAGTGTAAGGGTTAGGTTTAGGGTTAGGTTTAGGGTTAGGGTTAGTATTAGGGTTACGGCACGGGTTAGAGTTAAGGTTAGGATACGGGATAGGTTTAGTGTAAGTGTTAGGTCTCGGGTTAGGGTTAGGTTTAGTGTGCGGTTTAGAGTTAGGGTTAGGGTTAGGTTACGTGTTAGGCTTAGGCCTAGGGTTAGGGTTAGGGTAACGTTTAGGGTTAGGGTACGGGTTAGGTTTAGGGTTAGTGTTAGGGTACGGTTTATGGTTAGGGTACAGGTTAGGGTTAGGGTTAGGGTCAGCGTTAGGGTTAGTTTTAGGGTTAGGGTTAGCGTTAGGGTACGGGTTATGGTTACTCTACGGGTTAGGGTTAGGGTGAGGGTTAGGGTTAGGGTTAGTTTTAGGGTTATAGTACGGGTTAGGTTTAGAATTAGGGTTAGGTTTAGGGTTAGTGTTAGGGTACGGGTTAGGGTTAGAGTACGGGTAAGGGTTAGGTTTATGGTTAGGGTTAGGGTTAGTGTACGGATAGGGTTAGGGTTAGGGTTAGGGTTAGGTTACGGGATAGGTTTAGCGTAAGGGTTAAATTTAGGGTTAGGTTTAGGAAAGTTACGAGTTTGTGTTAGGGTACTTGTTAGGGTTAGGTTTAGGCGGGTTAGGCATAGGGTAGGGTGAGGTTTAGGTTTAGGTGTGGGTTAGGGTTAGGGTTAGGGTTAGGGGTTAGACTTAGTGTTAGGGTGAGACTACGGGTAGAGTTAGGGTTAGCGTTAGGGTACGGGTTAGGGTTAGGGTACGGTTTACGGTTTGCTTTAGGTTTAGGTTGCGGGTTAGGTTATGGTTAGGGTTAGTGTACGTGTTAGGGTAAGGGTTTGGGTACAGTTTGGTGTTAGGGTACGGGTTAGGGTTAGGTTTAGGATTAGGGTACTGGTTAGGGTTAGGGTACATGTTAGGGTTAGAGTTAGGGTTAGCGTTAGGGTACGGGTTAGGGTTAGGGTACGTGTTAGGTCTAGGTTTAGGGTTAGGTTTAGGATGCGGGTTAGGGTTATGGTTAGGGTACAGGATTCGGATTAGGGTTAGGGCTAGGTTTACGTTTAAGTTTAGGTTTAGGGTTATGGTTAGGGTACGGGTAAAGTTAATGGTACGAGTTAGGGTTAGGGTTAGGGTTAGGTATAGGTTTAGGTTTAGGGTTAGGGTTATAGTAGAGGGTTAGGGTTAGTGTTAGGGTTAGGTTTAGGGTTTGGGGATGGGATAGGTTTAGGGTTCGGGTTAGGGTACAGGTTAGGTTTAGTGTTAGGGTACGGGTTAGAGTTAGGGTTAGGGTTTATGTTAGGGGGGTTAGGGTTAGGCTACGGGTTAGGTCTAGGGTTAGGGTTAGGTTTAGTGTGCGGGTTAGAGTTAGGGTTAGGGTTAGGTTACGTGTTAGGGTTAGGCCTAGGGTTAGGGTTAGGGTTACGTTTAGGGTTAGGGTACGGGTTAGGTTTAGGGTTAGTGTTAGGGTACGGTTTAGGGTTAGGGTACAGGTTAGGGTTATGGTTAGGGTCAGGGTTAGGGTTAGTTTTAGGGTTAGGGTTAGGGTTAGGGTGCGGGTTATGGTTACTCTACAGGTTAGGGTTAGGTTGAGGGTTAGGGTTAGGTTTAGGTTTAGGGTTATAGTACTGGTTTGGGTTAGAATTAGGGTTATGTTTAGTGTTAGATTACGGGGTAGGGTTAGTGTTAGATTTAGGGTTAGTGTTAGGGTACGGGTTAGGTTTATAGTACGCGTTAGGTTTAGAATTAGGGTTAGGTTTAGGGTTAGAGTACAGGTTAGGGTTAGTGTTAGTGTTAGGGTTAGTGTTAGGGTACGGGTTAGGGTTAGAGTACGGGTAAGGGTTAGGTTTATGGTTAGGGTTAGGGTTAGTGTATGATAGGGTTAGGGTTAGGGTTAGGGTACGGGATAGGTTTAGCGTAAGTGTTAAGTTTAGGGTTAGGTTTAGGTTTAGGTTATGGGTTTGTGTTAGGGTACGTGTTAGGGTTAGGTTTAGGTGCGGGTAGGCATAGTGTTAGCGTTAGGTTTAGGTTTAGGTGCGGGTTAGGGTTAGGGTTAGGGGTTAGACTTAGTGTTAGGGTGAGACTATGGGTAGGGTTAGGGTTAGGGTACGGGTTAGGGTTAGGGTACTGTTTAGGGTTAGCTTTAGGTTTAGGGTGCGGGTTAGGTTATGGTTAGGGTTAGGGTACGTGTTAGGGTAAGGTTTTGGGTACAGTTTGGTGTTAGGGTACGGGTTAGGGTTAGGTTTAGGATTAGGGTACTGGTTAGGGTTAGGGTACGTGTTAGGGTTAGAGTTAGGGTTAGTGTTAGGGTACGGGTTAGGGTTAGGGTAAGTGTTAGGTCTAGGGTTAGGGTTAGGTTTAGGATGCGGGTTAGGGTTAGGGTTAGGGTACGGGATTCGGATTAGGGTTAGGGTTAGGGTTAGGGTTATGTTTAAGTTTAGGTTTAGGGTTATGGTTAGGGTACGCGTAAAGTTAATGGTACGAGTTAGGGTTAGGGTTAGGGTTAGGCTTAGGGTTAAGGTTATAGTAGAGGGTTAGGGTTAGTGTTAGGGTTAGGGTTAGGGTTTGGGGACGGGATAGGGTTAGGGTACGGGTTAGGGTACAGGTTAGGTTTAGTGTTAGGGTACGGGTTAGAGTTAGGGTTAGGGTTAGTGTTAGGGTACGGGTTAGGGTTAGGCTACAGGTTAGGTCTAGGGTTAGGGTTAGGTTTAGGATGCAGGTTAGGTTTAAGGTTAGGGTACAGGATTAGGGTTAGGGTTAGGGTCAGGAATAGGGTTAGGTTTAGGGTTAGGGTTAGGGTTGGGTACGGTTTAGGGTTACGGTACAAGTTAGGGTTAGGGTAAGTGTTAGGTTTAGGTTAGGATTATAGTAGTTGGTTAGGGTTAGTGTTAGGGTTACCTTTAGTGTTAGAGTACTGGTTAGGGTTAGTGTAAGGGTTATGGTTAGTGTTAGGGTTAGGGTTAAGGTTAGAGTACGGTTTAGGGTTAAGATTAGGTTTAGGGTTAGGTTTAGAGTACGGGATAGGGTTAGTGTTAGTGTTAGTGTTAGTGTTAGGGTTAGGGTTAGTGTACGATTAGGGTTAGGGTTAGGGTTAGGGTTATGGTATTGGTTAGGGTTAGGTTTAGGTTATGGGATAGGGTTAGCGTACGGGTTAAGTTTAGGGTTAGGGTTAGGTTTAGGTTACGGATTAGTGTTAAGGTATCGGTTAGGGTTAGGTTTAGGGTGCGGGTGAGGGTTAGGGTTAGGGTACGGGTTAGGGTTAGGTTTAGTGTCAGGTATAGTGTTAGGGATAGGGTTACGGTATGAGTTAGTGTTATGGTTGGCGTTAGGGTACAGGTTAGTTTTAGGGTTTGTGTACGGGTAAGGGTTATGGTTAAAGTTAATGTTAGGGTTTGGGTTAGGGTTAAGTACGGGTTATCGTTAGTGTTAGGTTTAGGGTTATGGTTAGGGTTAGGGTACGGGTTAGGGTTAGGGTTAGGTTAAGGGGTAGAGTACGGGGTAGGGTTAGTGTTAGGGTTAGGGTTAGGGTTAGTGTACGGGTTAGGCTTAGGGTTAGGTTTAGGGTTAGGATATGGGTTAGGGTTAGGTTTAGGGTACGGGATAGGGTTAGCGTACGGGTTAGGTTTAGGGTTAGGGTTAGGTTTAGGTTACGGGTTAAGGTTAGGGTACGGGTTAGGGTTAGGTTTAGGGTGCAGGTTAGGGTTAGGGTTAGGATTAGTGTAAGGGTTAGGGTTAGGTTTAGGGTCAGGGTTAGGGTTAGGGTTAGTGTTAGTGTACCGTTAAGGTTAGGGTTGGGTTTAGGGTACGGGTTTGTTTTAGGGTTAGGGTACGGGATAGGGTTATGGTTAAGGTTAGGGTTAGGTTTAGGGTATGGGTTTGGTTTAGGTTACGATTAAGAGTTATGGTTTGGGTTAGGGTTAGGGTTAAGTTTAGGGTGCGGGTTAGGTTTAGGGTTAGGGTAACGGTTAGGTTTAGGGTTAGAGTACTGGTTTGGGTTAGTGTTAGGTTACGGGTTAGGTTTACCGTTTGGGTACGGGTTAGGGTAAGGGTTAGGTTTAGGGTTAGGGGTTAGGGTTAGAGTTAGCGTTAGGCAACGGGTAGGGTTAGGGTATGGGTGAGGGTTAGGGTTCGGATTATAGTATGGGTTTTGGTTAGTGTTAGGTTACGGGTTAGGTTTACCATTTGGTATGGGTTAAGGTAAGGGTTAGGGTTAGGTTTAGGGGTTAGGGTTAGAGTTAGTGTTAGGCTACGGGTAGGGTTAGGGTACGGTTCAGGGTCAGGGTTAGGTTCGGGTTAGGGTTAGTGTAAGGGTTAGTTTTAGGGTTAGCTTTAGGGTTCGGTTAGTGTTAGGGTTACGGTACGGGTTAGAGTTAAGGTTAGGGTACGGGATAGGGTTAGTGTAAGTGTCAGGTCTAGCGTTAGGGTTAGGTTTAGTGTGCGGGTTAGATTTAGGGTTAGGGTTAGGTTACGTGTTAGGGTTAGGGTTTGGGTATGGGTTAGGGTTACGTTTAGGGTTAGTGTACGAGTTAGGTTTAGGGTTAGGGTTAGGTACAGTTTACGGTTAGGGTACAGGTTAGGGTTAGGGTTAGGGTCAGGGTTAGGGTTAGGTTGAGGGTTAGATTTAGGGTTAGGGTACGGGTTAGGGTTACTGTACAGGTTAGGGTTAGGGTTAGGGTTAGAATACGGTTAGGGTTAGGGTTAGTGTTAGGGATAGAGTACTGGTTAGGGTTAGTGTTAGGGTTAGTTTTAGGGTTAGGGTTAGGGTACGGGTTAGGGTTAGGGTTAGGGTTAGTGTTAGAGAACGGGTTAGGGCTAGTGTTAGTGTTAGGGTTAGGGTTAGAGTACGGTTTATGGTTAGGGTTAGGGTTAGGGATAGAGTACTGGTTAGGGTTAGTGTTAGGGTTAGTTTTAGGGTTAGTGTTAGGGTACGGGTTAGAGTTAGGGTTAGGGTTAGTGTTAGAGTACGGGGTAGGGTTAGTGTTAGGGTTAGGGTTAGGGTTAGAGTACGGTTTAGGGTTAGTGTTAGGGTTAGTGTTAGGGTGAGGGGACTGGTTAGGGTTAGGGTTAGTGTTAGGGTTAAGGTTAGAGTACGGGGTAGGTTTAGTGTTAGTGTTAGGGTTAGAGTTAATGTACGGGTTAGGCTTAGGGTCAGGTTTAGGGTTAGTTTACGGGTTAGGGTTAAGTTTAGGGTAAGGCATAGGGTTTGCGTACGGGTTAAGTTTAGGGTTAGGTTTAAGTTTAGGTTACGGGTTAGGGTTAGGGTTCGGGTTTGGGTTAGGTTTAGGGTGCGGGTTAGGGTTAGGGTTAGGGTTAGTGTACGGGTTAGGGTTTGGATTAGGGTCAGGGTTAGGGTTAGGGTTAGGTTTAGGGTTAGAGTACAGGTTAGCGTTAGTGTTAGGTTTAGTGTTAGGGTTAGGTTTAGGATTAGGGTAAGGGTTAGTGTACGGCTTAGGGTTAAGGTTAGGTTTAGGGTTGGAGTACGGGGTAGTGTTAGTGTTAGGGTTAGGGTTAAGGTTAATGTACAGATTCAGCTTAGGGTTAGGTTTAGGGTTAGGTTACGGGTTAGGGTTAGGTTTAGGTTCCGGGATAGGGTTAGCATTTGGGTTACGTTTAGGGTTAAAGTTAGGTTTAGTTTACTGTTTAGGGTTATGGTACGGGTTAGGGCTAGGTTTAGGGTGCGGGTTATGGTTAGGGTTAGGGTTAGTATAAGTTTTAGGGTTAGGTTTAGGGTCAGGTTTAGGGTTAGGGTTAGTGTTAGGTTACGGGTTAGGTTAGGGTTGGGGTTAGGGTATGGGTTAGTTTTAGGGTTAGGTTATGGGTTATGGTTATGGTTAAGTTTAGGGTTAGGGTTAGGGTATGGGTTAGGGTTAGGTTACGGTTAAGGGTTATGATTTGGATTAGGGTTAGGTTTAAGTTTAGGGTGCGGGTTTGGGTTAGGGTTGGGTTAGAGTACGGGTTTGGGTTAGTGTTAGGGTACGGGTTAGGTTTAACATTTGGGTACGGGTTAGGGTAAGGGTTAGGGTTAGGGTTAGGGTTAGGGTTAGGGGTTAGCGTTAGATTTAGGGTTAGGCTACACGTAGGGTTAGGGTACGTTTTAGGGTAGGTTTAGGGTTCGGGTTAGGGTTATGGCTGGGCAACGGGATATAGTTAGTGTACGTGTTAGGTCTATGGTTAGAGTTAGGTTTTGTGTGCGGGTTAGGGTTAGGGATACGGTTAGGGTACGTGTTAGGTATAGGGTTTGGGTACGGGTTAGCGTTACGTTTAGGTTTAGGGTACTGGTTAGGTTTAGGGTTAGGGTTAGGTTATGGTTTTGGTTAGGGTACGTTTTAGGGTTAGGTTTAGGGTCATGTTAGGGTTAGGTTTAGGGTTAGGGTTAGGGTTAGGGTTAGGGTACGGGTTAGGGTTACTGTACGGGTTAGGGTTAGGTTTACGTTTAGGATTATGGTTAGGTTTAGGGTACGGATTAGGGTTAGGGTACGGTTTAGTGTTAGGGTCAGGGTTAGGGTTAGGGTTATGGTAAGAGTTAGGTTTAGGGTTAGGTTTTGGTGTATGGTGTAGGGTTAGGGTTAGGGGTTAGGGTAAGGGTTAGTGTTAGGGTACGAGTTAGGGTTAGGTTATGGGTTAGGGTAAGGGGTAGGGTATGGGTTAGGTTTATGGTTAGGGTTACGATTAGGGTTAGGGTTATCGTACGTGTTAGTGTACAGGTTTGGGTTAGGTTTAGGTTACGGGAGAGGGTGCGGGTTAAGGTTAGGGTTAAGGTACGTGTGATGGTACGGGTTAGGGTTAGGGTATGGGTTAGGGTTAGTGTACGGGGTAGGGTTAGGATTAGGGTTAGTGTTAGTGTTAGGTTTAGAGTTCAGGTTAGCGTTAGGGTTAGGGTACGGGATAGGTTGAGGCTACAGTTTAGGTCTAGGGTAAGAGTTAGATTTAGTGTGTGGGTTAGGGTTAGGCATCGGGTTAGGGTTAGTGTACGTATTAGGATTTTTGTATGGGTTAGGCTTAGTGTTAGGTTTATGGTACGGGTTAGGTTTAGGGTTAGAGTTAGGTTTAGGATGCGGGTTAGGGTTAGGGTACGGGATTAGGGTTAGGGTTAGGGTCAGGGTTATGGTTAGGTTTAGGGTTAGGGTTAGGGTTAGGGTACGGGTTAGGGTTAGCATTAGGGTTAGTGTACGGGATAGGTTTAGGATTAAGGTTAGTGTTAGTGTTAGGGTTAGGGTACAGTTTAGCATTAGGGTGAGGTTACGGGATAGGTTTAGGGTACGGTTTAGGTCTAGGGTTAGGGTTAGGTTTAGGTTGTGGGTTAGACTTAGGCATCGGGTTAGGGATAGGGTACGGGTTAGGGTTAGGGTACGGGTTAGGGTTAGTGTTAGGGTTATGGTACGGGTTAGGGTTAGTGTTAGTGTTAGGGTACGGGTTAGGGTTAGGGTACGAGTTAGGTCTAGGTTTAGGGTTAGTTTTAGGATACGAGTTAGGGTAGGGTTAGGGTACAGGATTAGGTTTAGGGTTAGGGTCAGGGTTAGGGTTAGGTTAAGGTTAGGGTTAGGGTTAGGGTACGAGTTCGGGTTATGTTATGAGTTAGGGTTAGGGTTAGGGTTAGGGTTAGGGTTAGGTTTAGGGTTAGGGTTATAGTAGGAGGTTAGGGTTAGTGTTAGGGTTAGGTTTAGGGTTAGAGTACATGTTAGGTTTAGTGTTAGGGTTATGGTTAATATTAGGGTTAGGGTTAGGGTTAGAGTACGGGTTAGGGTTAGGTTTAGGGTTATGGTTAGGATACAGTACGGGTTAGGGTTAGTGTTAGGGTTAGGGTTAGGGTTAGCCTTAGGGTAAGTTTAGGGTTAGGGTTTGGGTTAGTGTACGCGTTAGGGTTAGTGTTAGGGTTGGGGTACGGTACGGGTTAGGGTTAAGGTTACGGTACGGGATAGGTTTAGTGTACGTGTTAGGTCTAGGGTTAGGGTTAGGTTTAGTGTGCGGGTTAGGGTTAGGGTTAGGTTATGTGTTAGGGTTAGTGTTTGGGTACAGGTTAGGGTTACGTTTAGGGTTAGGGTATGGGTTAGGTTTAGGGTTAGGGTAAGGGCTAGTGTTAGGGTACGGTTTAGGGTTAGGTTTTGGGTTAGGGTTAGGGTACGTTTAGGGTTAGGGTTAGGGTTAGTGTTCAGGTTAGGGTTAGTCTACGGGTTAGGGTTAGGGTTAGGGTTAGGGTTAGGGTTAGGGTCAGTATAGGGTTACGGTACCAGTTAGGGTTAAAGTTACGGTACAGGATAGGTTTAGTGTACGTGTTCGGTCTAGGGTTAGGGTTAGTTTTAGTGTGCGGGTTAGGGTTTGGGTACGGGTTAGAGTTACGTTTAGGTTTAGGGTACGGGTTAGGAATAGTGTTAGGGTTAGGGTTAGTGTTACGGTACGGGTTAGGGTTAGATTACGGGTTAGGTTTATGTTTAGGGTTAGAGTTAGGGTTAGAGTACAAGTTAGGGTTAGTCTTAGGGTTAGGGTTAGGGTTAGGGTTAGAGTATGCAATAGGGTTAGTGTTAGGGTTAGGGTTAGGGTTAGTGTACGGATAGGGTTAGGGTTAGGGTTAGGTTTAGGATACAGGTTAGGGTTTGGATTAGGGTATGGGATAGGGTTAGTGTACTGGATAAGTTTTGGGTTAGGTTTAGGTTTAGGTTACGGGTTAGGGTTAGGGTACGGGTTAGGGTTAGGGTACGGGTAGGTGTTATGGTTAGGGTTAGGGTTAGGTTTAGGTTTAGGGTGCGGGTTAGGCTTAGGGTTAGGGTTATGGTTAGCACTAGGCGATGGGTTAGGGTTACTCTTAGGGTTTGGGTATGGGTTAGGGTTAGGGTACGGGATAGGGTTGGGCACGGGTTAGGTCAAGGGTTAGGGTTAGGTATAGGGTATGGATAGGGTTAGGGTTAGGTTTAGGTTTAGGATTAGGGTATGGGTTAGGTTTAGGTAACGGGTTAGGGTTAGGGTTAGGGTCCGGGTTGGGGTTAGGGTTACAGTATGAGTTAGGGTTAGGGTTAGGTTTAGGGTAGGTGTTAGGGTTAGGGTTAGGGTTAGGGTTGGTACGGGTTAGGTTTAGGGTACGGGTTAGGGTTAGGGTAAGCGTTAGTTTTAGGGTAAGAGTTAGGGTTAGGGTTAGGGTATGGTCAGGTGATATGGTTAGGGTTAGAGTTAGGGTTAAGTTTAGGGTGCGGTTTAGGGTTAGGGTTAGGGTTAGAGTACGGGTTTGGGTTAGTGTTAGGGTATGGGTTAGGTTTACCGTTTGGGTGCAGGTTAGGGTAAGGTTTAGGGTTAGGGTTAGGGTTAGGGGTTAGGGTTAGAGTTAGTGTTAGGCTACGGGTTGGGTTAGAATACGGGTTAGGGTTAGGTTTAGGGTTAGGGTTAGGTTTAGGTTTAGAGTACGGGTTAGGAATAGTGTTAGGGTTAGGGTTAGTGTTAGGGTACGGGTTAGGGTTAGAGTACGGGTTAGGGTTACGTATAGGGTTAGGGTTAGGGTTAGAGTTCAAGTTAGGGTTAGTGTTAGGGTTAGGGTTAGGGTTACAGTACGGATAGGGTTAGGGTTTGGGTTAGGGTTAGGGTACAGTTTAGGGTTACGTTTAGGTGAGAGTTAAGGATGAGGTTAGGGTTAGGGTACGGTTTAGGGTTAGGTTTAAGGTCAGGGTTAGCGTTAGGGATAGGGTTAATGGTAAGGGTAAGGGTTAGGAATGGGGTTTGGGTCCGGGTTAGATTTAGGGTTAGGGTACGGGTCAGGGTTACGCTTAAGGTTAGGGTTAGTTTTAGGGTTATGGTACGGGTTAGTGTTACAGTACGGGTTAGGGTTAGGGTGAGGGTTAGGGTTAGGGTTAGAGTATGGTTAGGATTAGGGTTAGGGATAGGGTTAGGGTTAGAGTACGGGTTAGGTTTAGGGTTACGGTTAAGGTTAGGGTTAGGGATAGGGTTAGGGTTAGGGTATGGATTTGGGTTAGATTTAGGGTTAGGGTTAGAGTACGGGGTAGGGTTACTTTTAGGGTTAGGCTTAGGTTTAATGTATGGGTTAGGCTTAGGTTTTGGTTTAGGGTTAGGTTATGGGTTAGGGTTAGGTTTAGGGTAAGGGATAGGGTTAGCGTACGTGTTAAGTTTAGGGTTAGGGTGAGGTTTAGGTTACCGGTAAGGGTTAGCTTTAGGTGCGGGTTAGTATTAGGGTTAGGGTACAGGTTAGGTTTAGGGTTAGGGTTACGGTTGGGGTTAGGTTATGGGTTAATTTTAGGGTTAGGGTATGGGTCAGGGTTACGGTTAAGTTTAGGGTTAGGGTTAGGGTATGGGTTAGGGTTAGGTTTAGGGTACGAGTTATTGTTAGGGTTAGGTTTACTGTACGGGTTAGGGTTATGGTTAGGGTTAAAGTATGGGTTAGCTTTAGGGTACGGGTTAGTGTTAGGTTTAGGTTCAGGGTTAGGGTTAGGGTTAGGGTACGAGTTAGTGTTAGGGATAGTGTACGGGTTAGGGTTAGGGTTATGGTACGGTATAGGGTTACAATATGGGTTAGGTTTAGGGTGAGGGTTAGGGTTAGGGTGAGGGTACGGGTTAGGGTCAGGGTTAGGTTTAGGGTTAGAGTACGGGGTAGGTTTAGTGTTAGGGTTAGTGTTGTGGTTAATGTATGTTTTAGGCTTAGGGTTAGGTTTAGTGTTAGGATACGGGTTAGGGTTAGGTTTAGGGTACGGGATAGGGTTAGCATAAGGGTTAAGTTTAGGGTTATGGTTAGGTTTCGGTTACGGGTTAAGGTTAGGGTTAGGATTAGTGTAAGGGTTAGGGTTAGGTTTAGGGTCAGGGTTAGATTTAGGGTTTGTGTTAGGGTACGGGTTAGGGTTAGGTTTGGGGTTACGGTATGGGTTAGTTTTAGGGTGAGGGTATGGGTTAGCGTTATGGTTAAGGTTAGGGTTAGGGTTAGGGTATGGGTTAGGGTTAGGTTACGGTTAAGGGTTATGGTTTGTGTTAGGGTTAGGGTTAAGTTTAGGGTGCGTGTTAGGTTTACGGTTAAGGTAAGGGTTAGAGTACGGGTATGGGTTAGTGTTAGGGTACAGTTTAGGTTTACCGTTTGTTTACGGGTGAGGGTAAGGGTTAGGGTTAGGGTTAGGTTTAGGGTACGGGTTAGGTTTAGGGTATGGGTTGGTGTTAGTGTTAGGGTCAGCGTTAGGGTTAGGGTTAGTGTACGAGTTAGGGTTAGGTTTAGGGTACGGGTTAGGTTTAGGGTTATGGTACGGTATAGGGTTACAGCACAGTTTAGGGTTAGGATGAGGGTTAGGGTTAGGGTTAGAGTATGGTTAGGGTTAGGGTTAGGGTTAGAGTCCGGGTTAGGTTTAGTGTTAGGGTTAGGTTTCGGGTTAGGGTTAATGTACAGGTTAGGCTAAGGTTTAGGTTTAGGGTTAGGATACGGGTTAGGGTTAGGTTTAGAGTAAGGGATAGGGTTAGCGTAAGGGTTAAGTTTAGGGTTAGGGTTAAGTTTAGGTTACGGGTTAGGGTTAGGCTACGTGTTAGGGTTAGGTTTAGGGTGCGGGTTAGGGTTAGGGTTAGTGTTAGTGTAAGGGTTAGGGTTAGGTTGAGGGTCAGGGTTAGGGTTAGGGTTAGTGTAAGGGTACGGATTAGGTTTAGGGTTGAGGTAAGTTTACGGGTTAGTTTTAGAGTTAGGGTACGGTTTAGGGTTATGTTTAAGGTTAGGGTTAGGTTTAGGGTATAGGTTAGGGTTAGTGTACGGGTTAAGTTTAGGGTTAGGGTTAGGGTTAGGTTATGGTTTAGAGTTAGGGTACGGGGTAGGGTTAGGTTTAGGTGCGGGTTAGTGTTAGGGTACGAATTAGGGTTAGGTTTAGGGTCAGGGTTAGGGTTAGGGATAGGATCATGGTACGGGTTAGGGTTAGGGTTTGGGTTAGGGTACGGGTTAGTTTTAGGGTTAGGTTACGGTTTAGGGTTACGGTTAAGGTTAGGGTTAGTGTTAGGGTATGGGTTAGGGTTAGGGTACGGGTAAGTGTTATGGTTACGGTTACGGTTAGGTTTAGGTTTAGGGTGCGGGTTAGGCTTAGGGTTAGGGTTAGGGTTAGCGCTAAGGTATAGGTTAGGGTAACTGTTAGGTTTTGGGTACGGGTTAGGGTTAGGGTTAGGGTACGTGATAGGGTTGGGTACGGGTTAGGTCAAGAGTTAGGGTTAGGTTTAGGGTACGGGTTAGGGTTAGGGTTAGGGTCAGGTTTACTGTTAGGGATAGGGTACGAGTTAGGGTTAGGGTTAGGTTTAGGGTACGGTATAGGGTTAGGGTTAGAGTACGGGGTAGGGTTAGTGTTAGGGTTAGGTTTGGTGTTAAAGTACGGGTTAGGCTGAGGGTTAGGTTAGGGTTAGGATACGGGTTAGGGTTCGGTTTAGGGTACGGGATAGGGTTAGTGAACGGTTTAAGTTTAAGGTTAGGGTTCGGTTTAGGTTACGGGTTAGGGTTAGGGTTGGGGTTAGGGTACGGGTTAGTTTTAGGGTTAGGTTACGGATTAGGGTTATGGTTAAGGTTAGGGTTAGGGTTAGGTTATGGGTTAGGGTTACGTTACGGTTAAGGGTTATGGTTTGGTTTCTGGTTAGGATTAAGTTTAGGGTGCGGGTTAGGGTTAGGGTTAGGGTTAGGGTTACGGTTAGGGTTAGAGTACGGATTTGGGTTAGTGTTAGGGTACGGGTTAGGTTTACCGTTTGGGTACGGGTTCGGGTAAGGGTTACGGTTAGGCTTAGGGTTAGGGGTTAGGGTTAGTGTTAGGAATAGGCTATGGGTAGTGTTAGGGTACGGGTTAGGGTTAGGGTTAAAGTTTGGTTAGGGTTAGTGTACGGGTTCGGGTTAAGGTTAGGTTTAGTGTTAGGGACACGGTACGGGTTAGGGTTAAGGGTAGGGTATGGGATAGGGTTAGTGTACGTCTTAGGTCTAGGGTTAGTGTTAGGTTTAGTGTGCGGGTTAGGGTTAGGGTTAGGTTTAGGGTTAGGATACGTGTTAGGGTTAGGGTTTGGGTTCTAGCCTGGGTTACGTTTAGGGTTAGGGTATGTGTTAGGTTTAGGGTTAGGGTTCGGGTACGGTTTAGGGTTAGGTTATGGGATAGGGTTAGTGTTAGGGTCAGGGTTAGGATTAGGTTTAGGGTCCGGGTTAGGGTTAGGGTTAGTGTTAGCACTAGGGTATGGGTTAGGGTTACTGTTAGGGTTTGGGTACGGGTTATAGTTAGGGTTAGGGTTAGGTTTAGGGTACGGGTTAGGTTTAAGGTTAGGTTAGGTTTAGGGTTAGGGTATGGGTTATCCTTAGGTTACGGGTTAGGGTTAGGGTTAGGGTCAGGGTTAGGGTTAGGTTTAGGGTACGAGTTAGTGTTAGGGTTAAGTTTAGGGTATGGATTAGGGGTAGGGTTAGGGTTAAAGTACGGGTTACGTTTAGGGTACGGGTTAGGGTTAGGTTTAGGGTCAGGGTTAGGGTTAGTGTTAGGATACGAGTAAGGTTAGGGTTAGGGTATGGGTTAGGGTTAGGGTTATGGTACGGGTTAGTGTTTCAGGACGGGGTAGGTTTAGGGTGAGGTTTAGTGTTAGTGTTAGAGTATGGTTAGGGTTAGGGTTAGGGTTAGGGTTAGCGCTAGGTTATGGGTTAGGGTAACTGTTAGTGTTTGGGTACGGGCTAGGGTTAGGTTTAGGGTACGGGATAGGTTTGGGTACAGGTTAGGTCAAGGGTTAGGTTTAGGTTTAGGGTACGGATTAGGGTTAGGGTTAGGTTTAGGTTTAGGGTTAGGGCATGGTTTATGCTTAGCGTACGGGTTAGGGTTAGGGTTAGGGTCAGGGTTAGGGTTAGGTTTAGGGTCAGGGTTAAGGTTAGGGTTAGGGTACGATTTAGGGTTAGGGTTGGGGTACGGGTTAGGGTTAGGGTTATGGTACGGGTTAGGTTTACGGTCCGGGTTAGAGTTAGGTTGAGGGATAGGGTTAGGGTTAGAGAATGGTTAGGGTTAGGGTTAGGGTTAGAGTACGGGTTAGGGTAAGTGTTAGGGTTAAGGTTAGAGTTAGGGTTAATGTACGGATTAGGCTAAGGGTTAGGTATAGGGTTAGGATACGGGTTAGGGTTAGGTTTAGGGTAAGGGATAGGGTTTGCATACGGGTTAAGTTTAGGGTTAGGGTTAGGTTTAGGTTACGGGTTAGGGTTAGGCTACGGGTTAGGGTTAGGTTTAGGGTGCGGGTTAGGGTTAGGGTTTGTTTAAGGGTTAGGGTTAGGTTTAGGGTCAGGGTTAGGGTTAGGGTTACTGTTAGGTTACGGATTAGGGTTAAGGCTGAGGTTAGGGTACGGGTTAGTTTTAGAGTTAGGGTACGGTTTAGGGTTATGGTTAAGGTTAGGGTTAGGGTTAGGGTATGGGTTAGGGTTAGGTTACGGTTAAGGATTATGTTTTGGTTTAGGGTTATGGTTAAGTTTAGGGTGCGGGTTAGGGTTAGGTTTAGGGTTAGAGTACGGGTTTGGGTTAGTGTTAGGGTACGGGTTAGGTTTACCGTTTGGGTACGGGTTAGGGTAAGGGTTAGGGTTAGCGTTAGGTTTAGGGGTTGTGTTTAGGGTTAGGGTTAGGCTACAGGTAGGGTTAGGGTACGGGTTAGGGTTAGGGTTAGGGTTCGGGTTAGGGTTAGTGTACGGGTCAGGGTTAGGGTTAGGGTTAGGGTTAGGGTTAGGGTTAGGGTAACGGTACGGGTTAGGGTTAAGGTTACGGTACGGGATAGGGATAGTGTACGTGTTAGGTCTAGGGTTAGGGTTTGGTTTAGTGTGTGGGTTAGGGTTAGGTTTAGGGTTAGGGTACGTGTTAGGATTAGGGTTTGGGTACGGGTTAGGGTTACGTTTAGGTTTAGGGTACAGGTTAGGTTTAGGTTTAGGGTAAGCGTTAGTGTTAGGGTACGGGTTATGGTTAGAGTAAGGGTTGGGTTAGGTTTAGGGTTAGGTTTAGTGTTAGAGTACGGTTAGGGTTAGTGTTAGGGTTAGGGTTAGGGTTAGTGTACGGATAGGGTTAGGGTTAGGGTTAGGGTTAGTTTACGGTTTAGGGTTAGGTTTAGGGTACGGGATAGGTTTAGTGTTCAGGTTAAGTTTAGGTTTAGGGTTAGGTTTAGGTAACGGGTTAGGGCATGGTACGGGTTAGGGTTAGGTTTAGGTGCGGGTTAGGGTTAGGGTTGGGGTTAGGTTACAGGTTTTAGGGTTAGGGTACGGGTTAGGGTTATGGTAAAGGTTAGGGTTAGTGTTAGGGTATGGGTTAGGGATAGGATACGGGTAAGGGTTATGGTTAGGGTTAGGGTTAGGTTTAGGTTTAGGGTGCGGGTTAGGATTAGGTTTAGGGTTAGGTTTAGCGCTAGGGAATGCGTTAGGGTTACTGTTAGGTTTTGGGTACGGGTTAGGGTTAGTGTTAGGGTTCGAGATAGGGTTGGGTACGGGTTAGGTCAATGGTTAGGGTTAGGTTTAGGGTAAGGGTTAGGTTTAGGGTTAGGTGTAGGATTAGGGTTAGTGTATGGGTTCGGTTTAGGGTACGGGTTAGGGTTAGGGTCAGGGTTAGGGTTAGGGTTAGTGTATGAGTTAGGGTTAGGTTTAGGTTTAGGGTACGGCTTAGGGTTAGGTTTAGGGTTTGGGTATGGGTTAGGTTTAGGGTACTGGTTAGGGTTAGGTTCAGGGTTAGTGTTAGGCTATGAGTTAGGGTTAGGGTTAGGGTACGGGTTAGAGTTAGGGTTATGTTACAGGTTAGGGTTACAGTACGGGTTAGCGTTAGGGTGAGGGTTATGGTTAGAGTACAGTTAGGGTAAGGGTTAGGGTTAGGGTTAGAGTACCGGTTTGGGTTAGTGTTAGGGTACGGGTTAGGTGTACCGTTTGGTAAGGTACGTTTGGGAACCGGATAGGGTAAGGAAGAGGGTGAGTGTTAGGGTTAGGGGTTAGGGTTATAGTTAGGATTAGGCTACGGGATAGGGTTAGAGTACGGGTTAAGTTTAGGTTTAGGGTTAGGGTTAGGTTAAGGGTTATAGTACGGGTAGGGTTAGAGTTAGGGTTAGGTTTAGGGTTAGAGTACGGGTTAGTGATAGTGTTAGGTTTAGGGTTAGTGTTAGGGTATGGTTAGGGTTAGCGTAAGGGTTAGGGTTACGTTTAGGGTTAGGATTAGTGTTAGAGTACGGGTTAGGGTTAGTTTTAGGGTTAGGTTTAGGGTTAGAGTACGGATAGGGTTAGGGTTAGGCTTAGGGTTAGGGTACGGGTTAGGGTTAGGTTAGGGTACAGGATAGGGTTAGCGTACGGGTTAAGTTTACGGTTAGGCTTAGGTTAAGGTTACAGGTTAGGTTTAGGGTACGGGTTAGGGTTAGGGTTATTGTACGGGTTCGGATTATAGTACGGTTAGGGTTAGGGTGAGGGTTAGTGTTAGGGTTAGAGTATGGTTAGGGATAGGGTTAGGGTTATGGCTAGAGTACTGGTTAGGGTTAGGGTTTGTGTTAGGGTAATAGTACGGGGTAGGGTTAGGTTAGGGTTAGGGTTAGGGTTAAGGTACGTGTTAGGCTTAGGGTTATGTTTAGGGTTAGGTTACCTGTTAGGGTTAGGTTAAGTGTACAGGATAGGTGTAGCGTACGGGTTAAGTTTAGGTTTAGGGTTAGGCTTAGGTTATGGGTTAGGGTTAGGTTTAGGTGTGGGTTACGGTTAGGGTTAGGGTTAGGTTTAGGGTTGGGGTTAGGGTACGGGTTAGGGTTACAGAACGGTTAGGGTTAACGTGAGGGTTAGTGTTAGGGTTAGAGTACGGTTAGGGTTAGGGTTACGGTTAGGGTTTATGGTACGGGTTAGGGTTAGGTTTAGGGTACAGGATAGTGTTTGCATATGGGTTAAGTTTAGGGTTTGTGTTAGGTTTAAGTTACGGGTTAGGTTTAGGGTACGGGTTAGGGTGAGGTTTAGGTGAGGGTTAGGGTTAGGGTTAGTGTTAGGGTATGGGTTAGGTTAGGTTTAGATTCAGGGTTAGCGTTGGGGATAGGGTTAGTGTACGGGTTAGGGTTAGGGTTGGGGTTAGGGTACGGGTAAATTTTAGGGTTAGAATACGGGTCAGGGTTACGGTTATTTTAGGGTTAGGTTTAGGGTATGGGTTAGGGTTAGGGTACGGTAAGGTATATGGTTAGGGTTAGGGTTAGGTTTAGGTTTAGGTTGCGGGTTAGGGTCAGGGTTAGGTTTAGGGTTAGGGTACGAGTTAGGGTTAGGATTAGGTTTATTGTACGGGTTAGTGTTAGGGTTAGGGGTTAGGTAAGGGTTAGGGTTAGGGTACGAGTTAGGGTTAGGGTATGTGTTAGGGTGAGGGGTAGGGTATGGGTTAGGTTTAGGGTTAGGGTTAGGATTAGGGTTAGGTTATGGTACGTGTTAGCGTATAGGTTATGGTGAGTGTTAGGTTACGGGTTAGGGTACGGGTTAGGGTTAGGATTTGGTTTAATGTTAGAGTACGGGATAGGGTTAGTGTTAGGGTTAGATTTAGGGTGAGGTTTAGGGTACGGGTTAGGGTTAGGGTTAGTGTACGGGATAGGTTTAGGATTATGGTTAGTGTTAGTGTTAGGGTTAGGGTTAGGGTACTGTTTAGGTTTAGGGTTAGGGTTAGTGTTAGGGTACGGGTTAGGGTTAGTGTACGGGTTAGGTCTAGGTTTAGGGACAGTTTAGCATTAGGGATAGGGTACGGGATAGGTTTAGGGTACGGGTTAGGTCTAGGGTTAGGGTTTGGTTTTGGGTGTTGGTTAGGGTTAGGCATCGGGTTAGGTTTAGGGTACGGGTTAGGGTTAGGGTACGGGTTAGGGTTAGTGTTAGGTTTATGGTACGGGTTAAGGTTAGGGTTAGGGTTAGTGTTAGGTTTAGGGTTAGGGTTAGGGTTAGAGTACGGATAGGGTTAGGGTTAGGGTACGGGTTAGGGTTAGGTTTAGGTTACGGGTTAGGGTTAGTGTACGGGTTAGGATTAGGTTTAGGTAGGGTTAGGGTTAGGATTAGGGTACGGGTTAGGGTTAGTTTTAGGGTCAGGGTTAGCGTTATCGATTGGGTTAGGGTATAGGTTATGGTTAGGGTTGGGTTTAGGGTACGGGCTGGTTTTAGGGTTAGGGTACGGGTCAGGTTTACGGTTAAGTTTATGGTTAGGGTTAGGTTATGGTACGGGTTACGGTTACAGTACAGGTTAGGGCTAGGGTGAGGGTTAGGGTTAGTGTTAGGCTTAGGGTTAGGGTTAGTGTACGGATAGAGTTAGGTTTAGGGTTAGGGTTAGGGTACAGGTTAGGGTTAAGTTTAGGGTATGGAATAGGGTTAGTGTTCGGGATAATTTTAGGTTTAGGTTTAGTTTTAGGTTACGGGTTAGGGTTAGGGTACGGGTTCGGGTTAGTTTTAGGTGTGGGTTAGGGTTAGGGTACGGGTTAGGGTTAGGTTTAGGGTCAGGGTTAGGATTAGGGATAGGGTTATGGTACGGGTTAGGGTTAGGGTTGGGGTTATGGTACGGGTTAGTTTTAGGGTTAGGGTACGGGTTAGTGTTACGGTTAAGGTAGGGTTAGTGTTAGGTTATGGGTTAGGGTTAGGGTACGGGTAAGGGTTATGGTTAGGGTTACGGTTAGGTTTAGGTTTAGGGTGCGGGTTAGGCTAGGGTTAGGGTTAGGGTTAGCGCTAGGGTAAGGGTTAGGGTTATTCTTAGGGTTTGGGTACGGGTTAGGGTTAGGGTTAGGGTACGGGATAGGGTAGGGTACGGGGTAGCACAAGGGTTAGGGTAGGGTTTAGGGTACGGGTTAGGGTTAGAGTTAGGTTTAGGGTTAGAGGATGGGGTAGGGTTAGGGTTAGGGTTAGGGTACGTGTTAGGGTTAGGGTACGGGTTAGGTTTATGGTCAGTGTCAGGGTTAGGATACGAGTTAGGGTTAGGGTTAGGGTACGGTTAAGTGTTAAGCTTATGTTTGGGGTTAGGGTTAAATTTAGGATGCGTTTTAAGGTTATGGTTAGTGTTAGGGTTAGGGTTAGAGTACAGGTTTGGTTTAATGTTAGAGTACGGGTTAGGTTTACCTTTTGTGTACGGTTTGGTTAAGGGTTAGGTTTAGGGTTAGGGTTAGGGGTTAGGGTTAGAATTAGTGTTAGGCTACGTTATAGGGTTAGAGTATGGGTTAGGGTTAGGGTTAGGGTTATGGTTAGGGTTAGGGTTAGAGTACAGATAGGTTTAGGGTTAGGGTTAGGGTACGGGTTAGGGTTAGGTTTAGGTTACGGGATAGGGTAGCGTTCGGGTTAAATTTAGGTTTAGGGTTAGGTTTAGGTTACGGGTCAGGGTTAGGTTTAGGTGAGGGTTAGGGTTAGGTTTAGGGTACGGTTTAGGGTTAGGTTTAGGGTCAGGGTTAGCGTTAGGGAGAGGGTTAGGGTACGGGTTAGGGATAGGGGTGGGGTTAGGGTATGGGTTAGTTTTAGGGTTAGGGTACGGGTCAGGTTTACGGTTAGGTTTAGGGTTAGGGTTAGGGTTATGGTACGGGTTAGGGTTACAGTACGGGTTAGGTTTAGGGTGAGGGTTAGGGTTAGGGTTAGAGCACGGATGGGTTAGGGTTAGGGTTAGGTTTAGGGTTAGGCTTAGAGTCCAGGTTAGGGTTAGTGTTAGGGTAAGGGTTAGGGTTAGGATTAGGGTTAGGGTACGGTTTAGGATTAGGGTTTAGCTGAGGGTTAGAGAACGGGGTAGGGTTAGTGTTAGGGTTAGAGTTAGGGTTAGGGTTACGGTATTGGTTAGGGTTAGAGTTAGGGTTAGTGTTAGAGTACGGGGTAGGTTTAGTGTTAGTTTTAGGGTTAGGGTACGGTTTAGGGTTAGGTTTAGTGTACGGATAGGTTTTGCGTTAGGTTTAGGATTGGGGTAAGGTTATGGGTTAGGGATAGGGTTGCGGTTAGGGTATGGGTTAATTTTAGGTTTAGGGTACGGGTCAGGGTTACGGTTCAGTTTAGGGTTAGGGTTAGGGTTAGGGAATGGGTTAGGGTTAGGGTACGGGTAATGGTTATGGTTAGTGTTAGGGTTAGGTTTAGGTTTAGTGTGCGCGTTAGGGTTAGGGTTAGGGTTAGGGTTAGGGCTACAGTATGGGTTAGGGTTAGTGTTAGGGTTTGGGTACGGATTAGGTTTAGGATTAGGTTATGGGATAGGGTTGGGTACGAGTTAGGTCAAGGGTTAGGGTTAGGTTTAGGTACGGGTTATGGTTAGGGTTAGGATTAGGGTTAGGGTTAGGGTATGGGTTAGGCTTAGGGTATGGGTTAGGCTTAGGGTATGGGTTAGGGTTAGGGTCAGTGTCAGGGTTAGGGTTAAGTTTAGTGTACGAGTTAGGGTTAGGTTTAGTGTACGGGTTAGGGTTAGATTTAGGGTAAGGGTATGGGTTAGGTTTAGGGTACGGGTTAAGGTTAGGGTTAGGGTCAGGGTTAGGGTTAGGTTTAGGGTACGAATTAGGGTTAGGGTTAGGGTACTGGTTTGGGTTAGGGTTATGGTATGGTTTAGGGTTACAATACGGGTTAGTGTTAGGGTGAGGGTTAGGGTTAGGGTTAGAGTACGGTTAGGGTAAGGGTTAACGTTAGAGTACGGTTTAGGGTTAGTGTTAGGGTTAGGGTTAGGGTTAGCGTTAGGGTACGAGTACGGGTTTGGGTTAGGGATAGGGTTAGAGTACGGGGTAGGGTTACTGTTAGGGTTAGGGTTAGGGTTAGTGTACGGGTTAGGGTTAGTGTTAGTGTTAGGATTAGGGTTAGGGTACGGATTATGGTTAGGATTAGGGTTAGTGTTAGAATCCGGGGTATGGTTAGTGTTAGGGTTGTTGTTAGGATTAGAGTATGGGTTTGGGTTAGTGGTAGGGTACGGGTTAGGTTTACCGTTTGGGTACGGGTTAGGGTAATTGTTAGGGTTAGGGTTAGGGTTAGGGTACGTGTTAGGGTTAGAGTTTGGGTACGGGTTAGGGTTACGTTTAGGTTTAGGGTACGGGTTAGGTTTAGGGTTAGGGTAATAGTTAGTGTTGGGGTACCAGATAGTTTTAGAGTACGGGTTAGTGTTAGGTTTAGGGTTAGGTTTAGGATTACAGTACGGGTTAGGAGAGGTGTTAGGGTTAGGGTTAGGGTTAGTGTACGGATAGGGTTAGGGTTAGGGTTAGGGTTAGGGTTAGGGTCCGGGTTAGGGTTAGGTTTAGGGTACGGGATAGGGTTAGTGTACGGGTTAAGTTTACGGTTAGGGTTAGGTTTAGGTTATGGGTTACAGTTAGGGTACTGGTGAGGGTTAGGTTTAGGTGCGGGTTAGGTTTAGGTTACGGGTTAGGGTTAGGGTTAGGGTAAGGGTTAGTGTTAGGGTACGGGATAGGGTTAGAGTACGGGTTAGGGTTAGGTTTAGGGTTAGGGTTAGGGTTAGAGTACGGGTTAGGTTAGTGTTAGGGTTATGGTTAGAGTTAGGGTTAGGGTTAGAGTATGGGTTAGGATTAGCTTTAGGTTTAGGGTTAGGTTTAGGGTTATAGTATGGGTTAGGTTTAGAGTTAGGGTTAGGTTTAGGGTTAGAGTACCTGTTAGGGATAGTGTTAGGGTTAGGGTTAGTGTTAGGGTACGGGTTAGGGTTAGAGTACGGGTTAGGGTTACGTTAGAGTTAGGGTTAGGGTTAGAGTACGGGTTAGGGTTAGTGTTAGGTTTAGGGTTAGGGTTAGGGTTAGAGTACGGATAGGGTTAGGGTTAGGGTTAGGGTTAGGGTTAGGGTACAGTTAGGGTTAGGTTTAGGTTACAGGATAGGGTTAGCGTATGGGTTAAGTTTAGGGTTAGGGTTAGGTTTAGGTTACGGGTTAGGTTTAGGGTACGGGTTAGGGTTAGGTTTAGGTCTGGGTTAGGGTTAGAGTTAGGGTACGGGTTAGGGTTAGGTTTAGGGTCAGGGTTAGCGTTAGGGATAGGGTTAGGATACGGGGTAGGGTTAGGGTTGAGGTTATGGTACGGGTTAGTTTTAGGGTTAGGGTTCGGGTCACGTTTACGGTTAAGTTTAGGATTAGGGTTAGGGTTATAGTACGGGTTAGGTTTACAGTACATGTTAGGGTTAGGGAGAGGGTTAAGTTTAGGTTTAGAGTACGGTTAGAGTTAGGGTTAGGGTTAGTGTTATGGTTAGGGTTAGTGTTAGGGTAAGGGTTAGGGTTCGGGTTAGGGTTATGGTACAGTTTAGGATTAGGTTTTGGGTTAGGGTTAGATTACGGGGTAGGGATAGTGTTAGGGTTAAGGTTAGGGTTAGAGTACGGGTTACGGTTAGTGTTAGTGTTAGGGTTAGGTTTAGGGTACGGGTACGGGTACTGGTTAGGGTTAGGGTTTGGGTTAGTGGTAATGTACGGGTTAGGGATAGTGTTGGGGTTAGATTTAGGTACGGGTTAGGGATAGGGTTAGGATTAGGGTTATGGTTAGGGTATGGGTTAGGCTTAGGGTACAGATTAGGATTAGGGTTAGGGTATGGGTTAGGGTTATGTTTAGGGCACAGGTTATGGTTAGATTTAGGGTAGGGTATGGGTTAGGTTTAGGGTACGGGATAGCGTTAGGGTGAGGGTTAGGGTTGGGGTAGAGTACGGTTCGCGTAAGGGTGAGGGTTAGAGTACGGGTTAGGGTTATTGTTAGGGTTAGGGTTAGGGTTAGGGCATGGGTACGGGTTAGGGTTAGGGTTTGGGTTAGGGTTAGAGTACGGGGTAGGGATAGTGTTAGGGTTAGGGTTAGGGTTATGGTTAGGGTACAGGTTAGGGTTAGAGTTAGGGTTAGGGTTAGAGTACGGGGTACCGTTAGTGTTAAATTTAGGGTTAGGGTTAATGTACGTGTTAGGTTTATGGTTAGCTTTAGGGTTAGGTTACAAGTTAGGGTTAGTTTTAGGGTACGGGATAGGGTTAGCATAGGGGTAAAGTTTAAGGTTAGGGTTAGGCTTAGGTTATGGGTTAGGGTTAGGTTTAGGTATGGGTTAGAGTTAGGATTAGGTTTAGGGTTAGGGTACAGTTTAGGGATAGGTTTGTGGTTAGGGTACGGGTTAATTTTAGGTTTAGGGTACTGGTCAGGGTTACGGTTAAGTTTAGGGATAGGGTTAGGGTATGGGTTAGGGTTAGGGTACGGATAATGGTTATAATTAGTGTTAAGGTTAGGTTTAGAATTAGGGTGCGGGTTAGGGTTAGGTTTAGGTTACGGGATAGGTTTGGGTAAGAGTTAGGTCAAGGGTTAGGGTTAGGTTTAGGTACAGGTTAGGGTTAGGGTTAGGGTTAGGGTTAACGTTAGGGTATGAGTTAGGCTTACGGTACGGGTTAGGATTAGAGTTAGGGTACGGGTTAGGGTTAAGTTTAGGGAACAGGTTAAGGTTAGGTTTGGGGTTAGGGTATGGGTTAGGTTTAGGGTACGGGTTAGGGTTAGGATTAGGGTCAGGGTTAGGGTTAGGGTTAGGGTACGAATTAGTGTTAGGGTTATTGTACGGGTTAGGGTTACAGTACGGGTTAGGGTTAGAGTGAGGGTTAGGGTTAGGGTTAGAGTACAGTTGGGGTAAGGGTTAGGGTTAGAGTACGGGTTAGGGTTAGTGTTAGGATTAGGGTTAGGGTTTAGGGTACGGGATAGGTTTAGTGTTAGTCTTAGGGTTAGGTTTAGGGTATGGTTTAGGCTTAGGGTACGTGTTAGGTTTAGGGTTAGGGTAAGGTTTAGGTTAGTTTTAGGGTTAGGGTACGGGTTAGGGTTAGGTTTAGGGTACGGGTTAGGGTTAGGTTTAGGGTTAGGGTACAGGTTAGGTTTAGGGTACAGGTTATGGTTAGCGTTAGGGTTAGGGTTAGGGTACGAATTATGGTTAGGGTTAGGGTACAGGTTAGGGTTAGGGTTATGGTCCGGGTTAGGTTTACAGTACGTGTTAAGGTTAGGGTGAGAGTTAGGGTTAGGGTTAGAATACCGTTAGGGCTAGGGTTAGGGTTAGAGTATGGGTTAGGGTTAGTGTAAGGGTTAGGGTTAGGGTCAAAGTTAGAGTACGGGTTAGGGTTAGGTTTAGGGTTAGTGTTAGAGTACGGGGTAGGGTTATTGTTAGCGTTAGGGTTAAGGTTAGCGTACGGGTTAGGGTTAGGGTTAGGGTTAGGTTCAGTGTACGGGTATGGGTACGGGTTAGGTTAGGGTTAGAGTACGGGGTAGGTTTAGTGTTAGTGTTAGGGTTAGGGTTAGGGTTAGGTTATGGGTTAGGCTTAGGGTTCGAGTTAGTGTTAGGGTTAGGGTCAGGTTTAGGGTAGGTTTAAGGTTAGGGTACGGGTTAGGGTTAGGTGTAGGGTACAGGTTAGGTTTAGGTTTAGGTTTAGGGTACAGGTGAGGTTTAGGGTACGGGATAGGGTTAGGGTTAGGGTCAAGGTTACGGTTAGGGTTAGGGTACGAATTAGTGTTAGGGTTAGGGTACGGGCTAGGGTTAGGTTTATGGTACGGGTTAGGGTTACAGTACGTGTTAGGATTAGGGTGAGGGTTAGGGTTAGGGTTAGAATACGGTTAGGGATAGGGTTAGGGTTAGGATTAGGGTTAGATTACGGGTTAGGGTTAGTGTTTGTGTAAGGGTCAGGGTTAGAGTACGGGTTTGGGTTAGTGTTAGGGTACGGGTTAGTTTTACTGTTTGGGTACGGGTTAGGGAAAGTGTTAGGGTTAGGTTTAGGTTAGGGTACGTGTTAGGGTTAGGTTTTGGGGACGGGTTAGAGTCACGTTTAGGGTTAGGGTGCCGGTTAGGTTTAGGGTTAGGGTAAGTGTTAGTGTTAGGGTCCGGGATAGGGTTAGAGTACGGGTTAGGGTTAGGTTTAGATTTAGGGTTAGGTTTAGAGCACGGGTTAGGGTTAGTGTTAGGGTTAGGTTTAGGGTTAGTCTACGAATAGGGTTAGGGTTAGGGTTAGGGTAGGGGTTAGGGTTAGGTTTAGGGTACGGGATAGGGTTAGTATATGGGTTACGTTTATGGTTAGGGTTAGGTTTAGGTTATGGGTTAGAGTTACGGTATGGGGTAGGGTTAGGTTTAGGTGCGGGTTAGGGTTAGGGTCCGGGTTATGGTTATGTTTAGGGTAAGTGTTTGGTTTAGGGATAGGTTTATGGTATGGGTACGGTTAGGGTTGGGGTTAGGGTACAGGTTAGTTTTAGGGTTAGTGTACGGGTTAGGGTTACGGTTAAAGTTAGGGTTAGTGTTAGGGTATGGGTTAGGGTTAGGGTATGGGTAAATTTTATCGTTAGGTTTAGGGTTAGGTTTAGGTTTATGGTGCGGGTTAGTCTTAGGGTTAGGGTTAGGGTTAGCGCTAGGTTATGGGTTAGGGTTACTGTTAGGGGTTTGGATACGGGATAGGGTTAGGTTTAGGGTACGGGTTAGGGTTAGGTTTAGGTTTATGGTTAAGGTTAGGGTATGGATTAGTTTTAGGGTACGGGTTAGGTTTAGGGTTAGGGTCAGGGTTAGGGTTAGGTTTAGGGTACGAATTCGGGTTAGGGTTAGGGTACGGTTTAGGGTTAGGGTTAGGGTTAGGGTTAGAGTACGGGGTAGGGTTAGTTTTAGGGTTAGGGTAAGGGTTAATGTATGGGTTAGGCTTAGGGTTAGGGGTTAGGGTTAGAGTTAGGATTAGGCAATGGGTTGGGTTAGGTTACGGGTTAGGGTTACGTTTAGCATTAGGGTATGGGTTAGGTTTAGGGTTAGGGTTCGTGTACGTTTTTGGGTTAGGGTACTGGATAGGTTTAGTGTTAGGGTCAGGGTTAGGGTTAAGTTTAGGGTCCGGGTTAGGGTTAGGGTTAGGGTTAGCGCTAGGGTATGGGTTAGGGTTACTGTTAGGGTTTGTGTACGGGTTAGGGTTAGGGTTAGTGTACGGGATAGATTTGGGTACGGGTTAGGTAGAGGGTTAGGGTTACGTTTAGGTTATGGGTTAGGGTTAAGGTTAGGTTTAGGGTTAGGGTATGGGTTAAGCTTAGAGTATGGGTTAGTGTTACTGTCAGGGTCAGGGTTAGGGTAGGTTTAGGGTACGAGTTACGGTTAGGGTTAGGTTTAGGGTACGGGTTAGGGTTAGGGTTAGGTTTAAAGTATGGGTTAGGTTTAGGGTACCGGTTAGGGTTAGGGTTATGGTCATGGTTAGGGTTAGGGTTAGGGTACGATTTAGGGTTAGGGTTAGGGTACGCATTAGGTTTAAGGTTATGGTACGGGTTAGGGTTACAGTACGGGTTAGGGTTAGGGTGAGGGTTAGGGTTTAGGGTTTGAGTACGGTTAGATTAGGGTTAGGGTTAGGGTTAGAGTACGGGGTAGGGTTAGTGTTATGGTTAGGGTTAGGGTTAGGCTTAGAGTTAGGCTACGGCTAGGGGTTAGGGTCAGGGTTAGGGTTAGAGTACGGGGTAGGGTTAGTGTTAGTGTTAGGGTTAGGGTTATTGTTAAGGTAGGGTATGGGTTAGGCTTAGGGTACGGTTTAGGTTTAGGTTTAGGGTTAGGGTTAGGGTTAGGGTTAGGGTACGGGTTAGGGTTAGGTTTAGGGTACGAGTTAGGGTTATGGTTAAGGTTAGGGTACGGGTTATATTTAGGGTACGGGTTAGGGTTAGGGTTAGGGTCAGGGTTAGGCTTAGGGTTAGGTTACGAATTAGGGTTAGGTTTAGGGTACTGGTTAGGGTTAGGGTTATGGTACGGGGTAGGTTTACAGTACGGGTTAGGGTTAGGGTGAGGTTTAGGGTTAGGTTTAGAATACGGTTAGGGTTAGGGTTAAGGTTAGAGTACAGATTAGGGTTAGTGTTAGGGTTAGGGTTAGGGTTAGTGTTAGGGTACGGGTTAGAGTACGGGGTAAGTTTAGTTTTAGGGTTAGGGTTAGGGTTATGTTTAGGGTACGGGTTAGGATTAGGGTTAGTGTTAGAGTACGGGGTAGGGTTAGTGTTAGGGTTAGGGTTAGCGTTAGAGTACGGGTTTGGGTTAGTGTTAGGGTACAAGTTAGGTTTACCGTTTGCATACATGTTAGGGTAAGGGTTAGGGTTAGGGTTAGGGTACATGTTAGGGTTAGGGTTTGGGTACGGATTAGGGATACGTTTAGGGTTAGGGTATGGGTTAGGTTTAGTGTTAGGGTAAATGTTAGTGTTAGGGCACGGGATAGGGTTAGAGTACGGGTTAGGGTTAGTTTTAGGTTTAAGGTTAGATTTAGAGTACGGGTTAGGGTTAGTGTTAGTGTTAGGGTTAGGCTTAGTGTACGGATAATGTTAGGGTTAGGGTTAGGGTTAGGGTACGGGTTAGGGTTAGGTTTAGGGTACGGGTTAGGGTTAGTGTATGGGTTAAGTTTAGGGTTAGGGTTAGGTTTACGTTACGGGTTAGGGTTAGGGTTCGGGTTAGGGTTAGGTTTAGGGTGCGGGTTAGGGTTAGGTTTAGGTTACGGGTTAGGGTTAGGGTATGGGTTACGCTTAGTTTTAGGTGCGGGTTAGGGTTAGGGTACTGGTTATGGTCAGGTTTAGGTGAGGGTTAGGGTTAGGTTTAGGATTAGGTTACGGGTTAGGGTTAGGTTTAGGGTCAGGGTTAGGGTTAGAGTTAGGGTACGAATTAGGGTTAGGGTTAGGGTACGGGTTAGGGTTAGGGTTATGGTTTGGGTTAGGGTTACAGTACGGGTTAGGGTTACGGTGACGGTTAGGGTTAGAGTACGGTTAGGGTTAGGGTTAGAGTTAGGGTTAGAGTACGTGTTAGCGTTAGTGTTAGTGTTAGTGTTAGGGTTAGTGTTAGGTTTAGGGTTAGGTTACCGGTTAGGGGTAGGGTTAGTGTTAGAGTATTGGGTAGGGTTAGGGTGAGGGTGAGGGTTAGGGTTAATGTACGGGTTAGGCTTAGGGTTAGGTTTAGGGTTAGGATATGGGTTAGGGTTAGGTTTAGGGTACGGGTAGGATTTGCATACGGGTTAAGTTTAGGGTTAGGGTTAGGTTTAGGTTACGGGTTAGGGTTAGGGTTCGGGTTAGGGTTAGGTTTAGGGTGCGGGTTAGGGTTAGGGTTAGTGTAAGGGTTAGGGTTAGGTTTAGGGTCAGGGTTAGGGTTAGTGTTAGTGTTAGGGTACGGTTTAGGGTTAGGGTTGCGGTTAGGGTACGGGTTAGTTTTAGGGTTAGGGTACAGGTTAGGTTTATGGTTAAGTTAGGTTTATGGTTAGGGTATGGGTTAGGGTTAAGTTACGGTTAATGGTTATGTTTTGGGTTCGGGTTAGGGTTAAGTTTAGGGTGCGCATTTGGTTTAGGGTTAGGGTTAGAGTACGGGTTTGGGTTAGTGTTAGGGTACGGGTTATGTTAACCATTTGGGTACGGGATAGTTTAAGGTTTAGGGTTAGGTTTAGGGTTAGGGGTTAGCGTTAGAGTTAGGGTTAGGCTACGGGTAGGGTTAGGGTATGGGTTAGTGTTCGGGTTAGGGTTCGTGTACGGATTAGGGTTAGGTTTAAGTTAGGGTTAGGCTTAGTGTTAGGGTTACGGTATGGGTTAGGTTTAATGTTCCGGTACGGGATAGGTTTAGCGTACATTTTAGGTCTAGATTTAGGGTTAGGTTTAGTGTGCAGGTTAGGGTTAGGGTTAGGGTTCGGGTACGTGTTAGGGTTACGGTTTGGGTACAGGTTAGAGTTATGTTTAGGGTTAGGGTACGGGCTAGGTTTAGGGTTAGGGTAAGTGTTAGTGTTAGGGTACAGGTTAGGGTTAGAGTACGGTTTAGGGTTAGCTTTAGGGTTAGGTTTAGGTTTAGAGTATGGGTTAGGGTTAGTGTTAGGGTTAGGGTTAGTGTACTGATAGGGTTAGGGTTAGGGTTAGAGTTAGGGTACAGGTTAGGGTTAGGTTTAGGGTACGGGATAGGGTTAGTGTATGGGATAAGTTTAGGGTTAGGTTTAGGTTAGGTTACGGGTTAGGGTTAGGGTACGGGTTAGGGTTAGGTTTAGGTGCGGGTTAGGCTTAGGGTATGGTTTAGGGTTAGGTTTAGGGTCAGGGTTAGGTTTAGGTATAGGGTTATGATACGGGTTAGGGTTAGGGTTGGGGTTATGGTACGGGTTAGTTTTAGGGTTAGGGTACGGGTTACGGTTACGGTTACAGTTAAGGTTAGGGATAGTGTTAGGTTATGGGATAGGGTTAGGGTATGGGTAAGGGTTATGGTTAGGGTTACGGTTAGGCTTAGGGTTAGGTTTAGGGTTAGCGCTAGTATATTGGTTAGAGTTATTCTTAGGGTTTGGGTACGGGTGAGGGTTAGAGTTAGGGTACAGTATAGGGTTGGTTACAGGTTAGGACAAGGGTTAGGGTTAGGTTTAGGGTACGGGATAGGATTAGGGTTAGGTTTAGTGTTAGGGTTAGGGTATGGGTTAGGTTTAGGGTCAGGGTTAGGGTTAGGGAACGAGTAAGGGTTAGGGTTAGGTTTAGGGTACGGTTAGTTTTACCGTTTGGGTACGGGTTAGGTTAAGGGTTAGGGTTAGGGTTAGGGTTAAGTGTTAGGGTTAGAGTTAGTGTTAGGCTACGGGATAAGGTTAGAGTATGGGTTAGGGTTAGTTTTAGGGTTAGGGTTAGGTTTAGGGTTATAGTACGTGTTAGGTTTAGAGTTAGGGTTAGGTTTAGGGTTAGAGTACCGGTTAGGGATAGTGTTAGGGTTAGGGTTAGTTTTAGGATACGGGTTAGGGTTAGAGTACGGGTTAGGGTTACGTTTAGAGTCAGGGTTAGGGTTAGAAAAAGGGTGAGGGTTAGGGTTAGGTTTAGGGTTAGGGTTAGGGTTAGAGTTCGGAAAGGGTTAGGGTTAGGGTTAGGGTTAAGGTACGGTTAGGGTTAGGTTTAGGGTACGGGATAGGGTTAGCATATGGGTTAAGTTTAGGGTTAGGGTTACGTTTAGGTTACGGGTTCGGTTTAGGGTACGGGTTAGGGTTAGGTTTAGGTCTGGGTAGGGTTAGGGTTAGGGTACGGGTTAGGGTTAGGTTTAAGGTCAAGGTTAGCGTTAGGGATAGGGTTAGGATACGGGTTAGGGTTAGGGTTTGGGTTAGGGTACGGGTTAGTTTTAGGGTTAGGGTTCGGGTCAGGGTTACAGTTAAGTTTAGGGTTAGGGTTAGGGTTATGGTAAGGGTTAGGGTTACAGTACGTGTTAGGGTTAGGGAGAGGGTTAAGTTTAGGTTTAGAGTACGGTTAGAGTTAGGGTTAGGATTAGTGTTAGGGTTAGGGTTAGTGTTAGGGTAAGGTTTATGGTTCGGGTTAGGGTTATGGTATGGGTTAGGGTTAGGTTTTGGTTTAGGGTTAGAGTACGGGGTAGGGATTGTGTTAGGGTTAGGGTTAGGGTTAGAGTACGGGTTAGGGTTAGTGTTAGTGTTAGGGTTAGGTTTAGGGTACGGGTACGGGTTAGGCTTAGGGTTTGGGTTAGGGGTAGAGTACGGGTTAGGGATAGGGTTGGGGTTAGATTTAGGTTCGGGTTAGGGTACGGGTTAGGGTTAGGTTTAGGGTACAGGTTAGGGTAGGTTTAGGGTTAGGGTATGGGTTAGGTTTAGGGTACGGGGTAAGGTTAGGGTGAGGGTTAGGGTTAGGGTAGAGTACGGTTCGGGTAAGGGTTAGGGTTAGAGTACGGGTTAGGTTTATTAGGGTTAGGTTTAGGTTTAGTGTTATGGTATGGGTACGGGTTAGTGTTAGGGTTTGGGTTAGTGTTAGAGTATGGGCTAGGGATAGTGTTAGTGTTTTGGTTAATATACGGGTTAGGGTTAAAGTTAGGGTTAGGGTTAGAGTACGGGGTACGGTTACTGTTAGGGTTAGGGTTAATGTACGTGTTAGGCTTACGGTTAGGTTTAGGGTTAGGTTACGAGTTAGGGTTAGGTTTAGGGTACGGGATAGGGTTAGTGTAGGGATAAAGTTTAGGGTTAGGGTTAGGCTTAGGTTATGGTTTAGGGTTAGGTTTAGGTATGGGTTAGAGTTAGGATTAGGGTTAGGGTTAGGGTACGGGTTAGGGATAGGTTTGGGGTTAGGGTACGGGTTAAATTTAGGTTTAGGGTACTGGTCAGGGTTACGGTTAAGTTTAGGGATAGGGTTAGAGTATGGGTTAGTGTTAGGGTACGGATTATGGTTATGGTTAGTGTTAGGGTTAGGTTTAGGTTTAGGGTGCGGGTTAGGGTTAGGTTTAGATTACGGGATAGGTTTGGGTAAGAGTTAGGTCAAAGGTTAGAGTTAGGTTTAGGTACAGGTTAGGGTTAGGGTTAGGATTAGGGTTAGCGTTAAAGTATGGGTTAGGCTTAGGGTACGGGTTAGGATTAGGGTTAGGGTACGGGTTAGGATTAGGTTTAGGGTACAGGTTAGGGTTAGGTTTGGGGTTAGGGTATGGGTTAGGTTTAGGGTACGTGTTAGGGTTAGGGTTAGGGTCAGGGTTAGGGTTAGGGTTAGGGTACGAATTAGTGTTAGGTTTAGGGTACGAGTTAGGGTTAGGGTTATGTTATGGGTTAGGTTTACAGTACGGGTTAGGGTTAGAGTGAGGGTTAGGTTTAGGGTTAGAGTACGGTTAAGGTAAGGGTTAAGGTTAGAGTACGGGTTAGGGTTAGTGTTAGGGTTAGGGTTAGGGTTTAGGGTACGGGATAGGGTTAGTGTTAGTCTTAGGGTTAGGTTTAGGGTATGGTTTAGGCTTAGGGTACATGTTAGGGTTAGGGTTTGGGTCAGGTTTAGGTTAGGTTTAGGGTTAGGGTACGGGTTAGGGTTAGGTTTAGGGTACGGTTTAGGGTTAGGGTTAGGGTTAGGTTTAGGGTGAATTATGGTTAGGGTTAGGGTACGGGTTAGGTTTAGGGTTATGGTACGGGTTAGGTTTACAGTACGGGTTAGGGTTAGGGTGAGGGTTAGGGTTAAGGTTAGAATACTGTTAGGGCTAGGGTTAGGGTTAGAGTACGGGTTACAGTTAGTGTTAGGTTTAGGGTTAGGTCAGGGTTAGATTACGGGTTAGGGTTAGGTTTAGGGTTAGTGTAAGAGTACGGGGTAGGGTTATTTTTAGCGTTAGGGTTAGGGTTAGAGTACGGGTTAGGGTTAGGGTTAGGTTTAGTGTACGGGTACGGGTTAGGGTTAGAGAACGGGGTAGGTTTAGTGTTAGTGTTAGTGTTAGGGTTAGGTTATGGGTTAGGCTTAGGGTTCGAGTTAGGGTCAGGTTTAGGGTAGGTTTAAGGTTAGGGTATGGGTTACGGTTAGGTTTAGGGTACGGGTTAGGTTTAGGTTTAGGGTTAGGGTACAGGTTAGGTTTAGGGTACGGGATAGGGTTAGGGTTAGGGTCAGGGTTACGGTTAGTGTTAGGGTACGAATTAGGGTTAGTGTTAGGGTATGGTCTAGGGTTAGGGTTATGGTACGGGTTAGGGTTGCAGTACGGGTTAGGATTAGGGTGAGGGTTAGGGTTAGGGTTAGAATACGGTTAGGGATAGGGTTAGGGTTAGGGTTAGAGTACGGGTTAGGGTTAGTGTTAAGGTAAGGGTCAGGGTTAGAGTTCGGGTTTGGGTTAGTGTTAGGGTACGGGTTAGTTTTACTGTTTGGGTACGGGTTAGGGAAAGTGTTAGCTTAGGGTTAGGGTTAGGGTACGTGTTAGGGTTAGGTTTTGGGGATGGGTTAGAGTTACGTTTAGGGTTAGGGTACGGGTTAGGTTTAGGGTTAGGGTAAGGGTTAGTGTTAGGGTACGGGATAGGGTTAGAGTACGGGTTAGGGTTAGGTTTAGATTTAGGGTTAGGGTTAGAGTACTGGTTAGGGTTCCTGTTAGGGTTAGGGTTAGGGTTAGTGTACGGATAGGGTTAGGGTTAGGGTTGGGGTACGGGTTAGGGTTAGGTTTAGGGTACGGGATAGGGTTAGTATATGGGTTAAGTTTATGGTTAGGGTTAGGTTTAGGTTATGGGTTAGAGTTAGGGTTTAGGGTAGGGTTAGGTTTAGGTGCGGGTTAGGGTTAGTGTCCGGGTTAGGGTTAGGTTTAGGGTAAGTGTTAGGTTTAGGGATAGTGTTATGGTACGAATAAGGTTAGTGTTGGGGTTAGGGTATAGGTTAGTTTTAGGGTTAGTGTACGGGTTAGGGTTACGGTTAAAGTTAGTTTTAGTGTTAGGGTATGGGTTAGGGTTAGGGTACGGGTAAGGTTTATCGTTAGGTTTAGGGTTAGTTTTAGGTTTAGGGTGCGGGTTAGTCTTAGGGTTAGTGTTAGGGTTAGCGCTAGGGTATGGGTTAGGGTTACTGTTAGGGTTTGGATACGGGTTAGGGTTAGGGTACGGGATAAGGTTGGGTACGGTTTAGGTCAATGGTTAGGGTTAGGTTTAGGGTACGGGTTAGGGTTAGGTTTAGGTTTATGGTTAAGGTTAGGGTATGGGTTAGTTTTAGGGTACGGGTTGGGGTCAGGGTTAGGGTCAGTGTTAGGGTTAGGTTTAGGGTACGAATTAGGGTTAGGGTTTGGGTACGGTTTAGGGTTAGGTTTAGGGTTAGCGTTAGAGTACAGGGTACGGTTAGTGTTAGGGTTAGGGTAAGGGTTAATGTATGGGTTAGGCTTAGGGTTAGGGGTTAGGGTTAGAGTTAGGATTAGGCTACGGGTAGGGTTAGGGTACGGGTTAGGGTGAGGGTTAAGGTTCGGGTTAGGGTTTGGGTACGGGCTAGGGTTACGTTTAGCATTAGGGTATGGGTTAGGTTTAGGGTTAGGGTTCGTGTACGTTTTTGTGTTATGGTACTGGATAGCTTTAGTGTTAGGGTCAGGGTTAGAGTTAGGTTTAGCGTCCAGGTTAGGGTTAGGGTTAGCGCTAGGTTATGGGTTAGGGTTACTGTTAGGGTTTGCGTACGGGTTAGGGTTAGGGTTAGTGTACAGGATAGGTTTGGGTACGGGTTAGGAAGAGGGTTAGGGTTACGTTTAGGGTTTGAGTCAGGGTTAGGGTTAGGTTTAGGTTTAGGGTATGGGTTAGGCTTAGAGTATGGGTTAGTGTTAGGATTAGGGTCAGGGTTAGGGTAGGTTTAGGGTACGAGTTATGGTTAGGGTTAGGATTAGGGTACGGGTTAGGGTTAGGTTTAGGTTTAAAGTACGGGTTAGGTTTAGGTTACCGGTTAGGGTTAGGGTTATGGTCATGGTTAGGGATAGGTTTAGGGTACTATTTAGGGTTAGGGTTAGGGTACGGGTTAGGTTTAGGTTTATGGTACGGGTTAGGGTTACAGTACGGGTTAGGGTTAGGGTGAGGGTTAGGGTTAGGTTTGAGTACGGTTAGGTTAGGTTTAGGGTTAGTGTTAGAGTATGGGGTAGGGTTAGGGTTAGGGTTAGGGTTAGGGTTAGGTTATGGGTTAGGCTTAGGGTACGGGTTAGGTTTAGGGTTAGGGTTAGGGTTAGGGTTAGGGTTAGGGTTAGGGTACGGGTTAGGGTTAGGTTTAGGGTACGAGTTAGGGTTACGGTTAAGGTTAGGGTACGGGTTAGATTTAGGGTACGGGTTAGGGTTAGGATTAGGGTCAGGGTTAAGCTTAGGGTTAGGGTACGAATTAGGGTTAGGGTTAGGGTACTGGTTAGGGTTAGGGTTATGGTACGGGGTAGGTTTACAGTACGGTTTAGGGTTAGGGTGAGGTTTAGGGTTAGGTTTAGAATACGGTTACGGTTAGGGTTAGGGTTAGGGTTAGTGTTAGAGTACGGGGTAAGGTTAGTGTTAGGGTGAGGGTTAGGGTTAATGTACGGGTAAGGCTTATGGTTAGGTTTAGGGTTAGGATATGGTTTAGGGTTCGGTTTAGGGTACGGGTAGGGTTTGTGTACGGGTTAAGTTTAGGGTTAGGGTTAGGTTTAGGTTACGGGTTAGGGTTAGGGTTCGTGTTAGGGTTAGGTTTAGGGTGTGGGTTAGGGTTAGGGTTAGTGTAAGGGTTAGGGTTAGGTTTAGGGTCAGGGTTAGGGTTAGCGTTAGTGTTAGTGTACCAGGTTAGGGTTAGGGTTGCGGTTAGGGTACGGGTTAGTTTTAGGGTTAGGGTACAGGTTACGATTATGGTTAAGTTAGGTTTATGGTTAGGGTATGGGTTACGGTTAAGTTACGGTTAATGGTTATGGTTTGGGTTCGGGTTAGGGTTAAGTTTAGTGTGCGGGTTAGGTTTAGGGTTAGGGTTAGAGTACGGGTTTGGGTTAGTGTTAGGGTACGGGTTATGTTTACCGTTTGGGTACGGGTTAGGGTAAGGGTTAGGGTTAGGTTTAGGGTTAGGGGTTGGCGTTAGAGTTAGGGTTAGGCTACGGGTAGGGTTAGGGTACGGGTTAGCGTTCAGGTTAGGGTTCGTGTACGGATTAGGGTTAGGTTTAGTTTTAGGGTTAGGCTTAGTGTTAGGGTTACGGTACGGGTTAGGTTTAATGTTCCGGTACGGGATAGGATTAGTGTACATGTTAGGTCAAGAGTTAGGGTTAGGTTTAGTGTGTGGGTTAGGCTTAGGGTTAGTGTATGTGTTAGGGTTACGGTTTGGGTACTGGTTAGGGTTACATTTAGGGTTAGGGTACGTGTTAGGTTTAGGGTTATGGTAAGGGTTAGTGTTAGGGTAAGGGTTAGGGTTAGAGTATGGGTTAGGGTTAGGTTTAGGGATAGGGTTAGGGTTAGAGTACGGGTTAGGATTAGTGTTAGGGTTAGGGTTAGTGTTATTGTATGGATAGGCTTAGGTTTAGGGTTAGGGTTAGGTTTAGGGTTAGGGTTGGGGTTAGGGTACGGGTTAGTTTTATGGTTGGGGTACGGGTTAGGGTCATGGTTAAAGTTCGGGTTAGTGTTAGGGTATGGGTTAGGGATAGGGTATGGGTAAGGGTTATGGTTAGGGTTAGGGTTAGAGTACGGGTATAGGTTAGGTTTAGGGTTAGGGTTAGGTTAGAGTACGGGTTAGGGTTAGTGTTAGGGTTAGGGTTAGGGTACGTTTAGGGTTAGGGTTAGGGTTAGAGTACGGGTTAGGGTTAGGGTTAGGGTTAGGGTTAGTGTTAGAGTACGGGTTACGTTTAGTGTTAGAGTTAGGGTTAGGTTTAGGGTTAGTGTGCGGATAGGGTTAAGTTTAGGGTTAGGGTAGGCGTTAGGGTTTGGTTTAGGGTACGGGATAGGGTTAGCTTAGGGGTGAAGTTTAGGGTTAGGGTCAGGTTTAGGTTACGGGTTAGGGTTAGGGTACGGGTTAGGGTTAGGTTTAGGGTTAGGGTTAGGGTTAGAATATGGGATAGGGTTAGTGTTAGGGTTAGGTTTAGGGTTAGGGTTAGAGTGTGGATAGGGTTAGGGTTAGGGTTAGGGTTAGGGTACGGGTTAGGGTTGGGTTTAGGTTACGTGATAGGGTTAGCGTACGGGTTAAGTTTAGGGTTAGGATTAGGTTTAGGTTACGGGTTAGGGTTAGGGTCAGGTTAGGGCTAGGTTTAGGTTTAGGGTTAGAGTACGGTTTATGGTTAGTGTTAGGGTTAGGGTTAGGGTTAGGGTTAGAGTGCGGATAGGTTTGGGGTTAGGTTTAGGATACGGGTTAGGCTTAGGATTAGGGTCGGGTTAGGGTTCCGGTTAGTGTTAGGGTTAGGGTTAGGGTTAGAGTTCGGGGTAGGGTTAGTGTTAGGGTTAGGTTTAGGGTTAAGGTACGGGTTAGGGTTAGAGTTAGGGTTAGGGTTAGAGTACGGGGTAGGGTTAGTGAACGGGTTAGCGTTACGGTCAGTTTTAGGATTAGGGTACGAATTTGGGTTAGGTTTAGGGTACGGTTAAGGGTTAAGGTTAGCGTTAGGGTTAGGGTTAAGTTTAGGGTGCGGTTTAGTGTTAGGGATAGGGTTAGGGTTAGGGTTAGAGTACGGATTTCGTTTAGTGTTTGGGTACGGGTTAGGTTTACCGTTTGGGTACGGGTTAGGTAAGGGTTAGGGTTAGGGTTAGGGGTTAGGTTTAGAGTTAGTGTTAGGCTACGGGATAGTGTTAGAGTACGGGTTAGGGTTAGGTTTAGGGTTAGGGTAACATTTAGGGTTATAGTACGGGTTTGGTTTAGAGGTAGGGTTAAGTTTAGGGTTAGAGTACCGGTTAGGGATAGTGTTAGGGATAGTGTTAGGGTACGGGTTAGGCTTAGCGTATGGGATAGGGTTACGTTTAGGGTTAGGGTTAGTGTTAGAGTACGGGTTAGGTTTAGTGTTAGGGTTAGGGTTAGGTTTAGGGTTAGAGTGTGGATAGGGTTAGGTTTAGGGTTAGGGTAGGCATTAGGGTTTGGTTTAGGGTACGGGATAGGGTTAGCTTAGGGGTGAAGTTTAGGGTTAGGGTCAGGTTTAGGTTACGGGTTAGGGTTAGGGTATGGTTTAGGGTTAGGTTTAGGTGAGGGTTAGTGTTAGTGTTAGGCATAGGGTTAGGGTTAGGGTTAGGGTTAGGGTTAGGGTTAAGTTTACGGTACAGTATAGGTTTATTGTACTTGTTAGGTCTAGGGTTAGGGTTAGTTTTAGTGTGCGGGTTAGGGTTAGGGTTAGGGTACGTGTTAGGGTTACTGTTTGGGTACGGGTTAGGGTTACGTTTAGGGTTAGGGTACGGGTTAGGGATAGTGTTAGGGTTAGGGTTAATGTTAGGGTACGGATTAGGGTTAGAGTACGGGTTAGGGTTATATTTACGGTTAGGGTTAGTGTTAGAGTACGGGTTAGGTTTAGTGTTAGGGTTAGGGTTAGGTTTAGGGTTAGAGTGCGGATAGGGTTAAGTTTAGGGTTTGGGTAGGCGTTAGGGTTTGGTTTAGGGTACGGGATAGGGTTAGCTTAGGGGTGAAGTTTAGTGTTAGGGTCAGGTTTAGGTTACGGGTTAGGGTTAGGGTACGGGATAGGGTTAGGTTTAGGTGAGGGTTAGGTTTAGGGTTAGGGATAGGCTGCGGGTTAGGTTTAGGTTTAGGGTCAGGGTTAGCGTTAGGGATAGGGTTAGGGTACGGGTTAGATTTAGGGTTGGGGATAGGGTACGGGTTAGTTTTAGGGTTAGGGTACGGGTCAGGGTTACCATTAATTTTAGGGTTAGGGTTAGGGTTATGGTACGGATTAGGGTTACAGTACGGTTAGGTTTAGGGTGAGGGTTAGTGTTACGGTTAGAGTACAGTTAGGGTTCGGGTTAGGATTAGGGTTAGAGTATGGGTTAGGGTTAGTGTTAGAGTTAAGGTTAGGGTTAGGGTTAGGGTACGGTTTAGGGTTAGGGTTTGTGTTAGGGTTAGAGTACGGGGTAGGGTTAGTGTTAGGGTTAGGTTTAGTGTACGGGTTAGGGTTAGAGTTAGGGTTAGTGTTAGAGTACGGGGTAGGGTTAGTGTTAGTGTTAGGTTTAGGGTTATTGTACGGGTTAGGCTAGGGTTAGGTTTAGCGTTAGGTTACGGGTTAGGGTTAGGTTTAGGGTACGGGATAGGGTTAGCGTACGGGTTAAGTTTAGGTTTAGGGTAAGGGTTAGTGTTAGGGTACTGGTTAGGGTTAGAGTACGGGTTAGGGTTAGGTTTAGGGTTAGGGTTAGTGTTAGAGTACGGGTTAGAGTTAGTGTTAGGGTTAGGGTTAGGGTTAGTGTTAGAGTGCGGATAGGGTTAGGGTTAGGGTTAGGCTTAGGTTACGGGTTAGGGTTAGGTTTGGTGTGGGTTAGGGTTAGGGTTAGGGTTAGGGTACAGGTTAGGGTTAGGTTTGGGGTTAGGGTACGGGTTAATTTTAGGTTTAGTGTACGGGTCAGGGTTACGGTTAAGTTTAGGGTTAGTGTTAGGGTATGGGTTAGGGTTAGTGTATGGGTAATGGTTAGTGTTAGGGTTAGGGTTAGGGTTAGCGCTAGGGTATGGTTTAGGGTTACAATTAGGGTTTGGGTACGGGTTAGGGTTAGGGTTATGTTACGGGTTAGATTAAGGGTTAGGGTTAGGTTTAGGGTACAGGTTAGGGTTAGGGTTAGGATTAGGTTTAGGGTTAGGGTATGGGGTAGGCTTAGGGTACGGGTTAGGGTTAGGGTTAGGGTCAGGGTTTGGGTTAGGGTTATGGTAGGGGTTAGGGTTAGGTTTAGGGTACTGGTCAGGGTTAGGTTTAGGGTTAGTGTATGGGTTAGGTTTAGGATACGGGTTAGGGTTAGGGTTAGTGTCTGGGTTAGGGTTAGGATTAGGGTACGAATTAGGGTTAGGTTTCGGGTAAGGGTTAGGTTTAGGGTTATGGTATGGGTTCGGGTTACACTACGGGTTAGGGTTAGGGTGAGGGTTAGGGATAGGGTTAGAATATGGTTAGGGTTAGCGTTACGGTTAGGGATAGAGTACGGGTTAGGGTTAGTGTTAGGGTTAGGTTTAGGGTTAGGGTTAGGGTACGGGTACGGGTTAGGGTTAGGGTTAGTGTTACAGTACTGGGTAGGGTTAGGGTTAGGGTTAGGGTTAGTGTTAGGTTTAGGGTTAGGGTTAGGGTTAGGGTTAGATTTAGGGTACAGGTTAGCGTTAGTGTTAGGTTTAGGGTTAGGGTTAGGTTTAGGGTTAGGGTTAGGGTTAGTGTATGGGTTAGGGTTAGGGTTAGGGTTAGGGTTAGGGTTGGAGTACGGGGTAGGGTTAGTGTTAGTGTTAGGGTTAGGGTTAATGTACAGATTTGGCTTAGCGCTAGGTTTAGGGTTAGGATACGGGTTAGGGTTAGGTTTAGCATGCGGCATAGTGTTAGCGTATGGGTTAAGTTTAGGGTTAGGGTTAGGTTTAGGTTATGGGTTAGGGTTATGTTACGGGTTAGGGTTAGGTTTAGGGTGCAGGTTAGGGTTAGGCTTAGGGTTAGTGTAAGTGTTAGGGTTAGGCTTAGGGTCAGGTTTGGGGTTAGGGTTAGTGTTAGGGTATGGATTAGGGTTAGGGTTGGGCTTAGGGTATGGTTTAGTTTTAGGGTTAGGTTACGGGTTATGGTTATGGTTAAGGTTAGGGTTAGGGTTAGGTTATGGATTAGGGTTAGGTTACGGTTAAGGGTTATGGTTTGGGTTAGGGTTAGTGTTAAGTTAAGGGTGCGGGTTTGGGTTAGGGTTAGGGTTAGAGTATGGGTTTGGGTTAGTGTTAGGTTATTGGTTAGGTTTACCGTTTGGTACGGGTTAGGGTAAGGGTTAGGGTTAGGCTTAGGGTTACGGGTTAGGGTTAGATTTAGGGTTAGGCTACAGGTAGGGTTAGGGTACGGGTTAGGGTAGGGTTAGGGTTCGGGTTCGGGTTAAGGCTGGGCTACGGGATAGGGTTAGTATACGTGTTGGGTCTAGGGTGAGGGTTAGGTTTAGTGTTCGGGTTAGGGTTAAGGATAGGGTTAGGGTACGTGTTAGCGATAGGGTTTGGGTACAGTTTAGCGTTACGTTTAGGGTTAGGGTACGGGTTAGGTTTAGGGTTAGGGTTAGTGTTAGGGTACGGTTTCGGTTAGGTACGGGTTAGGGTTAGGTTTAGGGTCAGGGTTAGGGTTAGGTTTAGGGTTAGGGTTAGGGTTAGGGTACGGGTTAAGGTTACTGTACGGGTTAGGGTTAGGTTTAGGTTTAGGTTTAGGGTTAGGGTTAGGGTTAGGGTACGGATTAGGGTTAGGGTACGGGTTAGGGTTAGGGTCAGGGTTAGGGTTAGGGTTAAGGTACGAGTTAGGATTAGGGTTAGGTTTAGGGTACGGTGTAGGGTTAGTTTTAGGGTACAGGATAGGGTTAGTGTACGGGTTAAGTTTAGGGTTAGGGTTAGATTTAGGTTATGGTTTAGGGTTAGGGTACGGGTTAGGGTTAGGTTTAGGTGAGGGTTAGGGTTAGGGTTAGTTTTAGGGTTAGGTTTAGGTTCAGGGTTAGGGTTAGGGAGAGGATTATGGTACGGATTAGGGTTAGGGTTGGAGTTATGGTACGGGTTAGTTTTAGGGTTAGGGTACGGGTTAGGGTTATGGTTAAGGTTAGGGTTAGTGTTAGGGTATGGGTTAGTGTTAGGATACCGGTAAGGTTTATGGTTAGTGTCATGGTTAGGTTTAGGTTTAGGGTGCGGGTTAGGCTTAGGGTTAGGGTTAGGGTTAGCGCTAAGGTATGGGTTAGGTTTACTGTTAGGTTTTGGGTACGGGTAAGGGTTAGGGTTAGGGTACGGGATAGTGTTGGGTACGGGTTAGGTCAAGGGTTAGGGTTAGGTTTAGGGTACGGTTTAGGGTTAGGGTTAGGTTTAGGGTTAGGGCTAGGGTATGGGTTAGGTTTAGGGTACGGTTTAGGGTTAGGGTTAGGGTCAGGTTTACTGTTAGGGATAGGGTACGAGTTAGGGTTTGGGTTAGGTTTAGGGTACAGGTTAGGGTTAGAGTTAGAGTACGGGGTAGGTTTAGTGTTAAGTTTAGGGTTGGGGTTATAGTACGGGTTAGGCTTAGGGTTAGGTTAGGTTTAGGATACGTGTTAGGGTTAGGTTTAGGGTACGGGATAGGGTTAGCGAACGGTTTAAGTTTAGGGTTAGGGTTCGGTTTAGGTTACGGGCTAGGGTTAGGGTACGTGTTAGGGTTAGTTTCAGGGTGCGGGTTAGGGTTAGGGTTAGGGTTAGTGTAAGGGTTAGGGTTAGGTTTAGGGTCAGGGTTAGCGTTAGGGTTAGTGTTAGGGTACGGGTTAGGGTTAGGGTTGGGGTTAGGGTACGAGTTAGATTTAGGGTTAGGTTATGGATTAGGGTTATGGTTAAGGTTAGGGTTAGGGTTACGGTTAGGGTTAGAGTACGGATTTGGGTTAGTGTTAGGGTACGGGTTAGGTTTACTGTTTGGGTACGGGTTTGGGTAAGGGTTACGGTTAGGCTTAGGGTCAGGGGTTAGGGTTAGAGTTAGGAATAGGCTACTGGTAGGGTTAGGGTACGGGTTAGGGTTAGGGTTAAGGTTCGGTTAGGCTTAGTATATGGGTTAGGGTTAGGGTTAGGGTTAGGGACATGGTACGGGTTAGGGTTAAGTTTAGGGTATGGGATAGGGTTAGTGTACGTGTTAGGTCCAGGGTTAGGGTTAGGTTTAGTGTGCGGGTTACAGTTAGGGTTATGGTTAGGGATAGGATACGTGTTAGGATTAGGGTTTGAGTACGGGTTAGGTTTAGGGTACGGGTTAGGGTTAGGTTTAGGGTCAGGGTTAGGGTTAGTGTTAGGGTACGAGTTAGGGTTAGGGTTAGGGTACGGTTTAGGGTTAGGTTTATGTACGCGTTAGGGTTACAGTACGGGGTTGGGTTAGGTGAGGGTTAGGGTTAGTGTTAGAGTGTGGTTAGGGTTAGGGTTAGGGTTAGCGCTAGGGTATGGGTTAGGGTTACTGTTAGTGTTTGGGTACGGGTTAGGGTTAGGGTTAGGGTACGGGATAGGTTTGGGTACGGATTAGGTCAAGGTTTAGGGTTAGGTTTAGGGTACGGGTTAGGGTTAGGGTTAGGTTTAGGGTTAGGGTTAGGGTATGGGTTATGCTTAGGGTACGGGCTAAGGTTAGGGTTAGGGTCAGGGTTAGGGTTAGGTTTAGTGTATGAGTTAGTGTTAGGGTTAGGTTTAGTGTACGGGTTAGCGTTAGGATTAGGGTTTAAGTATGGGTTAGGTTTAGGGTACCGGTTAGGGTTAGGTTTAGGGTCAGGGTTAGGGTTAGGGTTAGTGTACGAGTTAGGGTAAGGGTTAGGGTATGGGTTAGGGTTAGGGTTATGGTGCGGGTTAGGGTTACAGTACGGGTTAGGTTTAGGGTGAGGGTTTGGTTTAGGGTTAGAGAATGGTAAGGGTTAGGGTTAGGGTTAGAGTACGGTTTAGGGTAAGTGTTAGGGTTAGGGTTAGGGTTAATGTACGGGTTAAGCTAAGGGTTAGGTTTAGAGTTAGGATACGGGTTAGGGTTAGGTTTAGGGTAAGGGATCGGGTTAGCGTACGGGTTAAGTTTAGGGATAGGGTTAGGTTTAGGTTACGGGTTAGGGTTAGGGTACGGGTTAGGGTTAGGTTTAGGGTGCAGGTTAGGGTTAGGGTTAGGTTTAGTGTAAGGGTTAGGGTTTGGTTTAGGGTCAGGGTTAGGGTTATGGTTAGTGTTAGGGTACGGATTAGGTTTAGGGTTCAGGTTAGGGTACGGGTTAGTTTTAGAGTTAGGGTACAGTTTAGGGTTATGGTTAACGTTAGGTTTATTGTTAGGGTATGGGTAGGGTTAGGTTTCGGTTAAGGGTTATGGTTTGGGTTAGGGTTAGGGTTAAGTTTAGGGTGCGGGTTAGGGATAGGGTTAGAGTACGGGTTTGGTTTAGTGTTAGGTTACGGGTTAGGTTTACCATTTGGGTACGGTTTAGGCTAAGGGTTAGGGTTAGCATTAGGTTTAGGGGTTATGTTTAGGGTTAAGGTTACGCTACGGGTAGGTTTAGGGTACGGTTAGGGTTAGGGTTAGGGTTAGGGTTAGGGTTAGGGTTAAGGTACGGATTAGGGTTAAGGTTACGGTACAGGGTAGGGTTGGGTATGGGTTAGGCCAAGGGTTAGGTTTAGTTTTAGGGTACGGGTTAGGGTTAGGGTTAGGGTCAGGGTTAGGGTTACGTTTAGTGTACGAGTTAGTGTTAGGGTTAGGTTTAGTGTACGGGTTAGGGTTAGGAATAGGGTTAAAGTACGGGTTAGGTTTAGGGTACCGGTTAGGGTTAGGTTTAGGGTCAGGGTTAGGGTTAGGGTTAGGGTACGAGTTAGGGTTAGGTTAGGGTACGGGTTAGGGTTAGGGTTATGGTGCGGGTTAGGGTTACATACGGGTTAGGGTTAGGGTGAGGGTTATGGTTAGGGTTAGAGTATGGTTAGGGTTAGGTTTAGGGTTAGAGTACGGGTTAGGGTAAGTGTTAAGGTTAGGGTTAGGGTTAGGGTTAATGTACTGGTTGGGCTAAGGGTTAGGTTTAGGGTTAGGATACGGGTTAGGGTTAGGTTTAGGGTAAGGGATAGGGTTAGCGTACGGGTTAAGTTTAGGGTTAGGGTTAGGTGTAGGTTGCGGGTTAGGGTTAGGGTACGGGTTAGGGTTAGTTTTAGGGTGCGGGTTAGGGTTAGGGTTAGAGTTAGTGTAAGTGTTAAGGTTAGGTTTAGGGTCCGGGTTAGGGTTAGGGTTAGTGTTAGGGTACGGATTAGGGTTAGGGTTGAGGTTAGGGTACGGGTTAGTTTTAGATTAAGGGTACAGTTTAGGGTTATGGTTAATGTTCGGTTTATTGTTAGAGTATGGGTAGGGTTTGGTTACGGTTAAGGGTTATGGTTTGGGTTAGGGTTAGGGTTAATTTTAGGGTGCGGGTTAGGTTTAGGGTTAGGGTTAGAGTCCGGTTTTGGGTTAGTTTTAGGGTACGGGTTAGGTTTACCGTTTGGGTACGGGTTAGGCTATGGGTTAGGGTTAGCGTTAGGTTTAGGGGCTATGTCTAGGGTTAGGGTTAGGCTACAGGTAGGGTTTGGGTACGGTTAGGGTTAGGGTTAGGGTTAGGTTTAGGGTTAGTGTTAGGTTTACGGTACGGGTTAGGGTTAAGGTTACAGTATGGGGTAGGGTTAGTGTACGTGTTAGGTTTAGTGTTAGAGTTAGGTTTAGTGTGCGGGGTAGGGTTAGGGTTAGAGTTAGGGTTAGGGTATGTGTTAGGGTTAGGGTTTGGGTACGGGTTAGGGTTACGTTTAGGGTTAGGGTACGGGTTAGGTTTAGGGTTAGGGTTACAGTTAGTGTTAGGGTACGGGTTAGGGTTAGAGTATGGGTTAGGGTTAGGTTTAGGGTTAGGTTTAGTGTTAGAGTACGGGTTAGGGTTAGTGTTAGGGTTAGTGTTAGTGTTAGTGTACGGATAGTGTTAGGGTTAGGGTTAGGGTTAGTGTACGGGTTAGGGTTAGGTTTAGGGTACGGGATAGGTTTAGTGTTCAGGTTAAGTTTAGGGTTAGGGCTAGGTTTAGGTAACGGGTTATGGTTAGGGGACGGGTTAGGGTTAGGTTTAGCTGCGGGTTAGGGTTAGGGTTGGGGTTAGGGTGCGGGTTAGTTTTAGGGTTAGGGTACGGGTTAGGGTTACGGTTATTGTTAGGGTTAGTGTTAAGGTATGGGTTAGGGTTAGGGTACAGGTAAGTGTTATGGTTAGGGTTAGGGTTAGGTTCAGGTTAAGGGTGCGTGTTAGGATTAGGTTTAGGGTTGGGCTTAGTGCTAGGGAATGGGTTAGGGTTAATGTTAGGGTTTGGGTACGGGTTAGGGTTAGGGTTAGGGTACGAGATAGGGTTGGGTATGGTTTAGGTCAAGGGTTAGGGTTAGGTTTAGGGTACGGGTTAGGGTTAGGTTTAGGGTTAGGGTATGGGTTATGTTTAGGATACGGGTTAGGGTTAGGGTTAGAGTCAGGGTTAGGGTTAGTGTTAGGGTACGAATTAGGTTTAGGGTTAGGGTACGGGTTAGGTTTAGGGTTATGGTATGGGTTAGGGTTACAGTACGGGTTAGGGTTAGGGTGAGGGTTAGGGTTAGGGTTAGAATATGGTTAGGGTTAGGGTTAGGGTTAGAGATAGAGTACGGGATAGGGTTAGTGTTAGGGTTAGGGTTAGGTTATGGCTAGGGTACGAGTTAGGTTTAGGATTAGGGTTAGTGTTAGAGTACGGGGTAGGGTTAGTGTTAGGTATAGTGTTAGGGTTAGAGTACAGGTTAGGGTTAGTGTTAGGGTTAATGGTTAGATTTAGAGTTAGGGTACGGGTTAGGGTTAGGTTTAGGGTTAGTGTTAGAGTACTGGGTAGGGTTAGTGTTAGGGTTAGGGTTAGAGTACGGGTTTGGGTTAGTGTTAGGGTACGGGTTAGGTTTACCATTTGGGTACGGGTTAGGGTAAGGGTTAGGGTTAGGGTTAGGTTTAGGGTACGTGTTAGGGTTAGGGTTTGGGTAAGGTTTAGGGTTATGTTTAGGGTTAGGGTAAGGGTTAGGTTTAGGGTTAGGGTAAGGGTTAATGTTAGGGTACGGGATAGGGTTAGAGCATGGGTTAGGGTTAGGTTTAGGGTTCTGGTTAGGGTTAGAGTACGGGTTAGGTTTAGTTTAGGGTTAGGGTTAGGGTTAGTGTACGGATAGGGTTAGGGTTAGGGTTAGGGTTAGAGTACGGGTTAGGGTTAGGTTTAGGGTACAGGATAGGGTTAGCTTTGGGGTTAGGGTATGGGTTAGGTTTAGGGTACGGGTTAGGGTTAGGATTAGGTTCAGGGTTAGGGTTACGGTTAGGGTACGAATTAGTGTTAGGGTTAGGGTACGGGTTAGGGTTAGGGTTATGTTATGGGTTAGGGTTACAGTACGGGTTAGGGTTAGAGTGAGGGTTAGGGTTAGGGTTAGAGTACGGTTAGGGTAAGGGTTAGGGTTAGAGTACTGGTTAGGGTTAGTGTTAGGGTTAGGGTTAGGGTTTAGGGTACGGGATAGGGTTAGTGTTAATCTTAGGGTTAGGTTTACCGTATGGTTTAGGCTTAGGGTACGTGTTAGGTTTAGGGTTAGGTTAAGGTTTAGGTTAGGTTTAGGGTTAGGGTACGGGTTAGGGTTAGGTTTAGGGTACAGGTTAGGGTTAGGTTTAGGGTTAGGGTACAGTTTAGGTTTAGGGTACGGGTTAGGGTTAGCGTTAGTGTTAGGGTTAGGGTACGAATTATGGTTAGGGTTAGGGTACAGGTTAGTGTTAGGGTTATGGTCCGGGTTAGGTTTACAGTACGGGTTAGGGTTAGGGTGAGAGTTAGGGTTAGGGTTAGAATACGGTTAGGGCTAGGGTTAGGGTTAGAGTATGTGTTAGGGTTATTGTAAGGGTTAGGTTTAGGGTCAGGGTTAGAGTACGGGTTAGTGTTAGGTTTAGGGTTAGTGTTAGAGTACGGGGTAGGGTTATTGTTAACGTTAGGGTTAGGGTTAGCGTACGGGTTAGGGTTAGGGTTAGGGTTAGGTTCAGTGTACGGGTACGGGTACGGGTTAGGGTTAGGGTTAGAGTTCGGGGTAGGTTTAGTGTTAGTGTTAGGGTTAGGGTTAGGGTTATGTTGTGGGTTAGGCTTAGGTTTCGAGTTAGTGTTAGGGTTAGGGTCAGGTTTAGGGTAGGTTTAAGGTTAGGGTACGGGTTAGGGTTAGGTTTAGGGTACGGGTTAGGGTTAGGTTTAGGTTTAGGGTATAGGTTATGTTTAGTGTACGGGATAGGGTTAGGGTTAGGGTCAAGGTTACGGTTAGGGTTAGGGTACGAATTAGGTTTAGGGTTAGGGTACGGGCTAGGGTTAGGGTTATGGTACGGGTTAGGGTTACAGTACGGGTTAGGAATAGGGTGAGAGTTAGGGTTAGGGTTAGAATACGGTTAGGGATAGCTTTAGGGTTAGGGTTAGAGTACGGGTTAGGGTTAGTGTTTGTGTAAGGGTCAGGGTTAGAGTACGGGTTTGGGTTAGTGTTAGGGTACGGGTTAGTTTTACCGTTTGAGTATGGGTTAGGGAAAGTGTTAGGGTTAGGTTTAGGGTTAGGGTACGTGTTAGGGTTAGGTTTTGGGGAGGGGTTAGAGTCACGTTTAGGGTTAGGGTACGGGTTAGGTTTAGGGTTAGGGTAAGGGTTAGTTTTAGGGTACAGGATAGGGTTAGAGTAGGGGTTAGGGTTAGTTTTAGATTTAGGGTTAGGGTTAGAGTACGGGTTAGGGTTAGTGTTAGTGTTAGGGTTAGGGTTAGTCTACGGATAGGGTTAGGGTTAGGGTTAGGGTAGGGGTTAGGGTTAGGTTTAAGGTACGGTATAGGGTTAGTATATGGGTTACGTTTATGGTTAGGGTTAGGTTTAAGGTACGGGATAGGGTTAGTATATGGGTTACATTTATGGTTAGGGTTAGGTTTAGGTTATGGGTTAGAGTTAGGTTATGGGGTAGGGTTAGGTTTAGGTGCGGGTTAGGGTTAGGGTCCGGGTTATGGTTATGTTTAGGGTAAGTGTTTGGTTTAGGGATAGGTTTATGGTATGGGTTAGTGTTAGGGTTGGGGTTAGGGTACAGGTTAGTTTTAGGGTTAGTGTACGGGTTAGGGTTACGGTTAAAGTTAGGGTTAGTGTTAGGGTATGGGTTAGGGTTAGGGTACAGTAAATTTTATCGTTAGGTTTAGGGTTAGGTTTAGGTTTATGGTGCGGGTTAGTCTTAGGGTTAGGGTTAGGGTTAGGGCTAGGGTATGGGTTAGGGTTACTGTTTAAGGTTTGGATACGGGTTACGGTAGGTTTAGGGTATGGGTTAGGGTTAGGTTTAGGTTTATGTTTAAGGTTAGGGTATGGGTTAGTTTTAGGGTACGGGTTAGGTTTAGGGTTAGGGTCAGGGTTAGGGTTAGGTTTAGGGTACGAATTCGGGTTAGGGTTAGGGTACGGTTTAGGGTTAGGGTTAGGGTTAGGGTTAGAGTATGGCTTAGGGTTACTTTTAGGGTTAGGGTAAGGGTCAATGTATGGGTTAGGCTTAGGGTTAGGGGTTACGGTTAGAGTTAGGATTAGGCAACGGGTTGGGTTAGGGTATGGGTTAGGGTTACGTTTAGCGTTAGGGTATGGGTTAGGTTTATGGTTATGGTTCGTGTACCTTTTTGGGTTAGGGTACTGGATAGGTTTAGTGTTAGGGTCAAGGTTAGGGTTAAGTTTAGGGTCGGGGTTAGGGTTAGGGTTAGGGTTAGCGCTAGGGTATGGGTTAGGGTTACTGTTAGGGTTTGTGTATGGGTTAGGGTTAGGGTTAGTGTACGGGATAGATTTGGGTACGGGTTAGGTAGAGGGTTAGGGTTACGTTTAGGTTTTGGGTTAGGGTTAGGGTTAGTGTACGGGATAGATTTGGGTACGGGTTAGGTAGAGGGTTAGGGTTACGTTTAGGTTTTGGGTTAGGGTTAGGGTTAGGTTTAGGGTTAGGGTATGGGTTAGGCTTAGAGTATGGGTTAGTGTTAGGGTTAGGGTCAGGGTTAGGGTAGGTTTAGGGTACGAGTTACGGTTAGGGTTAGGTTTAGGGTACGGGTTAGGGTTAGGGTTAGGTTTAAAGTACGGGTTAGGTTTAGGGTACCGTTTAGGGTTAGGGTTATGGTCATGATTAGGGTTAGGGTTAGGGTACGATTTAGGGTTAGGGTTAGGGTACGGATTAGGTTTAGGGTTATGGTACGGGTTAGGGTTACAGTACGGGTTAGGATTAGGGTGAGGGTTAGGGTTAGGGTTTGAGAACGGTTAGTTTAGGGTTAGGGTTAGGGTTAGAGTACGGGGTAGGGTTAGTGTTAGGGTTAGTGTTAGGGTTAGGCTTAGGGTTAGGGTATGGGTAGGGGTTAGGGTTAGGGTTAGGGTTAGAGTACGGGGAAAGGTTAGAGTTAGGGTTAGGGTTAGGGTTAGGGTAGGGTATGGGTTAGGCTTAGGGTACGGGTTAGGTTTAGGTTTAGGGTTAGGGTTAGGGTTACGGTTACGGTTAGGGTACGGGTTAGGGTTAGGTTTAGGGTAAGAGTTAGGGTTATGGTTAAGGTTAGGGTACGGGTTAGATTTAGGGTACAGGTTAGGGTTAGGGTTAGGGTCAGGGTTAGGCTTAGGGTTAGGTTACGAATTAGGGTTAGGGTTAGGGTACTGGTTAGGGTTAGGGTTATGGTACGGGGTAGGTTTACAGTACGGGTTAGGGTTAAGGTGAGGTTTAGGGTTAGGTTTAGAATACGGTTACGGTTAGGGTTAAGGTTAGAGTACAGATTAGGGTTAGTGTTTTGGTTAGGGTTAGGGTTAGTGTTAGGGTACGGGTTAGGGTTAGGGTTAGAGTACGGGGTAGGTTTAGTTTTAGGTTTCGGGTTAGGGTTATGGTTAGGGTACGGGTTAGGGTTAAGGTTAGTGTTAGAGTACGGGGTAGGGTTAGTGTTAGGGTTAGGGTTAGGGTTAGAGTACGGGTTTGGGTTAGTGTTAGGGTACAAGTTAGGTTTACCGTTTGCATACGGGTTAGGGTAAGGGTTAGGGTTAGGGTTAGGGTACGTGTTAGGGTTAGGGTTTGGGTACGGGTTAGGGATACGTTTAGGGTTAGGGTGTGGGTTAGGTTTAGGGTTAGGGTAAATGTTAGTGTTAGGGTACGGGATAGGGTTAGAGTACGGGTTAGGGTTAGTTTTAGGTTTAAGGTTAGATTTAGAGTACCGGTTAGGGTTAGTGTTAGTGTTAGGGTTAGGGTTAGTGTACGGATAGTGTTAGGGTTAGGGTTAGGGTTAGGGTTAGGGTTAAGGTACGGGTTAGGGTTAGGTTTAGGGTACGGGATAGGGTTAGGTTCCGGGTTAGGGTTAGGTTGAGGGTGCGGGTTAGGGTTAGGTTTAGGTTACGGGTTAGGGTTAGGGTACGGGTTACGCTTAGTTTTAGGTGCGGGTTAGAGTTAGGGTACAGGTTATGGTCAGGTTTAGGTGAGGGTTAGGGTTAGGGTTAGGATTAGGTTACGGGTTAGGGTTAGGTTTAGGGTCAGGGTTAGGGTTAGTGTTAGGGTACGAATTAGGGTTAGGGTTAGGGTACGGGTTAGGGTTAGGGTTATGGTTTGGGTTAGGGTTACAGTACGGGTTAGGGTTACGGTGACGGTTAGGGTTAGAGTACGGTTAGGGTTAGGGTTAGAGTTAGGGTTGGAGTACGTGTTAGCGTTAGTTTTAGGGTTAGGGTTTAGGTTAGGTTTAGGGTTAGGTTACCGGTTAGGGTTAGGGTTAGTGTTAGAGTAGGGGGTAGGGTTAGGGTGAGGGTTAGGGTTAATGTACGGGTTAGGCTTAGGGTTAGGTTTAGGGTTAGGGTATGGGTTAGGGTTAGGTTTAGGGTATGGGTAGGATTTGCATACGGGTTAAGTTTAGGGTTAGGGTTAGGTTTAGGTTACGGGTTAGGGTTAGGGTTCGGGTTCGGGTTCGGGTTAGGGTTAGATTACGGGGTAGGGTTAGTGTTAGGGTAGGGTTAGGGTTAATGTACGGGTTAGGCTTAGGGTTAGGTTTAGGGTTAGGATATGGGTTAGGGTTAGGTTTAGGGTACGGGTAGGATTTGCATACGGGTTAAGTTTAGGGTTAGGGTTAGGTTTAGGTTACGGGTTAGGGTTAGGGTTCGGGTTAGGGTTAGGTTTAGGGTGCGGGTTAGGGTTAGGGTTAGTGTAAGTATTAGGGTTAGGTTTAGGGTCAGGGTTAGGGTTAGTGTTAGTGTTAGGGTACTGTTTAGGGTTAGGGTTGCGGTTAGGGTACGGGTTAGTTTTATGGTTAGGGTACAGGTTAGGTTTATGGTTAAGTTTAGGTTTATGTTTAGGGTATGAGTTAGGGTTAGGTTATGCTTAATGGTTATGGTTTGGGTTCGGGTTAGTGTTAAGTTTAGGGTGCGGAATAGGTTTAGGGTTAGGGTTAGAGTACGGGTTTGGGTTAGTGTTAGGGTGCGGGTTATGTTTACCGTTTGGGTACGGGTTAGGGTAAGGGTTAGGGTTAGGTTTAGGGTTAGGGGTTAGCGTTAGAGTTAGGGTTAGGCTACGGGTAGGGTTAGGGTACGGGTTAGTGTTCGGGTTAGGGTTCGTGTACGGATTAGGGTTAGGTTTAGGTTTAGGGTTAGGCCTAGTGTTAGGGTTACAGTACGGGTTAGGTTTAATGTTCCGGTACGGGATAGGTTTAGCATACATTTTAGGTCTAGAGTTAGGGTTAGGTTTAGTGTGCGGGTTAGGGTTAAGATTAGGGTTCGGGTACGTGTTAGGGTTATGGTTTGGGTACGGGTTAGAGTTATGTTTAGGGTTAGGGTACGGGCTAGGTTTAGGGTTAGGGTAAGTGTTAGTGTTAGGGTACAGGTTAGGGTTAGAGTACGGTTTAGGGTTAGCTTTAGGGTTAGGTTTAGGTTTAGAGTATGGGTTAGGGTTAGTGTTAGCGTTAGGGTTAGGGTTAGTGTACTGATAGGGTTAGGGTTAGGGTTAGAGTTAGGGTACAGGTTAGGGTTAGGATAGGGTACGGGATAGGGTTAGTGTACGGGATAAGTTTAGGGTTAGGTTTAAGTTAGGTTACGGGTTAGGGTTAGGGTACGGGTTAGGGTTAGGTTAAGGTGCGGGTTAGGCTTAGGGTACGGGTTAGGGTTAGGTTTAGGGTCAGGGTTAGGTTTAGGGATAGGGTTATGATACGGGTTAGGGTTAGGGTTAGGGTACGGGTTACGGTTACGGTTAAGGTTAGGGTTAGTGTTAGGTTATGGGATAGGGTTAGGGTATGGGTAAGGGTTATGGTTAGGGTTACGGTTAGGTTTAGGTTTAGGGTGCAGATTAGGCTTAGGGTTAGGTTTAGGGTTAGCGCTAGAGTATTGGTTAGGGTTATTCTTAGGGTTTGGGTACGGGTGAGGGTTAGAGTTAGGGTAACAGTATAGGGTTGGGTACGGGTTAGGACAAGGGTTAAGGTTAGGTTTAGGGTATGGGATAGGATTAGGTTAGGTTTAGTGTTAGGGTTAGGGTATGGGTTAAGTTTAGGGTACGGGTTAGGGTTAGGTTTAGGGTCAGGGTTGGGGTTACGGTTAGGGTTAGGGTTAGGGTTAGGGTTAGAGTACGGGTTTGGGTTAGTGTTAGGGTACGGGTTAGTTTTACCGTTTGGGTACGGGTTAGGTTAAAGGATAGGGTTAGGGTTAGGGTTAGGTGTTAGGGTTAGAGTTAGTGTTAGGCTACGGGATAAGGTTAGAGTATGGGTTAGGGTTAGGTTTAGGGTTAGGGTTAGATTTAGGGTTATAGTACGTGCTAGGTTTAGAGTTAGGGTTAGGTTTAGGGTTAGAGTACCTGTTAGGGATAGTGTTAGGGTTAGGGTTAATGTTAGGGTACCGGTTAGGGTTAGAGTACGGGTTAGGGTTACGTTTAGAGTTAGGGTTAGGGTTAGAGTAAGGGTTAGGGTTAGTGTTAGGTTTAGGTTTAGCGTTAGGGTTAGAATACGGATAGGGTTAGGGTTAAGGTTAGGGTTAGGGTTAGGGTACGGTTAGGGTTAGGTTTAGGGTACGGGATAGGGTTAGCGTATGGGTTAAGTTTAGGGTTAGGGTTACGTTTAGGTTAGGGGTTCGGTTTAGGGTACGGGTTAGGGTTAGGTTTAGGTCTGGGTAGGGTTAGGGTTAGGGTACGGGTTAGGGTTAGGTTTAGGGTCAAGGTTAGCGTTAGGGTTAGGGTTAGGATACGGGTTAGGGTAGGGTTGGGGTTAGGGTACGGGTTAGTTTTAGGGTTAGGGTTCGGGTCAGGGTTACGGTTAAGTTTAGGGTTAGGATTAGGGTTATGGTACGGGTTAGGGTTACAGTACGTGTTAGGGTTAGGGAGAGGGTTAAGTTTAGGTTTAGAGTACGGTTAGAGTTAGGGTTAGGGTTAGTGTTAGGGTTAGGGTTAGTGTTAGGGTAAGGGTTATGGTTCGGGTTAGGGTTATGGTACGGTTTAGGGTTAGGGTTTGGGTTAGGGTTAGAGTACGGGTTAGGGATAGTTTTAGGGTTAGGGTTAGGGTTAGGGTTAGAATACGGTTTAGGTTTAGTGTTAGTCTTAGTGTTAGTGTTAGGTTTAGGGTACGGGTACGGGTTAGGGTTAGGGTTTGGGTTAGGTGTAGAGTACGGGTTAGGGATAGTGTTGGGGTTAGATTTAGGTACGGGTTAGGGTTAGGGTTAGGATTACGGTTAGGGTTAGTGTATGGGATTGGCTTAGGTTACAGTTTAGGATTAGGGTTAGGGTGCGGGTTAGGGTTAGATTTAGGGTACAGGTTAGGGTTAGGTTTAGGGTTAGGGTATGGGTTAGGTTTAGTGTACGGAATAAGGTAGGGTGAGGGTTAGGGTTAGGGTAGAGTATGGTTCGTGTAAGGGTTAGGGTTAGAGTACGGGTTAGGTTTATTGTTAGTGTTAGGTTTAGGGTTAGTGTTAGGGTATGGATACGGGTTTGTGTTAGGGTTTGGGTTAGGGTTAGAGTACGGGGTAGGGATAGTGTTAGGGTTATGGTTAATATATGGGTTAGGGTTAGAGTTAGGGTTAGGGTTAGAGTACGGGGTACCGTTAGTGTTAGTGTTAGGGTTAGGGTTAATGTACGTGTTATGCTTACGGTTAGGTTTAGGGTTAGGTTACGAGTTAGGGTTAGGTTTAGGGTACGGGATAGGGTTAGCGTAGGGATAAAGTTTAAGGTTAGGGTTAGGCTTAGGTTATGGGTTAGGGTTAGGTTTAGGTATGGGTTAGAGTTAGGATTAGGGTTAGGGTTAGGGTACGGGTTAGGGATGGGTTTGGGGTTAGGGTACGGGTTAATTTTAGGTTTAGGGTACTGGTCAGGGTTACGGTTAAGTTTAGGGATAGGGTTAGGGTATGGGTTAGGGTTAGGGTACGAATAATGGTTATGGTTAGTTTTAAGGTTAGGTTTAGGTTTAGGGTGCGGGTTAGGGTTAGGTTTAGATTACGGGATAGGTTTGGGTAAGAGTTAGGTCAAGGTTTAGAGTTAGGTTTAGGTACAGGTTAGGGTTAGGGTTAGGATTAGGGTTAGCGTTAGGGTATGGGTTAGGCTTAGGGTACGGGTTAGGATTAGGGTTAGGGTACGGGTTAGGGTTAGGTTTAGGGTACAGGTTAGGGTTAGGTTTAGGGTTAGGGTATGGGTTAGGTTTAGGGTACGTGTTAGGGTTTGGGTTAGGGTCAGGGTTAGGGTTAGGGTTAGGGTAAGAATTAGTGTTAGGGTTAGGGTACGGTTTAGGGTTAGGGTTATGTTATGGGTTAGGGTTACAGTACGGGTTAGGGTTAGAGTGAGGGTTAGGGTTAGGGTTAGAGTATGGTTAGGGTAAGGGTTAGGGTTAGAGTACGGGTTAGGGTTAGTGTTAGGGTTAGGGTTAGGGTTTAGGGTATGGGGTAGGGTTAGTGTTAGTCTTTGGGTTAGGGTTAGGGTATGGTTCAGGCTTAGGGTACATGTTAGGGTTAGGGTTAGGGTCAGGTTTAGGTTAGGTTTAGGGTTAGGGTACGGGTTAGGGTTAGGTTTAGGGTACGGGTTAGGTTTAGGGTTAGGGTTAGGTTTAGGGTACGAATTATGGTTAGGGTTAGGGTACGGGTTAGGTTTAGGGTTATGGTACGTGTTAGGCTTACAGTACGGGTTAGGGTTAGGGTGAGGGTTAGGGTTAGGGTTAGAATACGGTTAGGGCTAGGGTTAGGGTTAGAGTACGGGTTAGGTTTAGTGTTAGGGTTAGGGTTAGGGTCAGGGTTAGAGTACGGGTTAGGGTTAGGTTTAGGGTTAGTGTTAGAGTACGGGGTAGGGGTATTGTTAGCGTTAGGGTTATGGTTAGAGTATGGGTTAGGGTTAGGGTTAGGTTTAGAGTATGGGTACGGGTACGGGTTAGGGTTAGAGTTAGAGAATGGGGTAGGTTTAGTGTTAGTGTTAGTGTTAGGGTTAGGGTTAGGTTATGGGTTAGGCTTAGGGTTCGAGTTAGGGTTAGGATTAGGGTCAGGTTTAGGGTAGGTTTAAGGTTAGGGTATGGGTTACGGTTAGGTTTAGGGTACGGGTTAGGGTTAGGTTTAGGGTTAGGGTACAGGTTAAGTTTAGGGTACAGGATAGGTTTAGGGTTAGGGTCAGGGTTACGGTTAGGGTTAGCGTACGAATTTGGTTAGGGTTAGGGTACGGGCTACGGTTAGGGTTATGGTACGGGTTAGGGTTACAGTACGGGTTAGGATTAGGGTGTGGGTTAGGGTTAGGGTTAGAATACGGTTAGGGATAGGGTTAGGGTTAGGGTTAGAGTACGGGTTAGGGTTAGTGTTAGGGTAAGGGTCAGGGTTACAGTACGGGTTTGGGTTAGTGTTAGGGTACGGGTTAGTTTTACCGTTTGGGTACGGGTTAGGGAAAGTGTTAGCATTAGTGTTAGGGTTAGGATACGTGTTAGGGTTAGGTTTTGGGGACGGGTTAGAGTTACGTTTAGGGTTAGGGTACGGGTTAGGTTTAGGGTTAGGGTAAGGGTTAGTGTTAGGGTATGGGATAGGGTTAGAATACGGGTTAGGGTTAGGTTTAGATTTAGGGTTAGGGTTAGAGTACGGGTTAGGGTTACTCTTAGGGTTAGGGTTAGGGTTAGTGTACGGATAGGGTTAGGGTTAGGGTTAGGGTACGGGTTAGGGTTAGGTTTAGGGTACGGGATAGGGTTAGTATATGGGTTAAGTTTATGGTTAGGGTTAGGTTTAGGTTATGGGTTAGAGTTAGGGTATGGGGTAGGGTTAGGTTTAGGTGCGGGTTAGGGTTAGGGTCCGGGTTAGGGTTAGGTTTAGGGTAAGTGTTAGGTTTAGAAATAGGGTTATGGTACGGTTAGGGTTAGGGTTGGGGTTAGGGTACAGGTTAGTTTTAGGGTTAGTGTACGGGTTAGGGTTACCGTTCAAGTTAGGTTTAGTGTTAGGGTATGGGTTAGGGTTAGGGTACGGGTAAGGTTTATCATTAGGTTTAGGGTTAGTTTTAGGTTTAGGGTGCGGGTTAGTCTTAGGGTTAGTGTTAGGGTTAGCGCTAGGGTATGGTTTAGGGTTACTGTTAGGGTTTGGATACGGGATAGGGTTAGGGTACGGGATAAGGTTGGGTATGGGTTAGGTCAAGGGTAGGGTTAGGTTTAGGGTACGGGTTAGGGTTAGGTTTAGGTTTATGGTTAAGGTTAGGGTATGGGTTAGTTTTAGGGTACGGGTTGGGGTCAGGGTTATGGTCAGGGTTAGTGTTAGGTTTAGGGTACGAATTAGGGTTAGGGTTTGGGTACGGTTTAGGGTTAGGTTTAGGGTTAGCGTTAGAGTACGGGGTAGGTTTAGTGTTAGTGTTAGGGTAAGGGTTAATGTATGGGTTAGGCTTAGGTTTAGGGGTTAGGGTTAGAGTTAGGATTAGGCTACGGGTTGGGTTAGGGTACGGGTTAGGGTGAGGGTTAAGTTTCGGGTTAGGGTTTGGGTACGGTCTAGGGTTACGTTTAGCATTACGGTATGGGTTAGGTTTAGGGTTAGGGTTCGTGTACGTTTTTGGGTTAGGGTACTGGATAGCTTTAGTGTTAGGGTCAGGGTTAGGGATTGGTTTAGCGTCCGGGTTAGGGTTAGGGTTAGGGTTAGGGTTAGCGCTAGGGTATGCGTTAGGGTTACTGTTAGGGTTTGCATACGGGTTAGGGTTAGGGTTAGTGTAGAGGATAGGTTTGGGTACGGGTTAGGGTTAGTGTACAGGATAGGTTTGGGTACGGGTTAGGAAGAGGGTTAGGGTTACGTTTAGGGTTTGAGTCAGGGTTGGAGTTAGGTTTAGGGTTAGGGTATGGGTTAGGCTTAGAGTATGGGTTAGTGTTAGGGTTAGGGTCAGGGTTAGGGTAGGTTTAGGGTACGAGTTACGGTTAGGGTTAGGATTAGGGTACGGGTTAGGGTTAGGTTTAGGTTTAAAGTACGGGTTAGGTTTAGGGTACCGGTTAGGGTTAGGGTTATGGTCATGGTTAGAGATAGGTTTAGGGTACTATTTAGGGTTAGGGTTAGGGTACGTGTTAGGTTTAGGGTTATGGTACGGGTTAGGGTAAAGTTTAGGGTTAGGGTTAGGGTTAGGGGTTAGGGTTAGAGTTAGTGTTAGCTAAGGGATAGGGTTAGATTATGGGTTAAGTTTAGGTTGTGGGTTACGATTAGGTTAAGGTTTATAGTTCTGGTTAGGGTTAGAGTTAAGGTTAGGTTTAGGGTTAGATTACGGATAGGGTTAGGTTTAGGGTTAGGGTTAGTGTTATTGTATGGATAGGGTTAGGTTTAGGGTTAGGGTTAGGTTTAGGGTTAGGGTTGGGGTTAGGGTACGGGTTAGTTTTAGGGTTGGGGTACGGGTTAGGGTCACGGTTAAAGTTAGGGTTAGTGTTAGGGTATGGGTTAGGGATAGGGTATGGGTAAGGGTTATGGTTATGGTTAGTGTTAGGGTTAGGGTTAGGGTTAGGGTTAGAGTGCGGATAGGTTTAGGGTTAGGTTTAGGATTCGGGTTAGGGTTAGGATTAGGGTACGGGTTAGGGTACGGTTAGGGTTAGGGTTAGGGTTGGAGTTCGGGGTAGGGTTAGTGTTAGGGTTAGGTTTAGGGTTAAGGTACGGGTTAGGGTTAGAGTTAGGGTTAGGGTTAGAGTACGGGGTAGGGTTAGTGTACGGGTTAGCGTTACGGTCAGTTTTAGGGTTAGGGTACGAATTTGGGTTAGGTTTAGGGTACGGTTAAGGGTTATGGTTAGCGTTAGGGTTAGGGTTAAATTTAGGGTGCGGTTTAGGTTTAGGGATAGGGTTAGGGTTAGGGTTAGAGTAAGGGTTTGGTTTAGTGTTAGGGTACCGGTTAGGTTTACCGTTTGGGTACGGGTTAGGTAAGGGTTCGGGTTAGGGTTAGGGGTTAGGTTTAGAGTTAGTGTTAGGCTACGGGATAGTGTTAGAGTACGGGTTAGTGTTAGGTTTAGGGTTAGGGTTACATTTAGGGTTATAGTACATGTTTGGTTTAGAGATAGGGTTAGGTATAGAGTTAGAGTACCGGTTAGGGATAGTGTTAGGGTTAGGGTTAGTGTTAGGGTACGGGTTAGGCTTAGCGTATGGGTTAGGGTTACGTTTAGGGTTAGGCTTAGTGTTAGAGTACGGGTTAGGTTTAGTGTTAGTGTTAGGGTTAGGTTTAGGGTTAGAGTGCGGATAGGGTTAGGTTTAGGGTTAGGGTAGGTGTTAGGGTTTGGTTTAGGGTACCGGATAGGGTTAGCTTAGGGGTGAAGTTTAGGGTTAGGGTCAGGTTTAGGTTACAAGTTAGGGTTAGGGTATGGGTTAGGGTTAGGTTTAGGTGAGGGTTAGGGTTAGTGTTAGGGATAGGGTTAGGGTTAGGGTTAGGTTTAGGGTTAGGGTTAGGGTTAGTGTTAGGGTTAAGTTTACGGTACAGTATAGGTTTAGTGTACGTGTTAGGTCTAGGGTTAGGGTTAGATTTAGTGTGCGGTTTAGGGTTAGGGTTAGGGTACGTGTTAGGGTTAGTGTTTGGGTACGGGTTAGGGTTACGTTTAGGGTTAGGGTACGGGTTAGGGATAGTGTTAGCATTAGGGTTAATGTTAGGGTACGGGTTAGGGTTAGAGTACGGGTTAGGGTTACGTTTAGGGTTAGGGTTAGGGTTAGAGTATGGGTTAGGTTTAGTGTTAGGGTTAGGGTTAGGTTTAGGGTTAGAGTGCGGATAGGGTTAGGTTTAGGGTTAGAGTAGGCGTTAGGGTTTGGTTTAGGGTACGGGATAGGGTTAGCTTAGGGGTGAAGTTTAGGGTTAGGGTCAGGTTTAGGTTACGGGTTAGGGTTAGGGTACGGGTTAGGGTTAGGTTTAGGGTCAGGGTTAGCGTTAGGGATAGGGTTAAGGTACGGGTTAGTTTTAGGGTTAGGGTACGGGTCAGGGTTACAATTAAGTTTAGGTTTAGGGTTAGGGTTATGGTACGGATTAGGGTTACAGTACGGTTAGGGTTAGGGTGAGGGTTAGTGTTACGGTTAGAGTACGGTTAGGGTTCGGGTTAGGATTAGGGTTAGAGTATGGGTTAGGGTTAGTGTTAGAGTTAGGGTTAGGGTTAGGGTTAGGGTACGGTTTAGGGTTAGGGTTTGTGTTAGGGTTAGAGTACGGGGTAGGGTTAGTGTTAGGGTTAGTGTTAGGGTTAGGTTTAGGGTACGGGTTAGGGTTAGAGTTAGGGTTAGTGTTAGAGTATGGGGTAGCGTTAGTGTTAGTGTTAGGTTTAGGGTTAATGTATGGGTTAGGCTTAGGGTTAGGTTTAGCGTTAGGTTAAGGGTTAGGGTTAGGTTTAGGTTACGGGATAGTGTTAGTGTACGGGTTAAGTTTAGGTGTAGGGTAAGGGTTAGTGTTAGGGTACGGGTTAGGGTTAGAGTACGGGTTAGGGTTAGTTTTACGGTTAGGGTTAGTGTTAGAGTACGGGTTAGGGTTAGTGTTAGGGTTAGGGTTAGGGTTAGTGTTAGAGTGCGGATAGGGTTAGGGCTAGGGTTAGGCTTAGGTTACGGGTTAGGGTTAGGTTTGGTGTGGGTTAGGGTTAGGGTTAGGGTTAGGGTTAGGGTACAGGTTAGGGTTAGGTTTGGGGTTAGGGTAAGGGTTAATTTTAGGTTTAGTGTACGGGTCAGGGTTACGGTTAAGTTTAGAGTTAGTGTTAGGGTATGGGTTAGGGTTAGGGTACGGGTAATGGTTAGTGTTAGGGTTAGGTTTAGGGTTAGCGCTAGGGTATGGTTTAGGGTTACTGTTAGGGTTTGGGTACGGGTTAGGGTTAGGGTTATGTTACGGGTTAGATTAAGGGTTAGGGTTAGGTTTAGGGTACAGGTTAGTATTAGGGTTAGGATTAGGTTTAGGGTTAGGGTATGGGGTAGGCTTAGGGTACGGGTTAGGGTTAGGGTTAGGGTCAGGGTTTGGGTTAGGGTTAGGGTAGGTGTTAGGGTTAGGTTTAGGGTACTGGTCAGGGTTAGGTTTAGGGTTAGTGTATGGGTTAGGTTTAGGATACGGGTTAGGGTTAGGGTTAGTGTCAGGGTTAGGGGTAGGATTAGGGTACGAATTAGGGTTAGGTTTCGGGTAAGGGTTAGGTTTAGGGTTATGGTATAGGTTAGGGTTACAGTACGGGTTAGGTTTAGGGTGAGGGTTAGGAATAGGGTTAGAATATGGTTAGGGTTAGCGTTACGGTTAGGGATAGAGTACGGGTTAGGGTTAGTGTTAGGGTTAGGTTTAGGGTTAGGGTTAGGGTACGGGTTAGGGTTAGGGTTAGGGTAAGTGTTAGAGTACGAGGTAGGGTTAGGGTTAGGGTTAGGGTTAGGGTTAGTGTTAGGGTTAGGTTTAGGGTTAGGGTATGGGTACGGGTTAGGGTTAGGGTTAGGGTTAGAGTACGGGTAGGGTTAGTGTTAGGGTTAGGGTTAGGGTTAATGTACGGGTTAGGCTTAGGGTTAGGTTTAGGGTTAGTTTACGGGTTAGGGTTAGGTTTAGGGTAAGGGATAGGGTTAGCGTACGGGTTAAGTTTAGGGTTAGGGTTAGGTTTAGGTTATGGGTTAGGGTGAGGTTACAGGTTAGGGTTAGGTTAAGGGTGTGTGTTAGGGTTAGGGTTAGGGTTAGTGTACGGGTTAGGTTAGGTTTAGGGTCAGGGTTAGGGTTAGGGTTAGGGTTAGGGTACAGGTTAGCGTTAGTGTTAGGGTTAGGGTTAGGTTTAGGGTTAGGGTTATGGTTAGTGTACGGGTTAGGGTTAGGGTTAGGGTTAGGGTTGGAGTACGGGGTAGGGTTAGTGTTAGGGTTAGGGTTAGGGTTAATGTACAGATTAGGCTTAAGGTTAGGTTTAGGGTTAGGATACGGGTTAGGGTTAGGTTTAGGGTACGGCATAGGGTTAGCGTTTGGGTTAAGTTTAGGGTTAGGGTTAGCTTTAGGTTATGGGTTAGGGTTATGGTACGGGTTAGGGTTAGGTTTAGGGTGCAGGTTAGGGTTAGGGTTAGGGGAAGTGTAAGTGTTAGGGTTAGGCTTAGGGTCAGGTTTAGGTTTAGGGTTAGTGTTAGGGTACGGGTTAGGGTTAGGGTTGGGCTTAGGGTATGGGTTAGTTTTAGGTTTAGGTTACGGGTTATGGTTATGGTTAAGGTTAGGTTTAGGGTTAGGGTATGGGTTAGGGTTAGGTTACGGTTAAGGGTTATGTTTTAGGTTAGGGTTAGTGTTAAGTTAAGGGTGCGGGTTTGGGTTAGGGTTAGGGTTAGAGTACTGGTTTGGATTAGTGTTAGGGTATGGGTTAGGTTTACCGTTTGGGTACGGGTTAGGGTAAGGGTTAGGGTTAGGGTCAGGGTTACGGGTTAGGGTTACAGTTAGGATTAGGCTACGGGTAGGGTTAGGGTACGGGTTAGGGTAAGGGTTAGGGTTAGGGTTAGGGTTACGGGTTAGGGTTACAGTTAGGGTTAGGCTACAGGTAGGGTTAGGGTACGGGTTAGGGTAGGGTTAGGGTTCGGGTTAGGGTTAAGGCTGGGCTACGGGATAGGGTTAGTGTACGTGTTAGGTCTAGGGTTAGGGTTAGGTTTAGTGTGCGGGTTACGGTTAGGGATAGGGTTAGGGTACGTGTTAGGGATAGGGTTTGGGTACAGTTTAGCATTACGTTTAGGGTTAGGGTACGGGTTAGGTTTAGTGTTAGGGTTAGGGTACGGTTTCGGTTAGGTACGGGTTAGGGTTAGGTTTAGGGTCAGGGTTAGGGTTAGGTTTAGGGTTAGGGTTAGGGTACGGATTAGGGTTAGGGTACGGGTTAGGGTTAGGGTCAGGGTTAGGGTTAGTGTTAGGGTACGAGTTAGGGTTAGGGTTAGGTTTAGGGTACGGTGTAGGTTTAGGTTTAGGGGTTAGGGTAAGAGTTAGTGCTAGGGTACGAGTTAGGGTTAGGGTATGGTTTAGGGTGAGGTGTAGTGTATGGGCTAGCTTTATGGTTAGGGTTATGATTAGGGTTTAGGGTTATGGTACGTGTTAGCGAACAGGTTAGGGTTAGGTTTAGGTTACGTTTGACGGTACGGGTTAGGGTTAGGCTTAAGGTACGTGTAATGGTACGAGTTAAGGTTAGGGTACGGGTTAGGGTTAGTGTACGGGATAGGGTTAGGATTAGTGTTAGTGTTAGGGTTAGGGTACAGGTTAGCGTTAAGATTAGGGTACGGGATAGGTTGAGGGTATGGTTTACATCTAGGGTTAGGTTTTGGTTTAGTGTGTGGGTTAGGGTTAGGCATCGGGTTAGGGTTAGTGTACGTGTTAGTGTTTTTGTACGGGTTAGCGTTAGTGTTAGGTTTATGGTACGGGTTAGGGTTAGAGTTAGGTTTAGGATGCCGGTTAGGGTTAGTGTTAGGGTACGGGATTAGGGTTAGGGTTAGGGTCAGGGTTAGGGTTAGGTTTAGGGTTAGGTTTAGGGTACGGGTTAGGGTTAGGGTTAGGGTTAGGGTTATTGTAAGGGATAGGTTTAGGATTAGGGTTAGTGTTAGTGTTAGGGTTAAGGTAGAGGTTAGCGTTAGGGTTAGGTTACGTGATAGGTTTAGAGTACGGTTTAGGTCTAGGGTTAGGGTTAGGTTTACGGTGTGGGTTAGGGTTAGGCATCGGTTTAGGGATAGGGTACGGGTTAGGGTTAGGGTACGGGTTAGGGTTAGTGTTAGGTTTATGGTACGGGTTAGGTTTAGGTTTAGTGTTAGGGTACGGGTTAGGGTTAGGGTACGGGTTAGGTCTAGGGTTAGGGTTAGGTTTAGGATGCGGGTTAGGTTTAGGGTTAGGGTACGGGATTAGTTTTAGGGTTAGGGTCAGGGTTAGGGTTAGGTTAAGGTTAGGGTTAGGGTTAGGGTACGAATTCCGGTTACGGTATAAGTTAGGGTTAGTGTTAGGGTTAGGTTTAGGGTTAGGGTTATAGTAGAAGGTTAGGGTTAGTGTTAGGGTTAGGTTTAGGGTTAGAGTACGTGTTAGGTTTAGTGTTAGGGTTATGGTTAGTGTTATGGTAAGGGTTAGGGTTAGAGTACGGGTTAGGGTTAGGTTTAGGGTTAGGGTTAGGTTAGAGTACGGGTTAGGGTTAGTGTTAGGTTTAGGGTTAGCGTTAGGGTAAGTTTAGGGTTAGGGTTAGGGTTAGTGTACGGGTTAGGGTTATGGTTAGGGTTAGGGTTAGTGTGAGGGTTATGGTACGGGTTAGGGTTAAGGTTACGGTACGGGATAGTTTTAGTGTACGTGTTAGGTCTAGGGTTAGGGTTATGTTTAGTGTGCGGGTTAGGGTTAGGGTTAGGGTACGTGTTAGGGTTAGGGTTTCGGTATGGGTAAGGGTTATGTTTAGGGTTAGGGTATGGGTTAGGTTTAGGGTTAATGTAAGGGTTAGTGTTAGGGTATGGGTTAGGGTTAGGGTTAGGGTTAGGGTTAGGTTTAGGGTACGTTTAGGGTTAGGGTTAGGGTTAGGGTTCGTGTTGGGGTTAGTCTACGGGTTAGGGTTAGGGTTAGGGTTAGGGTTAGGGTTAGGGTTAGTGTTAGGGTTAAGTTTACGGTACAGGATAGGTTAGGTGTACGTGTTAGGTCTAGGGTTAGGGTTAGTTTTAGTGTGCGGGTTAGGGTTAGGGTTAGGGTACGTGTTAGGGTTAGTGTTTGGGTACGGGTTAGGGTTACGTTTAGGGTTAGGGTACGGGTTAGGGATAGTGTTAGGGTTAGGGTTAGTGTTATGGTATGGGTTAGGGTTAGAGTACGGGTTAGGGTTACGTTTAGGGTTAGGGTTAGGTTTAGAGTACAAGTTAGTGTGAGTGTTATGGTTAGGGTTAGGGTTAGGGTTAGGGTACGGGGTAAGGTTAGTGTTAGGTTTAGGGTTAGGGTTAATGTACGGGTTAGGCTTAGGGTTAGGTTTAGGGTTAGGTTACGGTTTAGGGTTACGTTTAGGGTACGAGATAGGGTTAGCGTACGGGTTAAGTTTAGGGTTAGGGTTAGGTTTAGGTTACGGGTAAGGGTTAGGTTTAGGTACGGGTTAAGGTTAGGGTTAGGGTATGGGATAGGTTTGCGTACAGGTTAGGGCAAGGGTTAGGTTTAGGTTTAGGGTACGGTATAGGGTTAGGGTTAAGTTTAGGGTTACGGTTAGGGTATGGGTTAGGTTTAGGTTTAGAGTTAGGTTTAGGATCAAGGTTAGGGTTAGTGTTAGGGTACGAGTTAGGGTTAGGGTTAGGTTTAAGGTACGGGTTAGGGTTACGGTTAGGGTTAGGTTTAGGTTTAGAGTACGGGGTAGGGTTAGTGTTAGGGTTAGATTTAGGGTTAGGGTACGCTTTAGGGTTAGAGTTAGTGTTAGGGTTAGAGTATGGGGTAGGTTTAGGGTTAGGGTTAGAGTACGGATAGGTTTAGGATTAGGGTTAGGGTACGGGTTAGGGTTAGGATATGGCTTAGGGTTAGGGTCAGTGTTAGGGTTAGGGTACGAGTTAGGGTTAGTGTATGGGTTAGGTTTAGGGTTAGGATTATAGTAGTGCATTAGGGTTAGTGTTAGGGTTACGTTTTGGGTTAGAGTACTGGTTAGGGTTAGTGTTAGGGTTATGGTTATTGTTAGGGTTAGGGTTAAGGTTAGAGTATGGGTTAGGGTTTGGATTAGGGTTAGGGTTAGGTTTAGAGTTTGGGATAGGGTTAGTGTTAGGGATAGGGTTAGGGTTAGGGTTAGTGTACGGTTAGGGTTAGGTTTAGGGTTAGGGTTAGTGTTAGTGTTAGTGTACGCGTTAAGGTTAGGGTTGGGGTTAGGGTACGGGTTAGTTTTAGGGTTAGGGTACGAGTTAGGGTTACGGTTAAGGTTAGGGTTAGGGTTAAGTTTTGGGTGCTTGTTAGGGTTAGGGTAGGGTTAGGGTTAGAGTACGGGTTTGGGTTAGTGTTAGGGTATGGGTTAGGTTTAACGTTTGGGTACGGGTTAGGTTAAGGGTTAGGGTTAGGGTTAGGGGTTAGGGTTAGAGTTACGGTTAGGCTACAGGTAGTGTTAGGTTTAGGGTACGGGATAGGTTAGCGTACAGGTTAATTTTAGGGTTAGGGTTAGGTTTAGGTTTGGCGTTAGGGTTATGGTACGGGTTAGGGTTAGGTTTAGGGTGCGGGATAGGGTTAGGGTTAGTGTAAGGGTTAGGGTTAGGTTTAGGGTCAAAGGTTAGGGTTAGGGTTAGTTTTAGGGTACGGGTTATAGTTAGGGTTAGTGTAAGGGTTAGGGTTAGGTTTAGGGTTAGGTTACGGTTTACGGTTATGGTTAAGGTTAGGGTTAGGTTTAGGGTATGGGTTAGGGTTAGGTTACAGTTAAGGGTTATATTTTGGGTTAGGTTTAGGGCTAAGTTTAGGGTGCGGGTTAGGGTTAGGTTTAGGGTTAGGGTTAGAGTACGGGTTTGGTTTAGTGTTAGGGTACCGGTCAGTTTTACCGTTTGGGTACTGGTTAGGGTAAGGGTTAGGGTTAGGGTTAAGGTTACGGGTTAGGGTTAGAGTTACGGATAGTCTATGGGTAGGGTTTGGGTACGGGTTAGGGTTAGGGTTCGGGTGAGGGTTAGTGTACGGGTTAGGGTTAGGGTTAGGGTTAGGGTTAGGGTTAGGGTTAGGTTTAGGTTTAATGTTAGGGTTACAGTACGGGTTAGGGTTAAGTTTAGTGTATGGTATAGGGTTAGTGTAGGTGTTTGTTCTAGGGTTAGGGTTAGGTTTAGTGTGCAGGTTAGGGTTAGGTTTAGGTTTAGGTTTAGGGTACGTGTTAGGGTTCGGGTTTGGGTAAGAGTGAGGGTTAGTGTACGGGTTAGGGTTAGGGTTAGAATTAGGGTAAGTTTTAGGGTTAGGGTACGGGTTAGTGTTAGAGTTAGTGTTAGGGTACGGTTTAGGGTTAGGGTACGGGTTAGGTCTAGGGTTAGGGTTATGTTTAGGATGCGGGTTAGTGTTAGGTTTAGGGTACGGGATTACGTTTTGGGTTAGGGTCAGGGTTACGGTTAGGTTTAGGTTTAGGGTTACAGTTAGGCTACGGGTAAAATTAACGGTACAAGTTACGGTTAGGTTTTGGGTTAGGTTTAGGGTTTGGGTTATAGTAGGGGGTTAGAGTTAGTGTTAGGGTTAAGTTTAGGGTTAGGGGACGGGTTAGGTTTAGGGTACGGGTTAGGGTACGGGTGAGGGTTAGTGTTAGGGTCAGGGTTAGGGTTAGGGTTAGGGTACGAGTTAAGGTTAGGGTTAGGTTTAGGGTACGGGTTAGGGTTAGTGTTAAGGGTTAGGGTGATGGTTAGGGTTAGGGTATGGGTTAGCGCCAGGCGTAGGTTATGGATTAGGTTTAGGTTTAGGGTTAGGGTTAGGGTTAGGGTTATGCTACATGTTAGCGTACACGTTAGGGTTAGGGTTAGTGTATCGGTTTGGGTACGGGTTAGGGTTAGGTTTAAGTTACGGGTAACGGTACGGGTTAGGGTTAGGGTACGGGTTAAGGTACGGGTTTGTGTTAGTGTTAGGGTACGGGTTAGGTTTAACGTTTGGGTACAGGTTAGGGTAAGGGTTAGGGTTATGGTAGGGTTAGGGGTTAAGGTTAGTGTTAGGGTTAGGCTACGGGTTAGGGTTAGGGTTTTGTACGGGATAGGGTTAAGATTAGGGTTAGTGTTAGTGTTAGGTTTATGGTACGGGTTAGTGTTAGGGTTAGTGTACGGGATAGGGTTAGGATTAGGGTTAGTGTTAGTGTTAGGGTTAGGGAACAGGTTAGCGTTAGGGTTAGGGTATGGGATAGGTTGAGGGTACGGTTTAGTTCTAGGGTTAGGGTTAGGTTTACTGTGTGGGTTAGGGTTAGGCATCGGGTTAGGGTTAGTGTACGTGTTAGGGTTTTTGTACGGGTTAGGGTTAGTGTTAGGTTTATGGTACGGGTTAGGGTTAGGTTTAGAGTTAGGTTTAGGATGCGGGTTAGGGTACGGCATTAGGGTTAGGGTTAGGGTCAGGGTTACGGTTAGGTTTAGGGTTAGGGTTAGGGTACGGGTTAGGGTTAGGGTTAGTGTACGTGATAGGTTTAGGAAGAGGGCTAGTGTTAGTGTTAAGGTTAGGGTACAGGTTAGCGTTAGGGTTAGGTTATGGGATAGGTTTAGGGTACGGTTTAGGTCTAGGGTGAGGGTTAGGTTTAGGGTGTGGGTTAGGGTTAGGCATCGGGTTAGGGATAGGGTACGGGTTAGGGTTAGGGTACGGTTTAGGGTTAGGGTTAGGTTTAGGGTTAGTGTTTAAGGTATGGATTACGCTTAGAGTACGGGTTAGTGTTAGGGTTAGCGTCAGGCTTAGGGTTAGGTTTAGGGAACGAGTTAGCGTTAGGGTGACGTTTAGTGTACAGGTTAGGGTTAGGGTTAGGGTTAAAGTACGGGTTAGGTTTAGGGTACGGGTTAGGGTATGGGTTAGGTTTAGGGTATGGGTTAGGGATAGATTTAGGGTTAGGGTTAGAGTACGGTGTAGAGTTAGTGTTAGGGTTAGGGTTAGGGATAATGTACAGGTTAGGCTTAGGGTTAGGTTTAGGGTTAGGTTTCGGTTTAGGGTTAGGTTTAGGGTATGGGATAGGGTTAGCGTACTGGTTAAGTTTAGGGTTAGGGTTAGGTTTAGGTTATGGGTAAGCGTTAGGTTTAGGTATAGGTTAGGTTTAGTGTTAGGGTACGGGTAAGGGTTACTGATAGGGTTAGGGTTGGGGTTAAGGTACGGGTTAATTATAGGGTTAGGGTATGGGTCAGGGTTACGGTTAAGTTTAGGGTTAGGGTTAGGGTATGTGTTAGGGTTAGGGTACGGGTAAGGGTTATGGTTAGGGTTATGGTTTGGTTTAGGTTTAGGGTGCGGTTTAGTGTTACGGTTAGGGTTAGGGTTAGGGTTAGCGCTAGGGTATGGTTTCGGTTTACTCTTAGGTTTTGGGTACGGGTTAGGGTTAGGGTTAGGGTACGGTATAGGGTTTGGTACGGGTTAGGGAAAGGGTTAGGTTTAGGTTTAGGGTACGGGATAGGGTTAGGGTTAAGTTTAGGGTTATGGTTAAGGTATGGGTTAGGGTTAGGTTTAGGGTTAGGGTCAAGGTTAGGGTTAGTGTTAGGGTACGAGTTAGGGCTAAGGTTAGGCTAGGGTACGGGTTAGGGTTACGGTTAGGGTTAGGGTTAGGTTTAGAGTACGGGGTAGGGTTAGTGTTAGGGTTAGGTTAGGGTTAGGGTATGCTTTAGGGTTAGAGTTAGGGTTAAGGTTAGAGTATGGTGTAGGGTTAGGGTTAGGTTTAGAGTCGGGATAGTGTTAGGAATAGGGTTTGCATTAGCGTTAGGGTATGGGTGAGGGTTAGGGTACGGGTTAGGGTTAGGGTCATTGTTAGGGTTAGGGTACGAGCTAGTGTTAGGGTTAGGGTATGGTTAAGGGTTTTGGTTAGGGTTAGGGTTAGGGTTAAGTTAGGGTGCCATTTAGGGTGAGGGTTAGGGTTAGGGTTAGGTTTAGAGTATGGGTTTAGTTTAGTGTTAGGGTACGGGTTAGGTTTACCGTTTGGGTACGGGTTAGGGTAAAGTTTAGGGTTAGGGTTAGGGTTAGGGGTTAGGGTTAGAGTTAGTGTTAGCTAAGGGATAGGGTTAGATTACGGGTTAAGGTTAGGTTGTGGGTTAGGATTAGGTTTAGGTTTATAGTACTGGTTAGGATTAGAGTTAGGGTTAGGTTTAGGGTTAGAGTACGGGTTAGGGATAGTGTTAGGGTTAGGGTTAGTGTTAAGGTACGGGTTAGGGTTTGCGTAAGGGTTAGGGTTACGTTTAGGGTTAGGATATTTGTTAGAGTACAGGTTAGGATTAGTGTTAGGGTTAGGGTTAGTGTTAGGGTTAGAGTACGGATAGGGTTAGGGTTAGGGTTAGGGTTAGGGTTAGGGTACTGGTTAGGGTTAGGTTTAGGGTACAGGATAGGGTAGCATACGGGTTAAGTTTAGGGTTAGGGTTAGGGTTAGGGTTAGGGGTTAGGGTTAGAGTTCAGGTTAGGGTTAGGGTTTGTGTTAGGGTTGGGGTACGGGTTAGGGTTAGGTTTAGGGTACAGGATAGGGTTAGCGTACGGGTTAAGTTTAGGGTTAAGGTTAGGTTTAGGTGACAGGTTAGGTTTAGTGTACGGAATAGGGTTAGGGTTATTTTACGGGTTAGGGTTACAGTACGGTTAGGGTTAGGGTGAGGGTTAGTGTTAGGGTTAGAGTACGGTTAGTGTTAGGGTTAGGGTTGAGGTTAGGGTTAGAGTATGGGTTAGGGTTAGGGTTTGTGTTAGGGTTAGAGTATGGGGTAGGGTTAGTGTTAGGGTTAGGGTTAGGGTTAGGGTTAGGGTTAATGTACGGGTTAGGCTTAGGGTTAGGTTTAGGGTTAGGTTACAGGTTAGGGTTAGGTTTAGGGTACGGGATAGGGTTTGCATACGGTTTAAGTTTAGGGTTAGGGTTAGGTTTAGGTTATGGGTTAGGTTTAGGGTATGGGTTAGGGTTAGGTTTAGGGTGCGGGTTACGGTTAGGGTTAATGTAAGGGTTAGGGTTAGGGTTAGGGTTAGAGTACGGGTTAGGGTTAGTGTTAGAGTTATGGTTAGGGTTAGGGTTAGGGTAGGGTTTAGGGTTAGGGTTTGCGTTAGGGTTAGAGTATGGGGTAGCGTTCGTTTTAGGATTAGGTTTAGGGTTAGGGTACGGGTTAGGGTTAGAGTTAGGGTTAGGGTTAGAGTACGGTGTAGTGTTAGTGTTGTTGTTATGGTTAGGGTTAATGTACGGGTTAGGCTTAGGGTTAGGTATAGGGTTAGGTTTAGGGTATGGGTTAGGTTTAGGGTACGGGTTAGGGTTAGGGTCAGGGTTAGGGTTAGTGTTAGGGTACGAGTTAGGGTTAGGGTGTGGTTTAGGGTACGGGTTAGGGTTAGGGTTAGAGTACGGGTTGGGTTAGTGATAGGTTTAGGGTTAATGTACAGGTTAGGCTTAGGTTTAGGTTTAGGGTTAGGTTACGGGTTAGGGTTAGTTTTAGGGTATGGGATAGGGTTAGCGTACGGGTTAAGTTTAGTGTTAGGGTTGGGTTTAGGTTACGGGTTAGGGTTAGGTTTTGGTGTGGGATAGGTTTAGGGTTAGGGTTAGGTTTAAGTTACGGGTTAGGGTTAGGTTTGGGGTTAGGGGACGGGTTAATTTTAGGGTTAGGGTATGGGTCAGGGTTTCGGTTAAGTTTAGGGTTTGGTTTAGTGTATGGGTTAGGGTTAGTGTACGGGTAAGTGTTATGGTTAGGGTTTGGGTTAGGTTTAGTGGGCTGGTTAGGGTTAGGGTTAGGGTTAGCGCTTGGGTATGGGTTAGGGTTACTGTTAGGTTTTGGGTACGGGTTAGGGTTAGGGTTAGGTTACGGGATAGGGTTGGGTACGTGTTAGGTCAAGGGTTAGGGTTAGGTTTAGGGTACGGGTTAGGGTTAGGGTTAAGGTTAGAATACGGGGTAGTGTTAGTGTTAAGTTTAGGGTTAGGGTTAATGTACGGGTTAGGCTTAGTTTTAGGTTTAGGGTTAGATTACGGGTTCAGGTTAGGTTTAAGGTACGGGATAGGGTTAGCGTACGGGTTAAGTTTAGGGTTAGGGTTAGGTTTAGGTTACGGGTTTGGGTTAGGGTACGGGTTAGGGTTAGATTTAGGTGCGGGTTAGGGTTAGGGTACGGGTTAGGGTTAGGTTTAGGTTACGGGTTAGGGTTAGTGTTCGGGTTAGGGTTAGGTTTAGGGTGCGGGTTAGGGTTAGGTTTAGGATTAGTGTAAGGGTTAGGGTTGGGTTTAGGGCCAGGGTTAGGGTTAGGGTTAGTGTTAGGTTACGGGTTAGGGTTAGGGTTGGGGTTAGGGTACGGGTTAGGTTTAGGGTTAAGGTACGGGTTAGGGTTACGGTTAAAGTTAGGGTTAGGTTTAGGGTGTGGATTAGGGTTAGGGTACGGTTAAGGGTTATGGTTAGGTTTAGGGTTAGGGTTAGGGTTAAGTTTAGGGTGCGGTTTAGGGTTAGGTTAAGGGCTAGGTTTAGGGTTAGAGTACGGGTTTGTGTTAGTGTTAGGGTACGGTGTGATTTACCGTTTGGGTACATGTTAGGGTAAAGGTTAGGGTTAGGTTTAGGGTTAGGGGTTAGGGTTAGAGTTAGGGTTAGGCTACGGGTAGGGTTAGGGTATGAGTTAGAATTAGGGTTAGTGTTCGGGTTAGGGTTAGTGTACGGTTTAGGGTTAGGTTTGGGTTTCGGATTAGTGTTAGGGTTACGGTACGGGTTACACTTAAGATTGGGTTACGGGATAGGGTTAGTGTACGTGTTAGGTCTAGGGTTAGCGTTAGGTTTAGTGTGAAGGTTAGGGTTAGGTTTAGGGTACGTGTTAGGGTTAGGGTTTGCGTACGGGTTAGCGTTACTTTTAGGGTTAGGGTACGGGTTAGGTTTAGGGTAATGGGTTAGGGTATGGTTTAGGGTTAGTGTACGGGTTAGTATTAGGGTTAGGTTCAGGGTTAGGGTTAGGTTTACGGTTAGGGTTAGGGGTAGGGTACGGGGTAGCGTTACTGTACGGTTTAGTGTTAAGTTTAGGGCTAGGGTTAGGGTTATAATACGGGTTAGGTTTAGAATTAGGGTTAGGTTTTGGTTTAGATTACGGGTTAGGGTTTGTGTTAGTGTTAGGGTTAGTGTTAGGTTACGGGTTAGGGTTAGAGTACGGGTTAGTGTTAGGGTTAGGGTTAGGGTTAGTGTACGGATAGGGTTAGGGTTAGGGTTAGGGTTAGGGTACGGGTTAGGTTTCGGAATAGGGTTTGCGTAGGGGTTAAGTTTATGGTAAGGGTTAGGTTTTGGTTACGGGTTAGGGTTAGGGTATGGGTTAGGGTTAGGTTTAGGTGCGGGTTAGGTTTAGGATTAGGGTTAGGGTATGGGTTAGTTTTAGGGTTAGTGTACAGGTCAGGGTTACGGTTAAAGTTAGGGTTAGATTTAGGGTATGGGTTAGGTTTAGGGTACGGGTAAGGGTTAAGGTTAGGGTTAGGGTTAGGTTTAGGTTTAGGGTGCGGGTTAGGGTTAGGATAAGGTTTAGGGTTAGCGTTGGGTATGGGTTAGGGTTACTGTTAGGTTTTGGGTACGGGTTAGGGTTAGGTTTAGGTTACGGGATAGGGTTGGGTTCGGGTTAGGACAAGGTTGGGGTAGGTTTAGGGTACGGTTTAGGGTTAGGGTTAGATTTAGGGTTAGGATTATGGTATGGGTTAGATTTAGGGTACAGGCCATGGTTAGGGTTAGGGTCAGGGTTAGGGTACGAGTTAGGTTTAGGGTTAGGTTTACGGTATGGGTTAGGGTTAGGGTTAGGTTACGGGTTAGGTTTAAGGTACAGGTTAGAATTAGTGTTAGGGTCAGTGTTAGGTTTAGGGTTAGGGTACGAGTTAGGGTTAGGGTTAGGCTACGGTTTAGGGTTACGTTTAGGGTCATGGTTAGCGTTAGGGATAGGTTTAGGGTAAGGGTTAGGGTTAGGGTTGGGGTTAGGGTCGAGGTGAGATTTAGGGTTAGGATACGGGTCAGGGTTACGCTTAAGGTTAGGGTTCGGTTTAGGGTTATGGTACGGGTTAGTGTTTCAGTACGGGTTAGTGTTAGGGTGAGGGTTAGGGTTAGGGTTAGAGTACGGTTAGGGTTAGGGTTAGGGTTAGGGTTAGCGTTAGAGTACGGGTTTGGGGTAGTGTTATGGTACGGGTTAGGTTTACCGTTTGGGTACGGGTTAGGTAAGGGTTAGGTTTAGGGTTAGGGGTTAGGGTTAGAGTTAGTGTTAGGCTACGGGATAGGGTTAGAGTACGGGTTAGGGTTAGGTTTAAGGTTAGGGTTAGGTTTAGGGTTATAGTACGGGTTTGACATAGAGATAGGTTTAGGTTTAGGTTTAGAGTATGGTTTAGGGATAGTGTTAGGGTTAGGGTTAGTGTTAGGGTACAGGTTAGGTTTAGCATATGGGTAAGGGTTACGTTAAGGGTTAGGGTTAGTGTTAGAGTACGGGCTAGGGTTAGTGTTAGGGTTAGGGTTAGGGTTAGAGTGCGGATAGGGTTAGGGTTAGGGTTAGGGTACTGGTTAGGGTTAGGTTTAGGGTAAGGGATAGGGTTAGTGTAGGGGTTAAGTTTAGGGTTAGGGTTAGGTTTAGGTTACGGGTTAGGGTTAGGGTACGGGTTAGGGTTAGGTTTAAGTGAGGGTCAGGGTTAGGGTTAGGGATAGGGTATGGGTTAGGTTTAGGCTTAGGGTCAGGGTTAGCGTTAGGGTTAGGGTTAGGGTACGTGTTAGGTTTAGGTTTGTAGTTAGGGTACGGGTTAGTTTTAGGGTTAGGGTACGGGTCAGGGTTAGGAATAAGTTTAGGGTTAGGGTTAGGGTTATGGTAAGGGTTAGGGTTACAGTAGGGTTAGTGTTAGGGTGAGGGATAGTGTTACGGTTAGAGTACGGTTAGGGTTAGGGTTAGGGTTAGGGTTAGAGTACGGGTTAGGGTTAGTGTTAGAGTTATGGTTAGTGATAAGGTTAGGGTAGGGTTTAGGGTTAGGGTTTGTGTTAGGGTTAGAGTACGGTGTAGGGTTAGTGTTAGGGTTAGGTTTAGGGTTAGGGTACGGTTTAGAGTTAGAGTTAGGTTTAGGGTTAGAGTACGGGGTAGGGTTAGTGTTAGTGTTAGGTTTAGGGTTAATGTACGGGTTAGGCTTAGGGTTAGGTTTAGGGTTAGGTCACGGTTTAGGGTTAGGTTAAGAGTACGGGATAGGGTTAGCGTTTGGGTTAAGTTTAGGGTTAGGTTTAGGCTTAGGTTACGGGTTAGGGTTAGGTTTGGTGTGGGTTAGGTTTAGGGTTAGGGTTAGCGTACAGGTTACGGTTAGGGTTGGGGTTAGGGAACGGGTTAATTTTATGTTTAGTGTACGGGTCAGGGTTACGGTTAAGTTAAGGGTTACGGTTAGGGTATGGGTTAGGGTTGGGGTACGGGTAATGGTTAGGGTTAGGGTTAGTGTTAGCGCTAGGGTATGGTTTAGGGTTACTGTTAGGGTTTGGGTATGGGTTAGAGTTAGGGTTAGGTTACGTGTTAGGTTAAGGGTTAGGGTTAGGTTTAGGGTATGGTTAGAGTTAGGGTTAGGTATAGGTTTAGGGTTAGGGTATGGGTTAGGCTTAGGGTACGGGTTAGGGTTAGGGTTAGGGTTAGGGTCAGGGTTAGGGTTAGGGTTAGGGTACGGGTTAGGGTTAGGGTACGGGTTAGAGTTAGGGTTAGGGTTAGGGTTAGAGTACAGGTTAGCGTTAGTGTAAGGGTTAAGGTTAGGGTTAATGTACAGATTAGGCTTAGGGTTAGGTTTAGGGTTAGGATACGGGTTAGGGTTAGGTTTAGGGTACGGGATAGTGTTAGCATATGGCTTAAGTTTAGGGTTAGGGTTAGATTTAGGTTACGGGTTAGGGTTAGGGTACGGGTTAGGGTTAGGTTTAGGGTGCGGGTTAGGGTTAGGATTAGGGTTAGTGTACGGTTTAGGGTTAGGTTTAGGGTCAGGTTTAGGGTTAGGGTTAGTGTTAGAGAACGGGTTAGGGTTAGGGTTGTGGTTAGGGTATGGGTTAGTTTTAGGGTTAGGTTATGGGTTAGGGTTACGGTTAAGGTTAGGTTTAGGTTTAGATTATGGGTTAGGGTTAGGTTATGGTTAAGGGTTATGGTTTGGGTTAGGGTTAGGGTTAAGGGTGTGGGTTTGGGTTAGGGTTAGGGTTAGGGTTAGAGTACAGGTTAGCGTTAGTGTTAGGGTTAGGGTTAGGGTTAATGTACAGATTAGGCTTAGGGTTAGGTTTAGGGTTAGGATACGGGTTAGGGTTAGGTTTAGGGTACGGGATAGGGTTAGCGTATGGGTTAAGTTTAGGGTTATGTTTAGGTTTAGGTTACACGTTAGGGTTATGGTACTGGTTAGGTTTTGGTTTAGGGTTCGGGTTAGGCTTATGGTTAGGGTTACGTTTAGTGCTAGGGTATGGGTTAGGGTTACTCTCTTAGGATTTGGGTACGGGTTAGGGTTAGGGTTAGGGTAGGGGAAAGGTTGGGTACGGGTTAGGTCAAGGGTTCGGATTAGGTATAGGGACAGGATAGGGTTAGGGTTAGGTTTAGGGTATGTGTTAGGTTTAGGGTACGGGTTAGGGTTAGCGTATTGGTTAAGTTTAGGGTTAGGTTTAGGTTTAGGTTACGGGTTAGGGTTAGGGTACGTGTTAGGGTTAGGCTTAGGTGAGGGTTAGGGTTAGGATAGGGTTAGGGCACGGGTTAGGGTTAGGTTTAGGGTCAGGGTTAGCATTTGGGATAGGGTTAGGGTAAGGGTTAGGGTAAGGGTTGGGGTTAGGTTTAGGGTTAGGTTACGGGTTAGGGTTTGGTTAAGAGTACTGGATAGGGTTATCGTACGGGTTAAGTTTAGGTTTAGGGTTAGGCTTAGGTTACAGGTTAGGGTTAGGTTTAGGTGTGGGTTAGGTTTAGGGTTAGGGTTAGAGTACAGGTTAGGTTTAGGGTTGGCATTAGGGTCCGGGTTAATTTTAGGTTTAGGGTACTGGTCAGGGTTACGGTTAAGTTTAGGGTTAAGGTTAGGGTATGGGTTAGGGTTAGGGTACGAGTTAGGGTTAGGATTGGTGTTATTTTCTGGGTTAATTTTAGGTTTAGGGTACTGGTCAGGGTTACGGTTAAGTTTAGGGTTAGGGTTAGGCTATGGGTTAGGGTTAGGTTACGGTAATGGTTAGAGTTAGGTTTAGGGTTAGTGTTAGCGCTAGAGTATGGTTTAGGGTTACTGTTAGGGTTTGGGTACGGGTTAGGGTTAGGGTTAGGTTACGGGTTAGGTCAAGGATTAGGATTAGGGTTAGTGTTAGTGTACGGGATAGGGTTAGTGCACGGGTTAGGGTTAGGTTTAGGGTTAGGGTATGGGTTAGGTTTAGGATACGGTTTAGGATTAGGGTTAGGGTCAGTGTTAGGGTTAGGTTTAGGGTATGAATTAGGGTTAGGGTTAGGGTACGGGTTAGGTTCAGGGTTATGGTATGGGTTAGGGTTACAGTACGTGTTAGGGTTAGGGTAAGGGTTAGGGTTAGGGTTAGAATATGGTTAGGTTTAGGGATAAAGTACGGGTTAGGGTTATTGTTAGGGTTAGGGTTATGGTTAGGTTTAGGGTAAGGTTTAGTGTTAGTGTTAGGGTTAGTGTTAGGGTTAGGGTTAGGGTTAGGGTTAGGGTTAGGGTTATGGTACGGGTTAGGTTTAGGGTTTTTGTTAGGGTTAGTGTACGGGGTAGGGTTAGTGTTAGGGTTAGGTTTAGGGTTAGGTTACAGGTTAGGTTTAGAGTTAGGTTTAAGGTTAGTGTACGGGGTAGGGTTAGTGTTAGTGTTAGGGATAGGGTTAATGTAGAAGTTAGGCTTAGGGTTAGGTTTAGGGTTAGTTTACGGGCTAGGGTTAGGTTTAGGGTACGGGATAGGGTTAGCGTACGGGTTAAGTTTAGTGTTAGGGTTAGGCTTAGGTTACGGGTTAGGGTTAGGTTTAGGTGTGGGTTAGGGTTAGGGTTAGGGTTAGGGTTAGGGTTGGGGTAGGGTACGGGTTAATTTTAGGTTTAGGGTACTGGTCAGGGTTACGGTTAAGTTTAGTGTTAGGGTTAGGGTATGGGTTAGGGCTATGGTACGTGTAATGTTTAGAGTTAGGGTTAGGGTTAGTGTTAGCGTTAGGGTATGGTTTTGGGTTACTGTTAGGGTTTGGGTACGGGTTAGGGTTACGGTTAGGTTACGGGTTAGGTCAAGGGTTACGATTAGGGTTAGAGTTAGTGTACGGGATAGGGTTAGAGCACGGGTTAGGGTTAGGTTTAGGGTTAGGGTATGGGTTAGGTTTAGGATACTGGTTAGTGTTAGGGTGAGGGTTAGGATTAGGGTTAGAATATGGTTAGGGTTAGGGATAGAGTATGGGTTAGGGTTAGTTTTAGGGTTAGGTTTAGGTTTAGGGTTAATGTACAGATTAGGCTTAGGGTTAGGTTTAGGGTTAGGATACGGGTTAGGGTTAGGTTTAGGGTACGGGATAGGTTTAGCGTACGGGTTAAGTTTAGGGTTAGGGTTAGGTTTAGGTTACGGGTTATGGTTAGGGTATGGATTAGGGTTAGGTTTAGGGTGCAGGTTAGGTTTAGGGTTAGTGTACGAGTTAGGGTTAATTTTAGGGTCAGGTTTAGGGTTAGGGTTATTGTTAGGGTAAGGGTTAGGGTTAGGGTTGGGGTTAGGGTATGGGTTAGTTTTAGTGTTAGTTTACGGGTTAGGGTTACGGTTAAGGTTAGGGTTAGGTTTAGGGTATAGGTTAGGGTTAGGTTACGGTTAAGGGTTATGGTTTGGGTTAGGGTTAGGGTTAAGTTAAGGGTGCGGGTTGTTATAGGGTTAGGGTTAGAGTACGGGTTTGGGTTAGTGTTAGGGTACAGGTTAGGTTTACCCTTTGGGTACGGTTTATGTTAAGGGTTAGGGTTAGGGTTAGTGTTAGGGTACGGGTTAGGGTTAGGGTACGGGTTAGGTCTAGGTTTAGGGTTAGGTTTAGGATGCGGGTTAGGGTTAGGGTTAGGATACGGGATTAGGTTTAGGGTTAGGGTCAGGGTTAGGTTAAGGTTAGGGTTAGGGTTAGGATACGAGTTCGGGTTACGGTACGAGTTAGGGTTAGTGTTAGGGTTAGGTTTAGGGTTAGAGTACGTGTTAGGTTTAGTGTTAGTGTTATGGTTAGTGTTACGGTTAGGGTTAGGGTTAGAGTACGGGTTAGGGTTAGGTTTAGAGTTAGGGTTAGGTTAGAGTACGGGTTAGTGTTAGTGTTAGGGTTAGGGTTAGCGTTAGGGTAAGTTTAGGGTTAGGGTTAGGGTTAGTGTACGGGTTAGGGTTAGGGTTAGTGTTAGGGTTAGTGTTAGGGTAACGGTACGGATTAGGGTTAAGGTTACGGTACGGGAGGGGTTTAGTGTACATGTTAGGTCTAGGTTTTGGGTTCGGTTTAGTGTGCGGGTTAGGGATAGGGTAAAGGTTAGGGAATGTGTTAGGGTTAGGGTTTGGGTACGGGTTAGGGTTACGTTTAGGGTTAGGATATGGGTTAGGTTTAGGGTTAGGGTAAGGGTTAGTGTTAGGGTACGGTTTAGGGTACGGGTGAGGTTTAGGGTACATTGAGAGTTAGGTTTAGGGTTAGGGTTCGGGTTAGGGTTAGTCTATGGGTTAGGGTTAGGGTTAGGGTTAGTGTTAGGGTTACGGTACGGGTTAGGTTTAGGGTCATGTTTAGGGTTAAGGTTAGGGTACGAATTAGGGTTAGGGTTAGGGTACGGGTTAGGGTTACAGTACGGGTTAGGGTTAGGGTGAGGGTTAGGTTTAGGTTTAGAGTACGGTTAGGGTTAGGGTTAGGGTTAGCGTTAGGTTTAGGGTTAGTGTTAGGGTAAGGGTTAGGGTTCGGGTTAGGGTTATGGTATGGGTTAGGGTTAGGGTTTGGGTTAGGGTTAGAGTACGGGTACGGGTTAGGGTTAGGGTTAGAGTACAGGTTAGTGATAGTGTTGGGGTAAGGTTTAGGTACCGGTTAGTGTTAGGGTTAGGATTAGGGTTAGGGTTAGGTTATGGGTTAGGCTTAGGGTACGGGTTAGGATTAGGGTTAGGGTACGGGTTAGGGTTAGGTTTAGGGTACAGGTTAGGGTTAGGTTTTGGGCTAGAGTATGGGTTAGGTTAAAGGTATGGGATAGGGTTAGGGTGAGGGTTAGTGTTAGAGTTAGAGTACGGTTAGGGTAAGGGTTAGGGTTAGAGTATGGGTTAGGATTAGTGTTAGGGTTATGGTTAGGGTATTGGTAGGGGTTAGGGTTAGGGTTTGGGTTAGGGTTAGAGTACGGGGTAGGGATAGTGTTAGGTTTAGGGTTAGGGTTAGGGTACGGGTTAGGGTTAGAGTTAGGTTTAGGGTTAGATTACAGGTAGGGTTAGTGTTAGTGTTACGGTTAGGGTTAATGTACGGGTTAGGCTTAAGTTTAGGCTTAGGGTTAGGTTACGAGTTAGGGTTAGGTTTAGGGTACGGGATAGGGTTAGCGTAGGGGTAAAGTTTAGGGTTAGGATTAGGCTTAGGTTACGGGTTAGGTTTAGGTTTAGGTGTGGGTTAGAGTTAGGGTTAGGTTTATGGTAAGTTTACGGGTTAGGGATATGGTTGGGGTTAGGCTACGGGTTAATTTTAGGTTTAGGGTACTGGTCAGGGTTACGGTTAAGTTTAGGGTTAGGGTTAGGGTATGGGTTAGGTTTAGGGTACGGGTAATGGTTATGGTTAGTGTTAAGGTTAGGTTTAGGTTTAGGGTGCGTGTTAGGGTTAGGGTTAGGTTACGGGATAGGGTTGGGTACGGGTTAGGTCAAGGGTTAGGGTTAGGTTTATGTACGGTTTAGGGTTAGGGTTAGGATTAGGGTTAGCATTAGGGTATGGGTTAGGCTTAGGGTACGGGTTAGGGTTAAGTTTAGGGTACAGGTTAGGGTTAGGTTTGGGGTTAGTGTATGGGTTAGGTTTAGGGTACGGTTTAGGGTTAGGTTTAGGGTCAGGATTAGGGTTAGGTTAGGGTACGAAATAGGTTTAGGGTTAGGTTACGGGTTAGGGTTAGGGTTATGGTATGGGTTAGGGTTACAGTACGAGTTAGGGTTAGGGTGAGGGTTAGGGTTAGGGTTAGAGTACGGTTAGGGTAAGGGTTAGGGTTAGAGTACGGGTTAGGGTTAGTGTTAGGGTTACGTTTAGGGTTAGGGTACGGGGTATGGTTAGTATTAGGGTTAGGGTTAGGGTTAGGGTATGGGTTAGGCTTAGGGTACGTGTTAGGGTTAGGGTTAGGATCAGGTTTAGGGTTAGGTTTAGGCTTAGGGTACGGGTTAGTGTTAGGTTTAGGGCACGGGTTAGGGTTAGGTTTAGGGTTAGGGTACAGGTTAGGTTTAGGGTACGGGTTAGGGTTAGGGTTAGGATCAGGGTTAGGGTTAGGGTTAGGGTACGAATTAGCGTTAGGGTTAGCGGACGGGTTAGGGTTAGGGTTATGGTACGGTTTAGGGTTACAGTACAGGTTAGGGTTAGGGTTAGGGTGAGGGTTAGAGTTAGGGTGAGAATACGGTTAGGGTTAGGGATAGGGTTAGGGTTAGGGTCAGGGATAGAGTACGGGTTAGGGTTAGGGTTAGGGTTAGTGTTAGAGTACGGTGTAGGGTTAGTGTTAGGGTTAGGGTAGGGTTAGAGTAGGGGTTAGGGTTAGTGTTAGGGTTAGGGTTAAGTTTAGGTTTAGTGTACGGGTACAGGTTAGGGTTAGGGTTAGTGTTAGAGTACGGGTTAGGTATAATGTTAGTGTTAGGGTTAGGGTTAGGGTTAGGTTATGGGTTAGGCTTAGGGTACGTGTTAGGGTTAGGGTAAGGTCAGGTTTAGGGTAGGTTTAGGGTTAGTATATGGGTTAGGGTTAGGTTTAGGTAACGGGTTAGAGTAGGTTTAGGGTTAGGGTACAGGTTAGGTTTAGGTAACCGGATAGGGTTAGTGTTAGGGTCAGGGTTACGGTTAGGGTTTGGGTATGAATTAGGGTTAGGGTTAGGGTACGGGTTAGGGTTAGGGTTATGGTATGGGTTCGGGTTACAGTACGGGTTACGGTTAGGGTGAGGTTTAGGGTTGGGTTTAGAATACGGTTTGGTTAGGATTATAGTTAGCGTTAGAGTATGGGTTAGGGTTAGTGTTAGGGTTAGGGTTAGGCTTAGGGTTTGGGTTAGGGTATGGTTTAGGCTTAGGTTTATGGTTAGTGCAGAGTGCGGGGTGGGGTTAGTGTTAGGGTTAGGGTTAGGGTTAGTGTACGGGTTAGGTTTAGTGTTAGGGTTAGTGTTAGGGTTAGGGTATGGGTTAGGGTTAGGGTTAGGTTTAGAATACGGGGTAGGGTTAGTATTAAGTTAAGGGTTAGGGTTAGAGTACGGGTTTGGGTTAGTGTTAGGGTATGGGTTAGTTTTACCGTTTGGGTACGGGTTAGGGAAAGTGTTAGGGTTAGGGTTAGGGTTAGGGTACGTGTTAGGGTTAGGGTTTGGGGACGGGTTAGAGTTATGTTTAGGGTTAGGGTACGGGTTAGTTTTAGGGTTAGGGTAAGGGTGAGTGTTAGGGTACGGGATAGGTTTAGAGTACGGGTTAGGGTTAGGATTAGGGTTAGGGTTAGCTTTAGAGTACGGGTTAGGGTTAGTGTTAGGGTTAGAGTTAGGGTTATTGTACGGATAGGGTTAGTGTTAGGGTTAGGGTTAGGGTACAGGTTAGTTTTACAGTTTGGGTACATGTTAGGGAAAGTGTTAGGGTTAGGGTTAGGGTTAGGGTACGTGTTAGGGTTAGGGTTTGGGGACGGGTTAGAGTTACGTTTAGGGTTAGGGTACGGGTTAGTTTTAGGGTAAGGGTAAGGGTTAGTGTTAGGTTACGGGATAGGGTTAGTGTATGGGTTAGGGTTAGGTTTAGGGTTAGGGTTAGGGTTAGAGTACGGGTTAGGGTTAATTTTAGGGTTAGAATTAGTGTTAGTGTACGGATAGTGTTAGGGTTAGGGTTAGGGTTAGGGTTAGGGTTAGGGTACGGGTTAGGGTTAGGGTTATGGTACGGGTTCGGGTTACAGTACGGGTTACGGTTAGGGTGAGGTTTAGGGTTGGGTTTTGAATACGGTTTGGTTAGGATTATAGTTAGCGTTAGAGTATGGGTTAGGGTTAGTGTTAGGGTTAGGGTTAGGCTTAGGGTTTGGGTTAGGGTACGGTTTAGGGTTAGGTTTAGGGTTAGTGCAGAGTGCGGGGTGGGGTTAGTGTTAGGGTTAGGGTTAGGGTTAGTGTACGGGTTAGGTTTAGTGTTAGGGTTAGTGTTAGGGTTAGGGTACGGGTTAGGGTTAGGGTTAGAGTACAGGGTAGGGTTAGTATTAGGTTAAGGGTTAGGGTTAGAGTACGGGTTTGGGTTAGTGTTAGGGTATGGGTTAGTTTTACCGTTTGGGTACGTGTTAGGGAAAGTGTTAGGGTTAGGGTTAGGGTTAGGGTACGTGTTAGGGTTAGGGTTTGGGGATGGGTTAGAGTTATGTTTAGGGTTAGGGTACGGGTTAGTTTTAGGGTTAGGGTAAGGGTGAGCGTTAGGGTACGGGATAGGTTTAGAGTACGGGTTAGGGTTAGGATTAGGGTTAGGGTTAGCTTTAGAGTACGGGTTAGGGTTAGTGTTAGGGTTAGAGTTAGGGTTAGTGTACGGATAGGGTTAGGATTAGGGTTAGGGTTAGGGTGCGGGTTAGTTTTACCGTTTGGGTACGTGTTAGGGAAAGTGTTAGGGTTAGGGTTAGGGTTAGGGTATGTGTTAGGGTTAGGGTTTGGAGACGGGTTAGAGTTACGTTTATTTTTAGGGTACGGGTTAGTTTTAGGGTAAGGGTAAGGGTTAGTGTTAGGTTACGGGATAGGGTTAGTGTACGGGTTAGGGTTAGGTTTAGGGTTAGGGTTAGGGTTAGAGTACGGGTTAGGGTTAGTTTTAGGGTTAGAATTAGTGTTAGTGTACGGATAGGGTTAGGGTTAGGGTTAGGGTTAGGGTTAGGGTTAGGGTACGGGTTAGGGTTAGGGTTATGGTACGGGTTCGGTTACAGTACAGGTTACGGTTAGGGTGAGGTTTAGGGTTGGGTTTAGAATACGGTTTGTTTAGGATTATAGTTAGCATTAGAGTATGGGTTAGGGTTAGTGTTAAGGTTAGGGTTAGGCTTAGGGTTTGGGTTAGGGTACAGTTTAGGGTTAGGTTTAGGGTTAGTGCAGAGTGCGGGGTGAGGTTAGTGTTAGGGTTAGGGTTAGGGTTAGTGTACGGGTTAGGTTTAGTGTTAGGGTTAGTGTTAGGGTTAGGGTACGGGTTAGGGTTAGGGTTAGGTTTAGAGTACGGGGTAGGGTTAGTATTAGGTTAAGGGTTAGGGTTAGAGTATGGTTTTGGGTTAGTGTTAGGGTATGGGTTAGTTTTACCGTTTGGTTACGGGTTAGGGAAAGTGTTAGGGTTAGGGTTAGGGTTAGGGTACGTGTTAGGGTTAGGGTTTGGGGACGGGTTAGAGTTATGTTTAGGGTTAGGTTACGGGTTAGTTTTAGAGTTAGGGTAAGGGTGAGTGTTAAGGTACGGGATAGGTTTAGAGTACGGGTTAGGGTTAGGTTTAGGGTTAGGGTTAGCTTTAGAGTACGGGTTAGGGTTAGTGTTAGGGTTAGAGTTAGGTTTAGTGTACGGATAGGGTTAGGGTTAGGGTTAGGGTAGGGTACGGGTTAGTTTTACCGTTTGGGTACGTGTTAGGGAAAGTGTTAGGGTTAGGGTTAGGGTACGAGTTAGGGTTAGGGTTTGGGGACGGGTTAGAGTTACGTTTAGAATTAGGGTACGGGTTAGTTTTAGGGTAAGGGTAAGGGTTCGTGTTAGGTTACCGGATAGGGTTAGTGTACGGGTTAGGGTTAGGTTTAGGGGTAGGGTTAGGATTAGAGTACGGGTTAGGGTTAGTTTTAGGGTTAGAATTAGTGTTAGTGTACGGATAGGGTTAGGGTTAGGGTTAGGGTTAGGGTTAGGGTACGGGTTAGGGTTAGGGTTATGGTACCGGTTAGGGTTACAGTACAGGTTAGGGTTAGGGTGAGGGTTAGGGTTAGGGTTAGAGTACGATTAGGGTTAGGGTTAAGGTTAGGTTTAGAGTACGGTTTAGGGTTAGTGTTAGGTTTAGGGTTAGGGTTAGTGTTAGGGTACGGGTTAGGGTTAGTGTTAGGTTTAGGGTTAGAGTACGTGTAGGATTAGTGTTAGGGTTAGGGTTAGGGTTAGGGTTAGTGTCCGGGTTAGGGTTAGGGTTAGGGTTAGGGTACGGGGTAGGTTAGTGTTAGGGTTAGTTTTGGGTTTAATGTACGGTTTAGGCTTAGGGTTAGGTTTAGGATTAGGATACGGGTTAGGGTTAGGTTTAGGGTACGGGATAGGGTTAGCGTAGGGGTTAAGTTTAGTGTTAGGGTTAGGTTTAGGTTACGAGTTAGGGTTAGGCTTAGGTTTAGGGTTAGGGTTAGGGTATGGGTTATGCATAGGGTATGGGTTAGTGTTAGGTTTAGGGTCAGGGTTAGTGTTAGGTTTAGGGTACGAGTTAGTGTTAGGGTTAGGTTTAGTGTACAGGTTAGGGTTAGGGTTATAGTACGGGTTAGGTTTAGGGTACCGGTTAGGGTTAGGTTTAGGGTCAGGTTTAGTGTTAGGGTTAGGGTACGAGTTAAGTTTAGGGTTAGGTTACGGGTTAGGGTTAGGGTTTTGGTACAGGTTACGGTTACAGCGGGTTAGGTTTAGGGTGAGGGTTAGGGTTAGGTTTAGAGTATGGTTAAGGTTAGTGTTAGGGTTAGAGTACGGGTTAGGGATAGTGTTAGGGATTGGGTTAGGGTTAGGGTTAGGGTTATTGTACGCGTTAGGCTAAGGGTTAGGTTTAGGGTTAGGATACGGGTTAGGGTTAGATTTATGGTATGGGATAGGGTTAGCGTATGGGTTAAGTTTAGGGTTAGGTTTAGGTTTAGGTTACGGGTTAGGGTTAGGGTACGTGTTAGGATTAGGTTGAGGGTGCGGGTTAGGGTTAGGGTTAGGGTTAGTGTAAGGGTTAGGGTTAGATTTAGTTTCAGGGTTAGGGTTAGGGTTAGTGTTAGGTTACGGATTAGGGTTAGGGTTGAGGTTAGTGTACGGGTTAGATTTAGAGTTCGGGTATGGTTTAGGGTTATGTTTAAGGTTAGGGTTAGGGTTAGGTTATGGGTTAGGTTTAGGTTACGGTTAAGGGTTATGGTTTGCGTTAGGGTTAGTGTTATGTTTAGGGTGCAGGTTAGGGTTAGAGCACGTGTTTGGGTTAGTTTTAGGGTACGGGTTAGGTTTACCGTTTGGGTACTGGTTAGGGTAAGGGTTAGGTTTAGCGTTAGGTTTAGGGGTATTTTAGGCTTAGGGTTAGGCTACGGTAGGTTTAGGGTACGGGTTAGGGTTAGGGTTAGGGTTCGGGTTAGGGTTAGTGTACGGGTTAGGGCTAGGTAAGGGTTAGGGTTAGCGTTAGGGTTAGTGTTAGGGTTACAGTACGGGTTAGGGTTAAGTTTACGGTAAGGGATAGGGTTAGTGTACGTGTTAGGTCTCGGGTTAGGGTTAGGTTTAGTGTGTGGGTTAGGGTTATGGTTAGGGTTAGGTTTAGGGTTAGGATTAGGTTACGTGTTAGGGTTAGGGTTTGGGTACGGGTTAGGGTTATGTTTAGGGTTAGGGTACGGGTTAGGTTTAGGGTTAGGGTAAGGGTTAGTGTTAGGGTACGGGTTAGGGTTAGAGTACCGGTTAGGGTTAGGTTTAGGGTTAGGTTTAGTGTTAGAGTACGGGTTAGGGTTAGTGTTAGGGTTAGTGTACGGATATTGTTAGGGTTAGGGTTAGGGTTAGTGTACGGGTTAGGGTTAGGTGTAGGGTACGGAATAGGTTTAGTGTTCAGTTTAAGTTTAGAGTTAGGGTTAGGTTTAGGTTACGGGTTAGGGTTAGGGTAAGAGTTAGGGTTAGATTTAGGGTACAGGTTAGGGTTAGGTTTAGGGTACGAGATAGGGTTAGTGTACGAGATAAGTTTAGGGTTAGGTTTAGGTTAGGTTACGGGTTAGGGTTAGGGTACGGGTTAGGGTTAGGTTTAGGTGCGGGTTAGGCTTAGGGTACGGGTTAGGGTTAGGTTTAGGGTCAGGGTTAAGTTTAGGGATAGGGTATGTTATGGGTTAAGGTTAGGGTTGGGGTTATGGTACGGGTTAGTTTTAGGGTTAGGGCACGGGTTAGGGTTACGGTTAAGGTTAGGGTTAGTGTTAGGTTATGGGTTAGGGTTAGGGTACGGGTAAGGGTTATGGTTAGGTTTACAGTTAGGTTTAGGTTTAGGGTGCGAGTTAGGCTTTGGGTTAGGGTTAGAGTTAGCGCTAGGTTATGGGTTAGGGTTACTCTTAGGGTTTGGGTACGGGTTAGGGTTAGATTTAGGGTATGGGATAGGGTTGGGTACGGGTTAGGACAAGGGTTAGGGTTAGGTTTAGCATACGGGATAGGGTTAGGGTTAGGTTTAGGGTTAGGGTTAGGGTATGGGTTAGGTTTAGGGTACGGATTAGGGTTAGGGTTAGGGTCAGGGTTTGGTTTAGGGTTAGGGAACTACTTAGGGTTAGGGTTAGGTTTAGGGTACGGGATAGGGTTAGTGTACGGGATAAGTTTAGGGTTAGGTTTAGGTTAGGTTACGGTTTAGGGTTATGGTACGGGTTAGTGTTAGGTTTAGGTGCGGGTTAGGGTTAGGGTACGGGTTAGGGTTAGGTTTAGGGTCAGGGTTAGGATTAGGGATAGGGTCATAGTACGTGTTAGGGTTAGGGTTGGGGTTACAGTACGGGTTAGTTTTAGGGTTAGGGTACGGGTTAAGGTTACGGTTAAGGTTAGGGTTAATGTTAGGTTACGGGTTAGGGTTAGGGTACGGGTAAGGTTTATGGTTAGGATTACGGTTAGGGTCAGTGTTAGGGTTAGTGTAAGGGTTAGGGTCAGGGTTAGGGTTAGGGTTAGTGTTAGGGTACGTAGTAAGGTTAGGGTTGGGGTTAGGGTACGGGTTAGTTTTAGAGTTACGGTATGGGTTAGGGTTATGGTTAAGGTTAGGGTTATGGTGAGGGTATGGGTTAGGGTTAGGTTACGGTTAAGGTTTATGGTTTCGGTTAGGGTTAGGGTTAAGTTAGGGTGCGGGTTAGGGTTAGGGTTAGAGTACGGGTTTGGGTTAGTGTTAGGGTACGGGTTAGGTTTACCGACAGGGTACGGGTTAGGGTTAGGGTTAAGGTTAGGTTACGGGTTAGGGTTAGGTGTAGGGTACAGGATAGGGTTAGCGTATGGGTTAAGTTTAGTGTTAGGTTAGGTTTATGTTACGGTTTAGTGTTAGGGTTTGGGTTAGGGTTAGGTTTAGGTGAGGGTTAGCGTTAGGGTTAGGGGTAGGGTTAGGATTAGGGTACAGGTTAGGGTTAGTTTTAGGGTCAGGGTTAGCGTTTGGGATAGGGTTATGTTACGGGTTAGGGTTAGGGTTGGGGTTAGGGTCCAAGCTAGGGTTAGTGTTAGGTTTATGGTACGGGTTAGGGTTACGGTTAGGGTTAGGTTTAGGATGCGGGTTAGGGTTATGGTTAGGGTACGGGATTAGGGTTAGGGTTAGGGTCAGGGTTAGGGTTAGGTTTAGGGTTAGGGTTAGGGTTAGGTTACGTGTTAGGTTTAGGGTTAGGATTAGTATACAGGATAGGGTTAGGATTAGGGTTAGTGTTAGTGTTAGAGTTAGGGTACAGTTTAGATTTAGGGTTAGGTTACAGGATAGGTTTAGGGTACGGTTTAGGTCTAGGGTTAGGGTTAGGTTTAGGGTGTTTTTTAGGGTTAGGCATCGGGTTAAGGATAGTGTACGGGTTAGGGATAGGTTACGGGTTAAGGTGATGTTAGGGTTATTTATGGTACGGGATAGGGTTAGGGTTAGTGTTAGGGTACGGGTTAGGGTTAGGGTACGGTTTAGGTCTAGGTTTAGGGTTAGGTTTAGGATGCGGGTTAGGGTTAGGGTTAGTGTACGGGATTAGGTTTAGGGTTAGGGTCAGGGTTAGGGTTAGGTTTAGAATTAGGGTTAGGGTACGAGTTCGGGTTACGGTACGAGTTAGGTTTAGGGTTAGCGTTGGGTTTAGGGTTAGGTTTATAGGAGGGGTTTAGGGTTAGTGTTAGGGTTAGGTTTAGGGTTAGAGAACGGGTTAGGGTTACATTTAGTTTAGGGTTAGTTTTAGAGTATGGGTTAGGATTAGTGTTAGGGTTAGGGTTAGGGTTAAGTTTAGGGTTAGAGTACGGGTTTGGGTTAGTGTTAGGGGATGGGTTAGGTTTAATGTTTGGGTTCGTTTTAGGGTAAAGGTTAGGGTTAGGGTTATGTTTAGGGTTAGGGGTTAGGGTTAGACTTAGTGTTAGGCTACGGGATAGGGTTAGAGTACGGGTTAGGTTTAGGTTTAGGGTTAAGGTTCGTTTTATGGTTATAGTACGGGTTAGGCTTAGATTTAGTGTTAGGTTTAGGTTTAGAGTACGGGTTAGGGATAGTGTTAGGGTTAGGGTTAGGTTTAGGGTTAGGGTTAGGGTGCGGGTTAGGGTTAGGGTTAGAGTACGGGGTAGGGTTAGTGTTAGGGTTAGGGTTAGGGTTAGAGTACGGGTTTGGGTTAGTGTTAGGGTACGGGTTAGGTTTACCGTTTGGGTACATGTTAGGGTAAGGGTTAGGGTTAGGGTTAGGTTTAGGGTTAGGGGTTAGGTTTAGACTTAATGTTAGGCTACGGGATAGGGTTAGAGTATGGGTTAGGTTTAGGTTTAGGGTTAGGGTTAAGTTTATGGTTATAGTACGGGTTAGGTTGGATTAGGTTTAGGTTTAGAGTACGATTATGGGATAGTGTTAGGGTTAGGTTTAGGTTTAGATTACGGGTTAGGTTTCGGGTACGGGTTAGGTTTAGGTTTAGATGCGGGTTAGGGTTAGGGTTAGGGTTAGGTTTAGGTGCGGTTTAGGGTTAGGGTTAGGGTTAGGAGTTAGGGTTAGAGTTAGGGTTAGGCTACAGGTAGGGTTAGGGTACGGGTTACGGTTAGGGTTAGGGTTCGGGTACGGGTTAGGGTTAGGTTTAGGTGTGGGTTAGGGTTAGGGTTAGGGTTAGGTTTAGGTGCGGATTATGGTTAGGGTTAGGGTTCGGGGTTAGGGTTAGAGTTAGGGTTAGGCTACTGGTAGGGTTAGGGTACGGGTTATAGTTAGGGTTAGGGTTCGGGTTAGGGTTAGTGTACGAGTTAGGGTTAGGGTTAGGGTTAGGGTTTTGGTACGGGTTACAGTTGCAGCGGTTTAGGTTTAGGGTGAGGGTTAGGGTTAGGTTTAGAGTATGGTTAAGGTTAGTGTTAGGGTTAGAGTACGGGTTAGGGATAGTGTTAGGGATTGGGTTAGGGTTAGGGTTAGGGTTATTGTACGCGTTAGGCTAAGGGTTAGGTTTAGGGTTAGGATACGGGTTAGGGTTAGGTTTATGGTATGGGATAGGGTTAGCGTACGGGTTAAGTTTAGGGTTAGGTTTAGGTTTAGGTTACGGGTTAGGGTTAGGGTACGTGTTAGGATTAGGTTGAGGGTGCGGGTTAGGGTTAGGGTTAGTGTAAGGGTTAGGGTTAGATTTAGTTTCAGGGTTAGGGTTAGGGTTAGTGTTAGGTTACGGATTAGGGTTAGGGTTGAGGTTAGTGTACGGGTTAGTTTTAGAGTTCGGGTATGGTTTAGGGTTATGTTTAAGGTTAGGGTTAGGGTTAGGGTATGGGTTAGGTTTAGGTTACGGTTAAGGGTTATGGTTTGGGTTAGGGTTAGTGTTAAGTTTAGGGTGCGGGTTAGGGTTAGGGTTAGAGCACGTGTTTGGGTTAGTTTTAGGGTACGGGTTAGGTTTACCGTTTGGGTACGGGTTAGGGTAAGGGTTAGGTTTAGCGTTAGGTTTAGGGGTATTTTAGGCTTAGGGTTAGGCTACGGTAGGTTTAGGGTACGGGTTAGGGTTAGGGTTACGGTAAGGGATAGGGTCAGTGTACGTGTTAGGTCTCGGGTTAGGGTTAGGTTTAGTGTGCGGGTTAGGGTTATGGTTAGGGTTAGGTTTAGGGTTAGGATTAGGTTACGTGTTAGGATTAGGGTTTGGGTACGGGTTAGGGTTATGTTTAGGGTTAGGGTACAGGTTAGGTTTAGGGTTAGGGTAAGGGTTAGTGTTAGGGTACGGGTTAGGGTTAGAGTACCGGTTAGGGTTAGGTTTAGGGTTAGGTTTAGTGTTAGAGTACGGGTTAGGGTTAGTGTTAGGGTTAGTGTATGGATATTGTTAGGGTTAGGGTTAGGGTTAGTGTACGGGTTAGGGTTAGGTGTAGGGTACGGAATAGGTTTATTGTTCAGTTTAAGTTTAGAGTTAGGGTTAGGTTTAGGTTACGGGTTAGGGTTAGGGTAAGAGTTAGGGTCAGATTTAGGGTACAGGTTAGGGTTAGGTTTAGGGTACGAGATAGGGTTAGTGTACGAGATAAGTTTAGGGTTAGGTTTAGGTTAGGTTACGGGTTAGGGTTAGGGTACGGGTTAGGGTTAGGTTTAGGTGCGGGTTAGGCTTAGGGTACGGGTTAGGGTTAGGTTTAGGGTCAGGGTTAGGTTTAGGGATAGGGTATGTTATGGGTTAAGGTTAGGGTTGGGGTTATGGTACGGTTTAGTTTTAGGGTTAGGGCACGGGTTAGGGTTACGGTTAAGGTTAGGGTTAGTGTTAGGTTATGGGTTAGGGTTAGGGTACGGGTAAGGGTTATGGTTAGGTTTACAGTTAGGTTTAGGTTTAGGGTGTGAGTTAGGCTTTGGGTTAGGGTTAGAGTTAGCGCTAGGGTATGGGTTAGGGTTACTCTTAGGATTTGGGTACGGGTTAGGGTTAGAGTTAAGGTATGGGATAGGGTTGGGTATGGGTTAGGACAAGGGTTAGGGTTAGGTTTAGCGTACGGGATAGGGTTAGGGTTAGGTTTAGGGTTAGGGTTAGGGTATGGGTTAGGTTTAGGGTACGGATTAGGGTTAGGGTTAGGGTCAGGGTTAGGTTTAGGGTTAGGGAACTACTTAGGGTTAGGGTTAGGTTTAGGGTACGGGATAGGGTTAGTGTACGGGATAAGTTTAGGGTTAGGTTTAGGTTAGGTTACGGTTTAGGGTTATCGTATGGGTTAGTGTTAGGTTTAGGTGCGGGTTAGGGTTAGGGTACGGGTTAGGGTTCGGTTTAGGGTCAGGGTTAGGATTAGGGATAGGGTCATAGTACGTGTTAGGGTTAGGGTTGGGGTTACAGTACGGGTTAGTTTTAGGGTTAGGGTACGGGTTAAGGTTACGGTTAAGGTTAGGGTTAATGTTAGGTTATGGGTTAGGGTTAGGGTACGGGTAAGGGTTATGGTTAGGGTTACGGTTAGGGTCAGTGTTAGGGTTAGTGTAAGGGTTAGGGTCAGGGTTAGGGTTAGGGTTAGTGTTAGGGTACGTATTAAGGTTAGGGTTGGGGTTAGGGTATGGGTTAGTTTTAGAGTTAGGGTATGGGTTAGGGTTATGGTTAAGGTTAGGGTTATGGTGAGGGTATGGGTTAGGGTTAGGTTACGGTTAAGGTTTATGGTTTCGGTTAGGGTTAGTGTTAAGTTAGGGTGCGGGTTAGGGTTAGGGTTAGAGTACGGGTTTGGGTTAGTGTTAGGGTACGGGTTAGGTTTACCGACAGGGTACGGGTTAGGGTTAGGGTTAAGGTTAGGTTACGGGTTAGGGTTAGGTGTAGGGTACAGGATAGGGTTAGCGTATGGGTTAAGTTTAGTGTTAGGTTAGGTTTATGTTACGGTTTAGTGTTAGGGTTTGGGTTAGGGTTAGGTTTAGGTGAGGGTTAGCGTTAGGGTTAGGGGTAGGGTTAGGATTAGGGTACGGGTTAGGGTTAGTTTTAGGGTCAGGGTTAGCGTTTGGGATAGGGTTATGTTACGGGTTAGGGTTAGGGTTGGGGTTAGGGTCCAAGCTAGGGTTAGTGTTAGGTTTATGGTACGGGTTAGGGTTACGGTTAGGGTTAGGTTTAGGATGCGGGTTAGGGTTATGGTTAGGGTACGGGATTAGGGTTAGGGTTAGGGTCAGGGTTAGGGTTAGGTTTAGGGTTAGGGTTAGGGTTAGGTTACGTGTTAGGTTTAGGGTTAGGATTAGTATACAGGATAGGGTTAGGATTAGGGTTAGTGTTAGTGTTAGAGTTAGGGTACAGGTTAGCGTTAGGGTTAGGTTACGGGATAGGTTTAGGGTACGGTTTAGGTTTACGGTTAGGGTTAGGTTTAGGGTGTTGGTTAAGGTTAGGCATCGGGTTAAGGATAGTGTACGGGTTAGGGATAGGTTACGGGTTGAGGTGAGTGTTAGGGTTATTTATGGTACGGGATAGGGTTAGGGTTAGTGTTAGGGTACGGGTTAGGGTTAGGGTACGGTTTAGGTCTAGGTTTAGGGTTAGGTTTAGGATGCGGGTTAGGGTTAGGGTTAGTGTACGGGATTAGGTTTAGGGTTAGGGTCAGGGTTAGGGTTAGGTTTAGGGTTAGGGTTAGGGTACGAGTTCGGGTTACGGTACGAGTTAGGTTTAGGGTTAGCGTTGGGTTTAGGGTTAGGTTTATAGGAGGGGTTTAGGGTTAGTGTTAGGGTTAGGTTTAGGGTTAGAGAACGGGTTAGGGTTACATTTAGTTTAGGGTTAGGTTTAGAGTACGGGTTAGGATTAGTGTTAGGGTTAGGGTTAGGGTTAAGTTTAGGGTTAGAGTACGGGTTTGGGTTAGTGTTAGGGTATGGGTTAGGTTTAATGTTTGGGTTCGTGTTAGGGTAAGGGTTAGGGTTAGGGTTAGGTTTAGGGTTAGGGGTTAGGGTTAGACTTAGTGTTAGGCTACGGGATAGGGTTAGACTACGGGTTAGGTTTAGGTTTAGGGTTAGGGTTCGTTTTATGGTTATAGTACGGGTTAGGCTTAGATTTAGTGTTAGGTTTAGGTTTAGAGTACGGGTTAGGGATAGTGTTAGGGTTAGGGTTAGGTTTAGGGTTAGGGTTAGGGTGCGGGTTAGGGTTAGGGTTAGAGTACGGGGTAGGGTTAGTGTTAGGGTTAGGGTTAGGGTTAGAGTACGGGTTTGGGTTAGTGTTAGGGTACGGGTTAGGTTTACCGTTTGGGTACATGTTAGGGTAAGGGTTAGGGTTAGGTTTAGGGTTAGGGGTTAGGGTTAGACTTAATGTTAGGCTACGAGATAGGGTTAGAGTATGGATTAGGTTTAGGTTTAGGGTTAGGGTTAAGTTTATGGTTATAGTATGGGTTAGGTTGGATTTAGGGTTAGGTTTAGGTTTAGAGTACGATTTTGGGATAGTGTTAGGGTTAGGTTTAGGTTTAGATTACGGGTTAGGTTTGGGTACGGGTTAGGTTTAGGTTTAGGTGCGGGTTAGGGTTAGGGTTAGGGTTAGGTTTAGGGGCGGTTTAGGGTTAGGGTTAGGGTTAGGGGTTAGGGTTAGAGTTAGGGTTAGGCTACGGGTAGGGTTAGGGTACGGGTTACGGTTAGGGTTAGGGTTCGGGTACGGGTTAGGGTTAGGTTTAGGTGTGGGTTAGGGTTAGGGTTAGGGTTAGGTTTAGGTGCGGATTATGGTTAGGGTTAGTGTTCGGGGTTACGGTTAGAGTTAGGGTTAGGCTACGGGTAGGGTTAGGGTACGGGTTATAGTTAGGGTTAGGGTTCGGGTTAGGGTTAGTGTACGAGTTAGGGTTAGGGTTAGGGTTAGGGTTTGTGTAGGGTTAGATTTTGGGTACGGGTTAGGGTTACATTTAGGGTTAGGGTACGGGTTAGGTTTAGGGTTAGGGTTAGGGTACGGTTTAGGGTTAGGGTATGGGTTAGGGTTAGGTTTAGGTTCAAGATTAGGGTTAGGTTTAGGGTTAGGGTTAGGGATAGGGTACGCGTTAGGGTTACTGTACGGGTTAGGGTTAGGTTTAAGGTTAGGGTTAGAGCTCGGGTTTGGGTTAGTGTTAGGATATGGGTTAGTTTTACCGTTTAGGTACGGGTTAGGGTAGGGTTAGTGTTAGTGTTAGTGATTAGGGGTTAGGGTTAGAGTTAGTGGTAGGATACGGGTAGGGTTAGGGTACGGGTTAGGTTTACCGTTTGGGTACATGTTAGGGTAAGGGTTAGGGTTAGGGTTAGGTTTAGGGTTAGGGGTTAGGGTTAGACTTAATGTTAAGCTACAGGATAGGGTTAGAGTATGGATTAGGTTTAGGTTTAGGGTTAGGGTTAAGTTTATGGTTATAGTACGGGTTAGGTTGGATTTAGGGTTAGGTTTAGGTTTAGAGTACGATTTTGGGATAGTGTTAGGGTTAGGTTTAGGTTTAGATTACGGGTTAGGTTTCGGGTACGGGTTAGGTTTAGGTTTAGGTGCGGGTTAGGGTTAGGGTTAGGGTTAGGTTTAGGTGCGGTTTAGGGTTAGGGTTAGGGTTAGGGGTTAGGGTTAGAGTTAGGGTTAGGCTACGGGTAGGGTTAGGGTACGGGTTACGGTTAGGGTTAGGGTTCGGGTACGGGTTAGGGTTAGGTTTAGGTGTGGGTTAGGGTTAGGGTTAGGGTTAGGTTTAGGTGCGGATTATGGTTAGGGTTAGGGTTCGGGGTTAGGGTTAGAGTTAGGGTTAGGCTACTGGTAGGGTTAGGGTACGGGTTATAGTTAGGGTTAGGGTTCGGGTTAGGGTTAGTGTACGAGTTAGGGTTAGGGTTAGGGTTAGGGTTAGGGTTTGTGTAGGGTTAGATTTTGGGTACGGGTTAGGGTTACATTTAGGGTTAGGGTACGGGTTAGGTTTAGGGTTAGGGTTAGGGTACGGTTTAGGGTTAGGGTATGGGTTAGGGTTAGGTTTAGGTTCAAGATTAGGGTTAGGTTTAGGGTTAGGGTTAGGGATAGGGTACGCGTTAGGGTTACTGTACGGGTTAGGGTTAGGTTTAAGGTTAGGGTTAGAGCTCGGGTTTGGGTTAGTGTTAGGGTATGGGTTAGTTTTACCGTTTAGGTACGGGTTAGGGTAATGGTTAGTGTTAGTGTTAGTGATTAGGGGTTAGGGTTAGAGTTAGTGGTAGGATACGGGTAGGGTTAGGGTACGGGTTAGGGTTAGGGTTAGGGTTCGGGTTAGGGTTAGTGTACGGGTTAGGGTTAGGGTTACGATTAGGGTTAGGGTTAGGGTTAGTGTTAGGGTTACGGTACTGGTGAGGGTTTAGGTTAGGGTACGGTATCGGGGTAGTGTACGTGTTAGGTCTAGGGTTAGGGTTAGGTTTAGTGTGCGGGTTAGGGTTAGGGTTAGGTTAGTGTACGTGTTAGGGTTAGGGTTTGGGTACGGGTTAGCATTACATTTAGGGTTAGGGTACGGTTTAGGTTTAGGGTTAGGGTTAGGGTACGGTTTAGGGTTATGTTACGGGTTAGGGTTAGGTTTAGGTTACGGGTTAGGGTTACTGTCCTGGTTAGGGTTAGGGTTAGGGTTAGGGTTAGGGTTAGTGTTATAGTACGGGTTAGCTTTAGAGTTAAGGTTAGGTTTAGGGTTAGAGTACGGGTTAGGGTTAGTGTTAGGGTTAGGGTTAGTGTTAGGGTACGGGTTAGGGTTAGTGTTAGTGTTAGGGTTAGTGTTAGTGTTAGTGTACGGATAGTGTTAGGGTTAGGGTTAGGCTATGGGTTAGGTTTAGGTTTAGGTTACGGGATAGGGTTAGCGTACGGGATAAGTTTAGGGTTAGGGTTAGGTTTAGGTTCTGGGTTAGGGTTAGGTTTAGGTGCGGGTTAGGGTTAGGGTTAGGGTACGGGTTAGGGTTAGGTTTAGGGTCAGGGTTAGGGTTAGTGATAGGGTTATGGTACGGGTTAGGGTTAAGGTTGGGGTTAGTGTACGGGTTAGTTTTAGGTTTAGGGTACAGGTTAGTGTTACGGTTAATGTTGGTTAGGGTTAGGGTATGGGTTAGGGTCAGGGTACGGGTAAGGGTTATGGTTAAGGTAAGTGTTAGCTTTAGGTTTAGGGTGCGGGTTAGGGTTAGGGTTAGGGTTAGTGTTAGGGTTAGCGCTAGGGAATGGTTTAGGGTAACTCTTAGGGTTTGGGTACGGGTTACGGTGACGGTTAGTTTATGGGATAGGGTTGGGGAGGGGTTAGGTCAAGGGTTAGGGTTAGGTTTAGGGTACGGGTTAGGGTTAGGGATTGGATAAAGGTTAGGTTTAGGGTATGGGTTAGGCTTAGGGTACGAGTTAGGGTTATGGTTAACGTCAGTGTTAGGGTTAAGGTTAGCGTTAGGGTATGGTTTAGGGTTAGGATTAGGGTACGGGTTAGGGTTAGGGTTACGGTTAGAGTACGGGTTTGGTTTAGGGTACGGGTTAGGGTTAGGTTTAGGGTCAGGGTTAGGGTTAGGGTTATAGTACGGTTTTGGGTTAGAGATAGGGTTAGGTTTAGGTTTAGAGTACGGGTTAGTGTTAGGTGTAGGGTAAGGGTTAGGTTTAGGGTTATAGTACGGGTTTGGATTTGAGATAGGGTTAGGTTTAGGGTTAGAGTACGGGTTAGGGATAGTGTTAGGTTTAGGGTTAGTGTTAGGGTACGGGTTAGGGTTGGCGTATGGGTTAGGGTTACGTTTAGGTTTAGGGATAGTGCTAGAGTACGGGTTAGGTTTAGTGTTAGGGTTAGGGTTAGGGTTAGGGTTAGAGTGCGGATAGGGTTAGGGTTAGGGTCAGGGATAGAGTACGGTTTAGGGTTAGGGTTTGTGTTAGGGTTAGAGTATGGGGTACGGTTATTGTTAGGGTTAGGGTTAGGGTTAGGTTTAGGGTACGGGTTAGGGTTAGAGTTAGGGTTAGTGTTAGAGTACGGGGGAGGGTTAGTGTTAGTGTTAGGGTTAGGGTTAATGTACGGGTTAGGCTTAGGGTTGGGTTTAGGGTTAGGTTACAGTTTAGGGTTAGGTTTAGGGTACGGGATAGGGTTAGCATATGGGTTAAGTTTAGGGTTAGGGTTAGGCTTATGTTACTGATCAGGGTTAGGTTTGGTGTGGGTTAGGGTTAGGGTGGGGTTAGGGTATGGGTTAATTTTAGGGTTAGTGTACGGGTCATGGTTACGGTTAAGTTTAGTGTTAGTGTTAGGGTATGGTTTAGGGTTAGGGTACGGGTAATGATTAGGGTTAGGGATAGGGTTAGTGTTAGCGCTAGGGTATGGTTTAGGGTTACTGTTAGGGTTTGGGTACGGGTTAGGTTTAGGTTTAGGATACGGGATAGGGTTAGTGTACGGGTTAAGTTTACGGTTAGGGTTAGGTTTAGTTTATGGGTTAGAGTTAGGGTACGGTGTAGGGTTAGGTTTAGGTGCGGGTTAGGGTTAGGGTACGGGTTAGGGTAAGGTTTAGGGTCAGGGTTAGGGTTAGGGATAGGGTTATGGTACATGTTAGGGTTAGGGTTGGGGTTAGGGTACGGGTTAGTTTTAGGGTTAGGGTATGGGTTAGGGTTACGGTTAAGGTTGGGGTTAGTGTTAGAGTATGTGTTAGGGTTAGGGTATGGGTAAGGGTTATGGTTACGGTTACGGTTAGGTTAGGTTTAGGGTGTGGGTTAGGCTTAGGGTTAGGGTTAGGGTTAGCACTAAGGTATGGGTTAGTGTTACTGTTAGGGTTTGGGTAAGAGTTAGGGTTAGGGTTAGGGTACGGGATAAGGTTGGGTACGGGTTAGGTCAAGGGTTAGGGTTAGGTTTAGGGTACGGGTTAGGGTTAGAGTTAGGGTACGGGATAGGGTTGGGTACGGGTTAGGACAAGGGTTAGGGTTAGGTTTAGAGTACGGGATAGGGTTAGGGTTAGGTTTAGGGTTAGGGTTAGGCTATGGGTTAGGTTTAGGGTACGGGTTAAGGTTTGGTTTAGGGCCAGGGTTAGGGTTGGGGTTAGGGTACAAGTTAGGGTTAGGGTTAGGTTTATGGTACGGGTTAGTGTAAGGGTTAGGGTTAGGGTTAGGTTTAGAGTACGGGGTAGGGTTAGTGTTAGGGTTAGGTTTAGGGTTAGGGTACGGGTTAGGGTTAGAGTTAGGGTTAATGTTAGAGTACGGGTTAGGGTTAGGGTTAGGGTTAGAGTACGGATTGGGTTAGGGTTTGGGTTAGGTTTAGGGTATGGCTTAGGCTTAGGGTACGTTTTAGGGTTAGGGTTAGTGTCAGGTTTAGGGTTAGGTTTAGGGTTAGGGTACGGGTTAGGGTTAGGTTTAGTGTACGGGTTAGGGTTAGGTTTAGGGTTAGGGTACAGGTTAGGTTTAGGGTACGGGTTAGGGTTAGGGTTAGTGTCAGGGTTAGGGTTAGGGTTAGGGTACGAATTATTGTTAGGGTTAGGGTATGGGTTAGGGTTAGGGTTATCGTACGGGTTAGGGTTACAGTACGGGTTAGGGTAAGGGTGAGGGTTAGGGTTAGGGTTAGAATACGGTTAGGGTTAGGGTTAGGGTTAGGGTTAGAGTACGGTTTAGGTTTGGTGTTAGGGTTAGGGTTAGGGTCAGGGTTAGAGTACGGGTTAGGGTTAGTGTAAGGGTTAGTGTTAGAGTACGGGGTAGGGTTAGGGTTAGGGTTACGGTACGGGTTAGGGTTAAGGTTACGGTACTGGATAGGTTTATTGTACGTGTTAGGTAGGGTTAGGTTTAGTTTTAGTGTGCGGGTTAGGGTTAGGGTACGGGTTGGGGTTAGGTTTAGGTCAGGGTTAGGATTAGGGATAGGGTTATGGTACGGGTTAGGGTTAGGGTTGGGGTTACGGTACAGGTTAGTTCTAGGGTTAGGGTATAGGTTAAGGTTACGGTTAAGGTTAGGGTTATTGTTAGGTTATGGGTTAGGATACGGTACGGGTAAGGGTTATGGTTAGGGTTACGGTTAGGTTTAGGTTTAGTGTGCGGGTTAGGCTTAGGGTTAGGGTTAGGGTTAGTGCTAGGGTATGGGTTAGGGTTACTCTTAGGGTTGGGTACGGGTTAGGGTTAGGGTCAGGGTACGGGATAGGGTTGGGTACGGGTTAGGACAAGTGTTAGGGTTAGGTTTAGGGTACGGGTTAGGGTTAGGGTTAGGTTTAGGGTTAGGGTTAGGCTATGGGTTAGGTTTAGAGTACAGTTTAAGGTTTGGTTTAGGGCCAGGGTTAGGGTTGGGGTTTGGGTACAAGTTAGGGTTAGGGTTAGGTTTATGGTACGGGTTAGTGTTAGGGTTAGGGTTAGGGTTAGAGTACGGGCTATGGTTAGTGTTAGGGTTAGGGTTAGGGTTAGGGTACGGGTTAGGGTTAGAGTTAGGGTTAGGGTTAGTGTACGGGGTAGGGTTAGGGTTAGGGTTAGAGTACGGGGTAGGGTTAGGTTTTGGGTTAGGTTTAGAGTATGGGTTAGGCTTAGGGTACGTTTCAGGGTTAGGGTTAGTGTCAGGTTTAGGGTTAGGCTTAGGGTTAGGGTACGGGTTAGGGTTAGGTTTAGGGTATGGGTTAGGGTTAGGTTTAGGGTTAGGGTACCAGTTAGGTTTAGGGTACGGGTTAGGGTAAGGGTTAGTGTCAGGTTTAGGGTTAGGGTTAGGGTACGAATTATTGTTAGGGTTAGGGTACTGGTTAGGGTTAGGGTTATGGTACAGGTTAGGGTTACAGTACGGGTTAGGTTTAGGGTGAGGGTTAGGGTTAGGGTTAGAATACTGTTAGGGTTAGGGTTAGGGTTAGGGTTATGTTTAGAGTACGGGTTAGGGTTAGTTTTAGTGTTAGGTTTAGGGTTAGGGTTATAGTACGGGTTAGTTTTAGGGTTAGGTTTAGTGTTAGAGTACGGGGTAGGGTTAGTGTTAGGGTTAGGTTTAGGGTTAGAGTACGGGTTAGGGTTAGTGTTAGGGTTAGGGTTAGGGTACGGGTTAGGGTTAGGGTTAGGGTCAGGTTTAGGGTTAAGGTTAGGTTACGAGTTAGGGTTAGGGATAGGTTAAGTGTACGGTTTAGGGTTAGGGTTAGGGTTAGAGTACGGGGTAGGGTTAGTGTTAGGGTTAGGGTAAGGGTTAATATACGTGTTAGGCTTAGGATTAGGTTAGGGTTTGGATACGGGTTAGGGTTAGGTTTAGGGTACGGGATAGGGTTAGCGAACGGGTTAAGTGTAAGGTTAGGCTTCGGTTTAGGTTACGGTTTAGCTTTAGGGTACGGTTTAGCATTAGTTTTAGGGTGCGGGTTGGATTAGGGTTAGGGTTAGGGTAAGAGTTAGCGTTAGGTTTAGGGTCAGGGTTAGGGTTAGGGTTAGTTTTAGGGTACTGGTTAGCATTAGGGTTGGGGTTATGGTATGGGTTAGTTTTAGGGTTTGGGTACGGATTAGGGTTATGGTCAAGGTTAGTGTTAGGGTTAGGTTACGGGTTAGGGTTAGGTTACGGTTAAGGGTTATGGTTTGTGTTAGGGTTAGGGTTAAGTTTAGCGTGCGGTTTAGGGTTAGGGTTAGGTTTATGGTTAGGGTTAGAGTACGGGTTTGGGTTAGTGTTAGGGTAGTGGTTAGGTTTACCGTTTGGGTACGGGTTTGGGTAAGGGTTAGGGTTAGGCTTAGGTTTAGGGGTTAGGGTTAGAGTTAGGATTACGCTACGGGTAGGGTTAGTGTACGGGTTATGGTTAGGGTTAAGTTTCGGGTTAGGGTTTGGGTACGAGTTAGGGTTAGGATTAGGGTTAGTGTTAGAGTACGGGTTAGGGTTAGTTTTAGGGTTAGGTTTAGGGTTAGAGTACGGGTTAGGGTTAGTGTTATGGGAAGGGTTAGCGTTAGAGTTAAGGTACGGGTTAGGGTTAGGGTTAGGGTTAGTGTTAGAGTACGGGGTAGGGTTAGTGTTAGGGTTAGGGTTAGATTACGGGTTTGGGTTAGTTTTAGGGTACGGGTTAGGTTTACCATTTGGGTACGGTTTGGGTAAGGATTAGGGTTAGTTTTAGGGTTAGGGTACGTGTTAGGGTTAGGGTTTGGGTAGGGGTTAGTGTTACGTTTAGGGTTAGGGTACGGGTTAGGTTTAGGGTTAGGATAAGGGTTAGTGTTAGTGTACGGGATAGGGTTAGAGCACGGGTTAGGGTTAGGTTTAGGGTTATGGTTAGGGTTAGAGTACGGGTTAGGTTTAGGTTTAGGGTTAGGGTTAGGGTTAGTGTACGGATAGGGTTAGGGTTAGGTTTAGGATTAGGTTTACGGTACGGGTTAGGGTTAGGTTTAGGGTACAGGATAGGGTTAGTGTACGTGTTAAGTTTAGGGTTAGTGTTAGGTTTAGGTTGTGAGTTAGAGTTAGGGTACGGGTTAGGGTTAGGTTTAGGTGCGGGTTAGGATTAGGGTACGGGTTAGGGTTAGGTTTAGGGTCAGGGTTAGGGTTAGGGATAGTATTATGGTACGGGTTAGGGTTAGGGTTGGGGTTAAAGTACGGTTTAGGCTTAGGTTTAGGCTAGGGTTAGGATACGGGTTAGTGTTCTGTTTAGGTTATGGATTAGGGTTATGTACGGGTTAGGGTTAGGTTTAGGGTGCGGGTTGGGTTAGGGTTAGGGTTAGTGTAAAGGTTAGGGTTAGGTTTAGCGTCATGGTTAGGGTTAGGGTTAGTGTTAGGGTCCGCATTAGGATTAGGGTTGGGGTTAGGGTACGGGATAGTTTTAGGGTTAGGTTACGGATTAGGGTTATGGTTAAGGTTTGGGTTAGGGTTAGGTTATGGTTTAGGGTTAGGTTATGGTTAAGGGTTATGGTTTGGGTTAGGGTTAACGTTAAGTTAGGGTCCGGGTTAGGGTAAGGTTAGGGTTACGGTTAGGGTTTGAGTAGGGATTTGGGTTAATGTTAGGGTACGGGTTAGGTTTACCATTTGGGTACTCGTTCGGGTAAGGGTTACGGTTAGGCTTAGGGTTAGGGGTTAGGGTTAGAGTTAGGAATAGGCTACGGGTAGGGTTAGGGTACGGGTTAGGGTTAGAGTTAAGGTTCGGTTAGGTTTAGTGTACGGGTTAGGGTTAGGGTTAGGGTTAGTGTTAGGGACACGGTACGGGTTAGGGTTAAGTTTAGGGTACGGGATAGGGTTAGTGTGCGTTTTAGTTCCAGGGTTAGGGTTAGGTTTAGTGTGCGGCTTAGGGTTAGGGTTAGGGTTAGCGTTAGGATACGTGTTAGGGTTAGAGTTTGGGTACGGGCTAGGGTTACGTTCAGGGTTAGGGTATGGGTTAGGTTTAGGGTTAGGGTTCAGGTACGGTTTAGGGTTAGGGTACGGGATAGGGTTAGTGTTAGGGTCAGGGTGAGGGTTAGGTTTAGGTTCCGGGTTAGGGTTAGGTTTAGGGTTAGAGTTAACGCTACAGTATGGGTTAGGGTTATTGTTAGGGTTCCGTACGGGTTAGGGTTAGGGTACAGTATAGGTTTGGGTACGGGTTAGGTCAAGGGTTAGGGTTAGGTTTAGGGTACGGGTTAGGGTTAGGGTTAGGTTTAGGGTTAGGGTTAGGGTATGGGTTATGCTTAGGGTACGGGTTAGGGTTAGGGTTAGGGTCAGGGTTAGGGTTAGGTTTAGGGTACGGGTTAGGGTTAGGGTTAGGGTTAAAGTACCAGTAAGTACCAGTACTGTACTGGTTATGGTCCGGGTCAGGTTTAGGGTTGGGGTTATGGTTCGGGTTAGTTTAGGTTTAGGGTACGGGTTAGGGTTAGGTTTATGGTCAGGGTTAGGGTAGGGTTAGGGTTAGGGTACGTGTTAGGGTTAGGGTTTGGGTACGGGTTAGGGTTACGTTTAGGGTTAGGGTACGGGTTAGGTTTAGTGTTAGGGTAAGGGTTAGTGTTAGGGTACGGGTTAGGGTTAGAATACGGGTTAGGGTTAGGTTTAGGGTTAGGTTTAGTGTTAGAGTACGGGTTAGGGTTAGTGTTATGGTTAGGGTTAGTGTTAGTGCACGGATAGTGTTAGATTTAGGGTTAGGGTTAGTGTACGGGTTAGGGTTAGGTTTAGGCTACGGGATAGGTTTAGTGTTCAGGTTAAGTTTAGGGTTAGGGTTAGGTTTAGGTTACGGGTTAGGGTGAGGGTACGGGTTAGGGTTAGGTTTAGGTGCGTGTTAGGGTTAGGGTTGGGGTTAGGGTACACGTTAGTTTTAGTGTTAGGGTACGGGTTAGGGTTACGGTTAAGGTTAGGGTTAGTTTTAGGGTATGGGTTATGGTTAGGGTACGGGTAAGGGTTATGGTTAGCGTTAGGGTTAGGTTTAGGTTTAGGGTGCGGGTTAGGATTAGGTTTAGGGTTCGGGTTAGCGCTAGGGAATGTGTTAGGGTTACTGTTAGAGTTTGGGTACTGGTTAGGGTTAGGGTACGAGATAGGGTTGGGTACGGGTTAGGTCAAGGGTTAGGGTTAGGTTTAGGGTAAGGGTTAGGGTTAGGGTTAGGTTTAGGGTACGGGTTAAGTTTAGGGTCAGGGTTAGTGTTAGGCTATGAGTTAGGGTTGGGGTTAGGGTACGGGTTAGGGTTACAGTTAAGGTTATGGTTAGTGTTAGGGTATGGGTTAGGGTTAGGGTACGGTAAGGGTTATGGTTACGGTTAGGGTTAGGTTTAGGTTTAGAGTGTGGGTTAGGCTTAGGGTCAGGGTTAGGGTTAGCGCTAGGGTATGGGTTAGGGTTACTGTTAGGTTTTGGGTAGGGGTTAGGGTTAGGGTTAAGGTACGGGATAGTGTTGGGTACGGGTTAGGTCAAAGTTTAGGGTTAGGGTTAGGGTTAGGGTTAGGGTTAGAGTTACGGTTAGGCTATGGGTAGGGTTAGGGTACGGGTTAGGGTTAGGGTTAGGATTCGGGTTATGGTTAGTGTACGGGTTAGGGTTTGGTTTAGGGTTAGGGTTAGGGTTACGGTACGGGTTAGGGTTAAGTTTAGCGTACGGGATAGGGTTAGTGTACGTGTTAGGTCTAGGATTAGGGTTAGGTATAGTGTACAGATTCGGGTTAGGGTTAGGGTTAGGGTACGTGTTAGGGTTAGGGTTTGGGTACGAGTTAGGGTTACGTTTAGGGTTAGGGTACGGTTTAAATTTAGGGTTAGGGTTAGGGTACGGTTTAGGGATAGGTTACGGGTTAGGGTTAGGTTTAGGGTCAGGTTTAGGGTTAGGTTTAGGGTTAGCGTTAGGGTTAGGGTACGGGTTAGGGTTAAGGTACGGTTTAGGTTTATGTTTAGGGTTAGGGATAGGGTTAGGGTAAGGTTTAGTGTTATAGTACGGGTTAGATTTAGATTTAGGGTTAGGTTTAGGGTTAGAATACTGGTTAGGGTTAGGGTTAGGGTTAGTTTTAGGGTACGGGTTAGGGTTAGAGTACGGTTTAGGGTTAGGTTTAGGGTTAGGGTTACTGTACTGGTTAGGTTTAAGGTTAGCATACAGGATAGGTTTAGTGTACGTGTTAGGTCTAGGGTTAGGGTTAGGTTTTGTGTGCGGGTTAGGGTTAGGGTTAGGTTTAGGGTTAGGGTACGTGTTAGGGTTAGGGTTTGGGTATGGGTTAGGGTTACGTTTAGGTTTAGGGTACGGGTTAGGTTTAGGGTTAGGGCTAAGGTACGGTTTAGGGTTAGGGTATGAGTTAGGGTTAGGTTTAGGTTCAGGGTTAGGGTTAGGTTTAGGGTTAGGGTTAGGGTTAGGGTACGGGATAGGGTCAGGGTATGGGTTAGGGTTAGGGTAAGGGTTAGGGTTATAGTACGGGTTAGGTTTAGAGATAGGGTTAGGTTTAGGTTTAGAGTACGGGTTAGCGTTAGTGTTAGGGTTAGGGTAAGTGTTAGGTAACGGGTTGGGCTTAGAGTACGGTTTAGGGCTAGGTTTAGTGTTAGGGTTAGGGTTAGAGTACGTGTTAGGGTTAGTGTTAGGGTTAGTGTACGAATAGGGTTAGGGTTAGGGTTAGGGTTAGGGTACGGGTTATGGTTAGGTTTAGGGTACGGGATAGGGTTAGTGTACGGGTTAAGTTTAGGGTTAGGGTTAGGTTTAGGTTACGGGTTAGGGTTAGGGTACGAGTTAGGTTTAGGTTTAGGTGCGGGTTAGGGTTAGTTTTAGGGTTAGGGTTAGGATACGGTTTAGGGTTAGGTTTAGGGTCGGGGTTAGGGTTAGGGATAGAGTTATGCTACGGGTTAGGGTTATGGTTGGGGTTAGGGTACGTGTTAGTTTTAGGGTTAGGGTACGGGTTACGCTTACGGTTAAGGTTAGGGTTAGGGTTAGGGTGTGGGTTAGGGTTAGGGTTAGGGATTGTGTAAGGGTTAGAATTACGGTTAGGATTAGTGTACGGGTTAGGGTTAGGGTCCGGGTTAAGGTTAGCATTAGGGTTAGGATACGGGTTAGGTTTAGGTTTTTGGTACGGGTTAGGGTATGGTTTAGGGTTAGGTTTAGTGTTGGTGTTAGGGTTAGGGTTAGGGTATGGGTTAGGGTTATGGTACAGTTTACTGTTAGGTTTAGGTTGAGGGTCAGGTTTACAGGTATTGTACGGGTTAGAGTTAGGTTTAGGGTACGGGTTAGGGTTAGGTTTTGTGTACGGGTTAGGGTTAGGGTACGGGTTAGGGTTAGAGTATGGTTTAGGGTTAGGTTTAGGTTTAGAGTTAGCGTTAGAGTACGGGCTAGCGTTAGTGTTAGGGTTAGTGTACGGGTAGGGTTAGGGATAGGGTTAGTGTTAGGGTACGGGTTAGGGTTAGGTTTAGGGTACGGGATAGGGTTAGCGTACGGGTTAAGTTTAGGGTTAGTGTCAGGTTTAGGTTACGGGTTAGGGTTAGGGTACGGGTTAGGGTTTGGTTTAGGTGCGGGTTAGGGTTAGTTTTCGGGTTAGGGTTAGGGTACGGGTTAGGGTTAGGTTTAGGGTCAGGGTTAGGGTTAGGGATAGGGTTATGGTATGGGTTAGGGTTAGGGTTGGCGTTAGTGTACGTGTTAGTTTTAGGGTTAGGGTACAGGTTAGGGTTATGGTTAAGGTTAGGGTTAGGGTTAGGGTATGGGTTAGTGTTAGGGTTAGGGTTTGTGTAAGGGTTAGAGTTACGATTAGGATTAGGGTACGAGTTAGGGTTAGGGTCCGGCTTAAGGTTAGCATTAGGGTTAGGGTATGGGTTAGGTTTAGGGTTATGGTACGGGTTAGGGTTAGTTTTAGGGTTAGGGTTAGGGTACGGGTTATGGTTAGGTTTAGGGTCAGGGTTAGGGTTAGGGATAGGGTTATGGTATGGGTTAGGGTTAGGGTTGGCGTTAGTGTACGTGTTAGTTTTAGGGTTAGGGTACAGGTTAGGGTTATGGTTAAGGTTAGGGTTAGGGTTAGGGTATGGGTTAGTGTTAGGGTTAGGGTTTGTGTAAGGGTTAGAGTTACGATTAGGATTAGGGTACGAGTTAGGTTTAGGGTCCGACTTAAGTTTAGCATTAGGGTTAGGGTACGGGTTAGGTTTAGGGTTATGGTACGGGTTAGGGTACGGTTTAGGGTTAGGTTTAGGGTTGGTGTTACGGTTAGGGTTAGCGTACGGGTTAGGGTTATGTTGTAGTTTAGGGTTAGGTTTAGGGTTAGGGTTAGGGTTAGGTTTACGGTTATTGTACATGTTAGGGTAGGTTTAGGGTACGGGTTAAGTTTAGGGAACAGTTTAGGGTTACGAATCGGCTATGGGTTAGGTTTAGGGTTAGGGTTAGGGTTAGGTTTAGGGTTATGGTACGGGTTAGTGTACGGGTAGGTTTAGGGTTAAGGTACGGGTAACGGTACGGGTTAGGGTTAGGGTATGGGTTAGGGTACGGGTTAGGTTTAGGGCTAGGGTTAGGGTACGGGTTATGGTTAGGGTACGGGTTAGGTTTAGGGTTAGTGTCAGGGTTAGGTTTATGTTTAGGGTAAGGGTTAGTGTTAGGTTACGGGTTAGGGTTAGGGTATGGGTTAGGGATAGGGTTAGGGTTAGGGTTAGGTTTAGGGTTAGGGTTATAGTAGGGGGTTATGGTTAGTGTTAAGGTTAGGTTTAGGGTTAGAGTACGTGTTAGGGTTAGTTTTAGGGTTATGGTTAGTGTTAGGGTAAGGGTTAGGGTTAGAGTACAGGTTAGGTTTAGGTTTAGGGTTAGGGTTAGGTTTAGAGTACGGGTTAGGGTTAGGGTTAGGTTTAGGGTTAGGGTTAGGTTCCGGGTTAGGGTTAGTGTTAGTGTTAGGGTTAGGGTTCGGGATAGGGTTAGGGTTATGGTACGGGATAGGTTTAGGGTGCTGCTTAGGTCTAGGTTTAGGTTTAGGTTTAGGGTGTGGGTTAGGGTTAAGCATCGGGTTAGGGTTAGGGTACGCGTTAGGTTTAGGGTATGGGTTAGGTTTAGTGTTAGGTTTAGGGTACGTGTTAGGGTTAGGGTACGGTTTAGTTCTAGGGTTAAGTTTAGGTTTTGGATGCGGGTAAGTGATAGGGTTAGGGTACAGGATTAGGGTTAGTGTTAGGGTCAGGGGTAGTGTTATGTTTAGGGTTAGGATTAGGTTTAAGACACGGGTTAGTGTTATAGTAGGGGTTAGGGTTAGTGTTGGGGTTAGGTTTAGTGTTAGAGTAAGGGTTAGGGTTAGTTTTATTGTTATGGTTAGTGTTAGGGTTAGAGTACGGGTTAGGGTTAGGTTTAGGTTAGCGTTAGGTTTAGTGTACGGGTTAGGGTTAAGGTTAGTGTTAGGGTATGGATTAGGTTTATGTTTAGGGTGCAGGTTAAGTTTAGGGTCAGGGTTAGAGTTAGTGTTAGGTTTAGGTTTAGGATATAGGGTTATTGTACAGGTTACTGTTAGGGTTGGGGTTAGGGTACGGGTTAGTTTTAGAGTTAGGGTATGGGTTAGGGTTACGGTTAAGGTTAGGGTTAGGGTTAGGGTATAGGTTAGTGTTAGGGTATGGTTAAGGGTTATGGTTAGGGTGAGGGTTAGGTTTAGGGGGCGGGTTAGGGTTAGGGTTAGTGTTAGCGCTTGGGTACGGGGTAGGGTTACTGTTAGGGTTTGGGTACGGGATAGGGTTAGGGTTAGGCTATGGGATAGGTTTCTGTATGGGTTAGGGCAAGGATTAGGGTTAGGTTTAGGGTACGGGTTAGGGTTAGGGTTAGGTTTAGGGTTAGGGTTAGGGTATGGGTTAGGTTTAGGGTACGGTTTAGGGTTAGGGCTGGGGTCAGGGTTAGGGTTAGTGTGAGGGTACGAGTTAGGGAAGGGTTAGGGGTTAGGGTAAGGGTTATGGTTAGGGTACAGATTAGGGTTAGGGTATGGGTTAAGGTGAGGGGTAGGGTATGGGTTAGGTTTAGGGTTAGGGTTAGGATTAGGGTTAGGGTTATGATACGTGTTTGGGTACAGGTCATGTTTAGGGTTAGGTTACGGGTTAGGGTTAGGGTTAAGGTACATGTAACGGTACGGGTTAGGGTTAGGGTATGGGTTAGGGTTAGGGTTAGGGTTAGTGTACGTGATAGGGTTAGGATTAGGGTTAGTGTTAGTGTTAGGGTTAGGGTACAGGTTAGCGTTAGGGTTAGGGTATGGGATAGGTTTAGGGTACGGGTTAGGTCTAGGGTTAGGATTAGGTTTAGGATGCGGGTTAGGGTTAGGGTTAGGGTACGGGTTAGGTTTAGGGTTACGGTCAGGGTTAGGGTTAGGTTTAGGGTTAGGGTTAGGGTGAGGGTATGGGGTTAGGTTTAGGGTACGGTTTAGGTCTAGTGTTAGGTTTAGGTTTAGGGTGTCGGTTAGGGTTAGGCTTCGGGTTAGGGATGGGGTACAGGTTAGGGTTAGGGTACGGGTTAGGGTTAGTGTTAGGGTTATGTTACAAGTTAGGGTTAGGGTTAGGGCTAGTTTTAGGGTACGGGTTAGGGTTAGGGTACGGGTTAGGTCTAGGGTTAGGGTTAGGTTTAGGATGCGGGTTATGGTTAGGGTTAGGGTACGAGATTAGGTTTAGGGTGCGGGTTAGGGGTACGGTTAGTGTTAGAGTTAGGGTTAGGGTTAGGTTTCAGGTCAGGTTTAGAGTTAGGGATAGGGTTACGTTATGGTTTAGGGTTAGGGTTGGGGATCGGGTACGGGTTAGTTTTAGGGTTAGGGTATGTGTTAGGTTTATGTTTAGGGTTTGGGTACAGGTTAGGGTTAGGGTTAGGGTACGGATAGTGTTAGGGTTAGTGTCAGGTTTAGGGTTAGGGTTAGGGTTAGGTTTAGGGTACGGGTTAGGGTTAGGGGACGGGTTAGGGTTAGGGTACGCTTTAGGGTACAGGTTAGGGTTAGGGTTAGGGTCAGGGTTAGGGTTAGGGTAAGAGTTAGGGTTAGGGTTAGGTTTAGGGTACAGGTTAGGTTTAGGGTTAGGGGTTAGGGTTAGGGTTAGGGTATGGTTTAGGGTTAGGGTACGGGGTAGGGTTAAGGGTAGGGTATGGGTTAGGATAAGTGTTAGGGTTAGGGTTAGGGTTAGGGTTATGCTACGTGTTAGGGTACAGGTTAGGTTAAGGGTTAGGTACGGGTTAGGGTACTGGTTAGGGTTAGGGTTAAGGTACGGGTAACCGTACGGGTTAGGGTTAGGATATGGGTTAGGGTTAGGTTTAGGGTGTGGGTTAGGGTTAGTGTACGGGTTAGGCTTAGGTTTAGGGTCAGGGTTAGGATTAGTGTTGGGGTTAGGGTACGGGTTAGTTTTAGGGTTAGGGTACGGGTTAGGGTTACGGTTAAAGTTAGGGTTAGGGTTACGGTATTGGTTATGGATAGGGTACGGTTAAAGTTTATGTTTAGTGTTAGGGTTAGGGTTAGGGTTAGGGTACGGTATAGAGTTAGGTTACGGTACGGGATAGGGTTAGCGTACGGGTTAAGTTTAGGGTTAGGGTTACGTTTAGATTACAGGTTAGGGTTAGGGTAAGGCTTAGGGTTAGGTTTTGATGAGGGTTAGGGTTAGGTTTAGGGTTAGGGTACGGTTTAGGGTTAGGTTTAGGGTCAGGTTTAGCGTTAGGGATAGGGTTATGGTACGGGTTAGGTTTAGGGTTGGAGTTAGGGTACGGGTTAGTTTTAGGGTTAGGTCACGGGTCAGGATTACTGTTAAGGTTAGGGTTAGAGTTAGGGTATGGGTTAGATTTAGGGTACGGGTAAGGGTAATGTTTAGGGTTAGGGTTAGGTTTATGTTTAGGGTTGGGGTTAGGGATAGGGTTAGTGTTAGGGTTAAGGTTAGCGCTAGGGTATGGATTAGGGTTACTCTTAGGGTTTGGGTATGGGTTAGGTTTAGGGTTAGGTTACGGGATAGGGTTGGGTACGGGTTAGGTCAAGGGATAGGGTTAGGTTTAGGGTAGGGATTAGGGTTAGGGTTAAGTTTAGGGTTAGCGTTAGGGTATGGGTTTGACTTAGGGTACGGGTTAGGGTTAGGGTTAGGGTCAGGGTTAGGGTTAGTGTTAGGGTACGAGTTAGGGTTAGGTTAGTTTTAGGGTATGGGTTAGGGTTAGGGTTAGGGTTAGGCTACGGGTTAGGTTTAGGGTACTGTTTAGGGTTAGGGATAGAGTTAGGGTCAGGGTTAGGGTTAGGGTTAGGTAACGAGTTAGGGTTAGGGTTAGGGTTAGGGTACGGGTTAGGGTTAGGTTTATGGTGTGGGTTAGGGTGACAGTACGGGTTAGGATTAGGGTGAGGGTTAGGGTTAGGGTTAGAATACGGTTAGGGTTATGGTTAGGTTTAGAGTACGGTTTAACGTGATTGTTAGTTTTAGGGTACGGGTTAGTTTTAGGGTTAGGGTCAGGTTTAGGGTTAGGGTTAGGGTACGAGTTAGGGTTAGGGTTAGGGTACGGGTTAGGGTTAGGGTTATGGTACTGTTAGGGTTACAGTACGGGTTAGGGTTAGGGTGAGGTTTAGGTTTTGGTTTAGAGTACGGTTTAGGGTTAGAGTTAGGGTTAGGGTAAGTGTTAGAGTACTGGTTAGGTTTAGGGTTATGGTTAGAGTACGGGTTAGGTTTAGTGTTACGGTTTGTGTTAGGGTTAATGCACGGGTTAGGTAAGGTTTAGGTTTAGGGTTAGGCTACGGGTTAGGGTTAGGTTTAGTGTACGGGATAGGGTTAGCGTATGGGTTAAGTTTAGGGTTAGGGTTAGGTTTAGGTTAAGGGTTAGGGTTAGGTTTAGGTGCGGTTTAGGGTTAGTTTTAGGGTTAGGTTTAGGGTACGTGTTAGGGTTAGGTTTAGGGTCAGGGTTAGGGTTAGGGATAGGGTTATGGTACGGGTTAGGGTAAGGGTTGGCGTTAGGGTACGTGTTAGTTTTAGGGTTAGGGTACGGGTTAGGGTTACGTTTAAGGTTAGGGTTAGAGTTAGGGTGTGGGTTAGTGTTAGGGTTAGGGTTTGTGTAAGGGTTAGAGTTACGGTTAGGGTTAGGGTACGGGTTAGGGTTAGGGTCCGGGTTAAGGTTTCATTAGGGTTAGGGTACAGGTTAGGTTTAGGTTTATGGTACGGTTTAGGGTATGGGTTAGGGTTAGGTTTAGGGTTGGTGTTAGGGTTAGGGTTAGGGTATGGGTTAGGGTTACGGTACAGTTTAGGTTTAGGTTGTTTAGGGTTAGGTTTACCGTTAGTGTACATGTTAGGGTTAGGGTTAGGGTACGGGTTAGGTTTAGGGAACGGGTTAGGGTTAGGAATCGGGTATGGGTTATGTTTAGGGTTAGGGTTAGGGTTAGGTTTAGGGTTATGGTATGGGTTAGTGTACGGGTAGGGTTAGGGTTAAGGTACGGGTAACGGTACGGGTTAGGTTTAGGGTATGGGTTAGGGTACGGGTTTGGGTTGGTGTTAGGGTACGGGTTAGGTTTAACGTTTGGGGACGGGTTAGGGTAAGGGTTAGGGTTAGGGTTATGTTAAGGGGTTAGGGTTAGCGTCAATGTTAGGCTATGGGATAGGGTTCGGGTACGGGTTAGGGTACAGTTTAGGGTTAGGGTTAGTGTACGGGTACGGGTACGGGTTAGGTTTAGGTTTAGGTTTAGTGCTGGTTAGGGTACGGGTTAGGGGAAAGGTTAGGGTACGGGATAGGGTTAGTTTACGTGTTAGGTCTGGGATTCGGGTTAGGTTTAGTGTGCGGGTTAGGGTTAGGGTTAGGGTACGTGTTAGGATTAGGGTTTGGGTACGGGTTAGGGTTACGTTTAGGGTTAGGTTACGGGTTAGGTTTAGGGCTAGGGTTAGGGTACAGGTTATGGTTAGGGTACAGGTTAGGTTTAGGGTAAGGGTCAGGGTTAGGTTTAGGTTTAGGGTAGGGGTTAACGTTAGTTTACGGGTTAGGGTTAGGATTAGGGTACGGGTTAGGACTAGGGTTAGGGTTATTGTAGGGGGTTATGGTTAGTGTTAAGGTTAGTTTTAGTGTTAGAGTACGTCTTAGGGTTAGTTTTAGGGTTATGGTTAGTGTTAGGGTAAGGGTTATGGTTAGAGTACAGGTTAGGGTTAGATTTAGGGTTAGGGTTAGGTTTAGAGTATGGGTTAGGGTTAGTGTTAGGGTTAGGGTGAGGGTTAGGGTTAGGTTTAGGTTGCGGGTTAGGGTTAGTGTTAGTGTTAGGGTTAGTGTATGGGTTAGGGTTAGGGTTACGGTAAGGGATAGGTTTAGGGTGCGGCTTAGGTCTAGGTTTAGGTTTAGGTTTAGGGTATGGGTTAGGGTTAAGCATCGGGTTAGGGTTAGTTGAAGGGTTAGAGTTAGGGTACGGGTTAGGGTTAGTGTTAGGTTTAGGGTACGGGTTAGGGTTAGGGTACGGGTTACTTCTAGGTTTACGGTTAGATTTTGGATGCGGGTTAGGGTTAGGGTTAGGGTACGGGATTAGAGTTAGGGTTAGGGTCAAGGGTAGGGTTATGTTTAGGGTTAGGGTTAGGGTTAAGACACAGGTTAGTGTTATAGTAGGGGTTAGGGATTGTGTTGGGGTTAGTTTTAGGTTTAGAGTAAGGGTTAGGGTTAGTGTTAGTGTTATGGTTAGTGTTTGGGTTAGGGTTAGGTTTAGAGTACGGGTTAGGGTTAAGGTTAGTGTTAAGGTATGGATTAGGGTTAGGTTTAGGTTGCGGGTTAGGTTTAGGGTCAGGGTTAGGGTTAGAGTTAGGGTACGGGTTAGTGTTAGGTTTAGGTTTAGTGAATAGGGTTATTGTACGGGTTACTGTTAGGGTTGGGGTATGGGTACGGGTTAGTTTTAGGGTTAGGGTACGGGTTAGGGTTACGGTTAAGGTTAGGTTTAGGGTTAGGGTATAGGTTAGTGTTAGGGTCTGGTTAAGTGTTATGGTTAGGGTTAGGGTTAGGTTTAGGGGGCGGGTTAGTGTTAGGGTTAGGGTTAGCGCTTGGGTTTGGGTTAGGGTTACTGTTAGGGTTTGGGTACAGGATAGGGTTAGGGTTAGGGTACGGGATAGGTTTGGGTACTGGTTAGGTCAAGGGTTAGGGTTAGGTTTAGGGTACGGGTTAAAGTTAGGGTTAGGTTTAGGGTTAGGGTTAGGGTATGGGTTAGGTTTAGGGTAAGGTTTAGGGTTAGGGTTGGGGTCAGGGTTAGGGTTAGGGTTAGGGTACGAGTTAGGGATGGGTTAGGGGTGGGTGTAAGGGTTAGGGTTAGGGTACGGGTTAGGGTTAGGGTATGGGTTTATGTGAGGGGTACGGTATGGGTAAGTTTAGGGTTAGGGTTAGGATTAGGGTTAGGGTTATGGTATTGATTACGGTTACAGTACGGGTTAGGGTTAGGGTGAGGGTTAGGGTTAGGGTTAGAGTACGGTTAGGGTTAGGTTTAGGGTTAGGGTTAGCGTATGGGTTAGGGTTAGGGTTAGGTTTAGGGTTAGGGTTAGAATACGGGGTAGAGTTAGTTTTAGGGTTAGGGTTAGGTTTAATGTACGGGTTAGGCTTAGGGTTAGCTTTAGCATTAGGATATGGGTTAGGGTTAGGTTTAGGGTACGGGATAGGGTTAGCGTACGGGTTAAGTTTAGGGTTAGGTTTAGGTTTAGGCTTCTGTTTAGGGTTAGGGTAAGGGTTAAGGTTAGGTTTAGGGTGCGGGTTAGGTTTAGGGTTAGGGTTAGGGTTAGTGTAAGGGTTAGGGTTAGGTTTAGGGTACGGGTTAGGGTTATGGTTAGGTTTAGGGTTAGGGTTAGTGTATGGGTTAGGTTTAGGGTACGGGTTAGGGTTAGGTTTAGGGTCAGGGTTAGGGTTAGGGTTAGTGTTAGGGTACGGATTAGGTTTAGGGTTGGTGTTAGGGTACTGGTTAGTTTTAGGGTTAGTGTTCGGGTTAGGGTTATGGTTAAGGTTAGAGTTACGGTTAGGGTATGGTTTAGGGTTAGCTTACGGTTAAGGGTTATGGTTTGGGTTAGGGTTAGGGTTAAGTTTAGGGTGCGGGTTAGGGTTAGGGTTAGAGTACGGTTTTGGGTTCATGTTAGGGTAAGGGTTAGGTTTATCGTTTGAGTACGGGTTAGGGTAAGGGTTAGGGTTAGTGTTAGGGTTCGGGGTTAGGGTTAGAGTTAGGGTTAGGGTTAGAGTACAGGGTAGGGTTAGTGTTAGGGTTAGTGTTAGGGTTAATGTACGGGTTAGGCTTAAGGTTATGTTTAGTGTTAGGATACGGGTTAGGGTTAGGTTTAGGGTACGGGATAGGGTTAGCGTACGGGTTAAGTTTAGGGTTAGGGTTAGGTTTAGGTTATGGGTTAGTGTTCAGGTATGCGTTAGGGTTAGGTTTCGGGTTAGGGTTAGTGTACGAGTTAGGGTTAGGGTTAGGGTTAGGGTTAGTGTTAGGGTTACGGTACGGGTTAGTGTTAAGGTTACGGTACGGGATAGGGTTAGTGTACGTGTTAGGTCTTGGGTTATGGTTAGGTTTAGTGTGCGGGTTATGGTTAGGTTTAGGGTTAGGGTTAGGGTACGTGTTACGGTTAGGGTTTGGGTACAGGTTAGGGTTACGTTTAGGGTTAGGGTACGGGTTAGGTTTAGGGTTAGCGTAAGGGTTAGTGTTAGGGTAGGGGTTAGCTCTACCATTTGGGTACGGGTTAGGGTAAGGATTATTGTTAGGGTTAGGTTTAGTGGTTAGGGTTAGAGTTAAAATTAGGCTACAGGATAGGTTTAGGGGACGGGTTAGTGTTAAGTTAAGGTTTAGGGTTATTGTATGGGTTAGGGTTAGGGTTAGGGTTAGGGTTAGTGTTACAGTTAGGGTACGGGTTAGAATTAAGTTTAGGGTACGGGATGGGTTTAGTGTACGTGTAGGTCTAGGGTTCGGGTTAGGTTTAATGTGCGGGTTAGGGTTAGGGTACGTGTTAGGGTTAGGGTTTGGGTATGTGTTAGGGTTACTTTTAGGGTTAGGGTACGGGTTAGGTTTACTTTTAGGGTCAGGGTTAGGTTGAGGGTTAGGTTTAGGGTACGGGGTAGGGTTAGGGTACGGGTTAGCTTTAGTGTTAGGGTCAGTTTAGGGTTAGGTTTAGGGTTAGGGTTAGGGTTAGGGTACACGTTAGGGTTACGGTACAGGTTAGGGTTAGGTTTAGGTTTAGGGTTAGGGTAAGTGTTAGGGTTAGGGTTAGGGTTACGGTTAGGGTTACTGTACGGATATGGTTAGGGTTAGGGTTATGGTTAGCATAGGGATTAGGGTTAGGTTTAGGGTATGGGATAGGGTTAGTGTACGGGTTAAGTTTAGGGTTAGGGTTAGGTTTAGGTTACGTGTTAGGGTTAGGGTACGGGTTAGGGTGAGGTTTAGGTGCGGATTAGGGTTAGGTTTAGGGTACAGGTTAGGGTTAGGTTAGGTTCAGGGTAGGGTTAGGGATAGGGTTATGGTACGGCTTAGGGTTAGGGTTGGTTTTAGGGTACGGGTTAGTTTTAGGGTTAGTGTACGGGTTAGTTTTAAGGTTAAGGTTAGGGTTAGTGTTAGGGTAAGTGTTAGAGTTAGGGTACGGGTAAGGTTTATCGTTAGGGTTAGGGTTAGTGTTAGGGTTAGTGTTAGGGCATGGGTTAGGTTTAGGGTACGGGTTAGGGTTAGGGTTAGGGTACTGTTAGTGTTAGTGTATGGGTTAGGATTAGGGTTGGGGTTAGGGTACGGGTTAGTTTTAGGGTTATGGTACGGGTTAGGGTTACGGTTAAATTTAGTGTTAGGGTTAGGGTGTGTGTTACGTTTAGAGAAGGGTTAAGGATTATGCTTATAGTTAGGGTTAGTGTTAAGTTTAGGGTGCGGTTTAGGGTTAGGGTTAGTGTTAGGTACGGGTTTGGGTTAGTATTAGGGTACGGGTTCGGTTTACCAATTGGGTACGGGTTAGGGTAAGGGTTAGGGTTATGGTTAGGATTAGGGGTTAGGGTTAGAGTTAGGGTTAGACTACGGGATAGGGTTAGGGTACGGGTTACAGTCAGGGTTAAGGTTAGGTTTAGGGTTAGGGTTAGGTTTATAGTACGGGTTAGGTTTAGAGTTAGTGTTAGGTTGAGGGTTAGTGTACGGGTTAGGGTTAGTGTTCGGTTTAGGGTTAGTGTTAGGGTACGGGTTAGGGTTAGAGTATGGGTTAGGGTTAGGTTTAGGGTTAGTTTCAAGGTTAGAGTACGGGATAGGGTTAGTGTTAGGGTTAGGGTTAGAGTTAGTGTTAGTGGTCGGATAGGGTTAGGGTTAGGGTTAGGTTTAGGGTTAGAGTACGGGTTTGGGTTAGTGTTAGCGTACGGGTTAGGTTTAAAGTTTGGTTACGGGTTAGGGTAAGGGTTAGGGTTAGGGTTAGGGTTAGGGTTAGGGGTTCGGATTAGAGTTAGGGTTAGGCTACGGGTAGGGTTAGGGTTGAGGTTACGGTTAAGGTTAGGGTTCGGGTTAGGGTTAGTGTAAGGGTTAGGGTTAGGGTTAGGGTTAGGGTTAGTGTTAGGGTTATGGTACGGATTAGGGTTAAGGTTACGGTACGGGATAGGGTTAGTGTACGTGTTAGGTCTAGGGTTAGGGTTAGGTTTAGTTTGCGGGTTAGGGTTAGGGTTAGGGTTAGGGTTACAGTTAGGGTACGTGTTAGGGTTAGGGTTTGGGTACGGGTTAGGGTTACATTTAGGGTTAGCGTACGGGTTAGGCTTAGGGTTAGGGTAAGGGTTAGTGTTAGGGTACGGGTTAGGGTTAGAATACGGGTTAGAGTTAGGTTTAGGGTTAGTGTTAGGGTTAGAGTAAGGGTTAGGGTTAGTGTTAGGGTTAGGGTTAGGGTTAGTGTATGGATAGGGTTAGGGTTAGGGTTATGGTTAGGGTACCGGTTAGGGTTAGGTTTAGGGTACGGAATAGGGTTAGTGTACGGGTTAAGTTTAGGGTTAGGGTTAGGTTTAGGTTACGGGTTAGGGTTAGGGTATGGGTTAGGGTTAGGTTTAGGTGCGGGTTAGGGTTAGGGTACGGGTTAGGGTTAGGTTTAGGGTCAGGGTTAGGGTTAGGGATAGGGTTATGGTCCAGGTTAGGGTTAGGGCTGGTTTTAGGGTACGGGTTAGTTTTAGGGTTAGGGTACAGTTTAGTGTTAAGGTTAAGGTTAGGGTTAGTGTTAGGGTATGGGTTAGGGTTAGGGTACGGGTAAGGTTTATGGTTAGGGTTAGGGTTAGGTTTAGGATTAGTGTTAGCGCATGGGTTAGGCTTAGGGTACGGGTTATGGTTAGGGTTAGGGTCAGGGTTAGGGTTAGGTTAGGGTAGGAGTTAGGGTTAGGGTTAGGTTTAGGGTAAGCGTTCGGGTTAGGGTTAGGGTTAGGGTACGGGTTTGATTTAGGTTACGTGTTAGGGTTAGGGTTAGGGTCAGGGTTAGTGTTAGGGTTTGGGTACGAGTTAGGGTTAGGGATAGGGTGCGGGTTAGGGTTTGGGTTATGGTACGGGTTAGGGTTACAGTACGGGTTAGGGTTTGGTTTATGGTAAGGGTTAGGGTTACAGTACGGGTAGGGTTAGGGTGAGGGTTAGGGTTAGGTTTAGGGTACGATTAGGGTTAGGGTTAGGGTTAGGTTTAGGGTTAGGTTTAGAGTACGGGTTAGGGTTAGTGTTAGGGTTAGGGAAAGGGTTAGGTTTCGTGTTAGTGTTAGGCTTAGGGTTAGAGTACGGGGTAGGTTTAGTGTTAGTGTTAGGGTTAGGGTTAATGTACGGGTTAGGCTTAGGGTTAGGTTTAGGGTTAGGTTACAGGTTAGGGTTTGGTTTAGGCTATGGGATAGGGTTAGCCCTCGTATTAAGTTTAGCGTTAGGGTTAGGGTTAGTGTACGGGTTAGGGTTAGGTTTAGTGTCAGGGTTAGGGTTAGTGTTAGTGTTGGTATATGGGTTAGGATTAGGGTTGGGGTTAGGGTACGGGTTAGTTTACGGTTAGGGTACGGGTTAGGGTTACGGTTAAGTTTAGGGTTAGGGTTAGGGTGTGTGTTAGGGTTAGAGAAGGGTTAAGGGTTATGCTTATGGTTAGGGTTAGGGTTAAGTTTAGGGTGCGGTTTAGGGTTAGGGTTAGGGTTAGTGTTAGGTACGGGTTTCGGTTAGTGTTAGGGTACGGGTTCAGTTTACCAATTGGGTACGGGTTAGGGTAAGGGTTAGGGTTATGGTTAGGATTAGGGGTTAGGGTTAGAGTTAGGGTTAGACTACCGGATAGGGTTAGGGTACGGGTTACAGTCAGGGTTAAGGTTAGGTTTAGGGTTAGGGTTAGGTTTATAGTACGGGTTAGGTTTAGAGTTAGTGTTAGGTTGAGGGTTAGTGTACGGGTTAGGGTTAGTGTTCGGTTTAGGGTTAGTGTTAGGGTACGGGTTAGGGTTAGAGTATGGGATAGGGTTAGGTTTAGGGTTAGTTTTAAGGTTAGAGTACGGGTTAGGGTTAGTGTTAAGTTTAGGGTTAGAGTTAGTGTTAGTGGATGGATAGGGTTAGGGTTAGGGTTAGGTTTAGGGTTAGAGTACGGTTTTGGTTTAGTGTTAGCATACGGGTTAGGTTTAAAGTTTGGGTACGGGTTAGGGTAAGGGTTAGGGTTATGGTTAGGGGTTCGGATTAGAGTTAGGGTTAGGCTACGGGTAGGGTTAAGGTACGGGTTAGGGTTAGGGTTAGGGTTAGGGTTCGGGTTAGGGTTAGTGTAAGGGTTAGGGTTAGGGTTAGGGTTAGGGTTAGTGTTAGGGTTACGGTACGGGTTAGGGATAAGGTTACGGTACGGGATAGGGTTAGTGTACGTATTAGGTCTAGGGTTAGAGTTAGGTTTAGTTTGTGGGTTAGGGTTAGGGTTAGGGTTATGGTTAAGGTTATGGTTAGGGTTCGTGTTAGGGTTAGGGTTTGGGTACGGGTTAGGGTTACGTTTAGGGTTAGCGTACGGGTTAGGCTTAGGGTTAGGGTAAGGGTGAGTGTTAGCGTACGGGTTAGGGTTAGAATACGGGTTAGGGTTAGGTTTAGGGTTAGGGTTAGGGTTAGTGTATGGGTTACGGTTAGTGTTAGGGTTAAGGTTAGGGTTAGTGTATGGATAGGTTTAGGGTTAGGGTTATGGTTAGGGTACGGGTTAGGGTTAGGTTTAGGGTACGGGATAGGGTTAGTGTACGGGTTAAGTTTAGGGTTAGGGTTAGGTTTAGGTTACGGGTTAGGGTTAGGGTATGGGTAGGGTTAGGTTTAGGTGCAGGTTAGGGTAGGGTACGGGTTAGGGTTAGGTTTAGGGTCAGGGTTAGGTTTAGGGATAGGGTTATGGTCCAGGTTAGGGTTAGGGTTGGGGTTATGGTACGGGTTAGTTTTGGGTTAGGGTACGGGTTAGGGTTACAGTTAAGGTTAGGGTTAGTGTTAGGGTATGGGTTAGGGTTAGGGTACGGTCAGGGTTATGGTTAGGGTTAGGGTTAGGTTTAGGTTTAGGGTGCGGGTTAGGCTTAGGGTTAGGGTTAGGGTTAGCGCTAGGGTATGCGTTAGGGTTACTGTTAGGGTTTGGGTACGGGTTAAGTTTAAGTTTAGGGTATGGGATAGTGTTGGGTACGGGTTAGTTCAAGGGTTAGGGTTAGGTTTAGGGTATGGGTTAGGGTAGGGTTAGGGTCACGTTTAGGTTTAGGGATAGGGTTATGGCACGGGTTAGGGTTAGGTTTGGGGTTAGGGTTAGGGTTAGGGGTTAGGGTTGGTGTTAGGGTTAGGCTACGGTATTGTTGGGGTATGGGTTAGGGTTAGTGTTAGGGTTCGGGTTAGGGTTAGTGTACCGGTTAGGGTTAGGGTTAGGGTTAGGGTTATGGTACAGGTTAGGGTTAAGGTTAGCGTACGGGATAGGGTTAGTGTACGTGTTAGGTCTAGGGTTAGGGTTAGGTTTAGTGTGCGGTTTAGGGTTAGGGTTAGGGTACGTGTTAGGGTTAGGGTTTGGGTACGGGTTAGGGTTATGGTTAAGGTTAGGGTAGGGTTAGGGTATGGGTTAGGGTTAGGTTACGGTTAAGGGTTATGGTTTGGGTTAGGGTTAGGTTAAGTTAGGGTGCGGGTTAGGGTTAGGGTTAGGTTTAGGGTTAGAGTACGGGTTTGGTTAGTGTTAGGGTACGGGTTAGGTTTACCGTTTGCGTACGGGTTAGGGTAAGGGTTAGGGTTAGGGTTAGGGTTAGGGTTAGGGGTTAGGGTTAGAGTTAGGGTTAGGCTACGGGTAGTGTTAGGGTATGGGTTAGGGTTAGGGTTAGGGTTCGGGTTAGTGTTAGTGTACGGGTTAGGGTTAGGGTTAGGGTTACGGTACGACGTGTTAGTTTTAGGGTTTGGGTATGGGTTAGGGTTACGTTTAGGGTTAGGCTACGGGTTAGGTTTAGGTTTAGGGTTAGGGTACTGTTTAGGGTTAGGGTTAGGGTTAGGGTTAGGATACGGGATAGGGTTGGGTACAGGTTAGGTCAAAGTTTAGGTTTAGGTTTAGGGTACAGGTTAGGGGTAGGGTTAGGGTCACGGTTAGTGTACGGGTTATGGTTAGGTTTAGGGTCAGGGTTAGGGTTAGGGTTAGTGTTAGTGTATGGGTTAGGGTTAGGGTTGGGTTTAGGGTACGGGTTAGTTTTAGGGTTAGGGTATGGGTTAGGGTCACGGTTAATGTTAGGGTCAGGTTTAGGGTATGGTTTAGGGTTAGGGTACTGTTAAGCGTTATGGTTAGTGTTAGGGCTAGGGCTAAGTTTGGGGTGCGGGTTAGGGTTAGGGTTAGGTTTAGGGTTAGAGTACGGTTTGTGTTAGTGTTGGTACGGGTTAGCTTTACCGTTTGGGTACGGGTTAGGGTAAGGGTTAGGGTTAGGGTTAGGGTTAGTGGTTAGGGTTAGAGTTAAGATTAGGCTACATGATAGGGTTAGGGTACGGGTTAGGGTTAAGTTTAGGGTTAGGGTTAGTGTACGGGTTAGGTTTAGGGTTAGGGTTAGTGTTACAGTTAGGGTACGTGTTAGGGTTAAGATTAGGGTACGGGATAGGGTTAGTGTATGTGTAGGTCTAGGGTTCGGGTTAGGATTAGTGTGTGGTTAGGGTTAGGGTTAGTGTAAGTGTTAGGGTTAGGGTTTGGGTATGTGTTAGGGTTACTTTTAGGGTTAGGGTACGGGTTAGGTTTAGGGTTAGGGTTAGGGTACGGTTTAGGGTTAGGGTACGGGTTAGGGTTAGGGTTAGGATCAGGGTTAGGTTTAGGTTTAGGGTTAGGGTTAGGTTTAGTGTTAGGGTCAGCGTCAGGGCTAGGGTTAGGGTACGAGTTAGGGTTAGGGTTAGGTTTAGGGTACGGTTTAGTGTTACGTTTAGGGTTAGGGTACGGGTTAGGTTTAGGTTTAGGGTTAGGGTACGGGTTAGGGTTAGGGTACGGGATAGGTTTAGGGTTAGGGTTACGGTTAGGGTTAGGTTTAGGGTTAGGGTTAGGGTTAGGGTACGGTTTAGGGTTACGGCACGGGTTAGGGTTAGGTTTAGGGTTAGGGTTAGGGTTAGGGCAAGGGTTAGGGTTAGGGCTGGGTTAGAGTACGGGTTAGGGTTAGGGTTAGGGTTAGGTTTAGGGTTAGGGTTATGGTTAGGGTTACGGTTAGGGTTACTGTATGGATATGGTTAGGGTTAGGGTTATGGTTAGCGTAGGGATTAGCGTTAGGTTTAGGGTATGGGATAGGGTTAGTGTATCAGTTAAGTTTAGGGTTAGGGTTGGGTTTAGGTTACGGGTTAGTGTTAGGGTACGGGTTAGGGAGAGTTTTAGGTGCGGGTTAGGGTTAGGGTTACGGTTAGGGTACGGGTTAGGGTTAGGTTTAGGTTCAGGGTAGGGTTAGGGATAGGATTATGGTACGGGTTAGGGTTAGCGTTGGGTTTAGTGTACGGGTTAGTTTTAGGGTTAGGGTACGGGTTAGTGTTAAGGTTAAGGTCAGGGTTAGTGTTAGGGTATGGGTTAGGGTTAGGGTACTGGTAAGGTTTATGTTTAGGGTTAAGGTTAGGTTTAGGGTTAGTGTTAGGGCATGGGTTAGGTTTAGGGTATGGGTTAGTGTTAGGGTTAGGGTCAGGGTTAGGGTTAGGGTTAGGATACGAGTTAGGGTTAGGTTTAGGTTTAGGGTAAGCGTTAGGGTTAGGGTTAGGTTAAGGGTACGGGTTAGTTTTAGGTTACATGTAGGGTTAGGGTTAGGGTGAGGGTTAGTGTTAGGGTTTGGGTACGAGTTAGCATTAGGGTTAGGGTGCGGGTTAGGATTTGGGTTATGGTACGGGTTAGGGTTACAGTACGGGTTAGGGTTAGGTTGAGGTTTAGGTTTAGGGTTAGGGTAAGATTAGGGTTAGGGTTAGTGTTAGGTTTAGGGTTAGGGTTAGCGTACGGGGTAGGTTTAGTGTTAGTGTTAGGATTAGGGTTAGGGTTAATGTACGGGTAAGGGCTACATTTAGTGTCAGGGTTAGGGTTAGGTTTAGGGTTTGGTTTAGGGTACGGGATAGGGTTAGCCTACGGATTAATTTTAGGGTTAGGGTTAGGGTTAGTATAGGGGTTAGGGTTAGGTTTAGTGTCAGGGTTATGGTTACGTTAGTGTTAGGGTATGGGTTAGGATTATGGTTGGGTTAGGGTACGGGTTAGTTTTAGGGTTAGGGTACGGGTTAGGGTTACGGTTAATTTTAGGGTTAGGGTTAGGGTTAGGGTGTGGGTTAGGGTTAGAGAAGGATTAAGGGTTATGCTATGGTTAGGGTTAGGGTTAAGTTTAGGGTGCGGTTTAGGGTTAGGGTTAGGGTTAGGCTTAGGTACGGGTTTGGGTTAGTGTTAGGGTACGGGTCGGTTTACCGATTATGTACGGGTTAGGGTAAGGGTTAGGGTTATGGTTAGGATTAGGGGTTAGGGTTAGGGTTAGGGTTAGACTACGGGATAGGGTTAGGGTACGGGTTACGGTCAGGTTTAAGGTTAGGTTTAGGGTGAGGGTTAGGTTTATAGTACGGGTTAGGTTTAGAGTTAGTGGTAGGTTGAGGGTTAGTGTACGGGTTAGGATTAGTGTTAGGTTTAGGGTTAGTGTTAGGGTACGGGTTAGGGTTAGAGTATGGGTTAGGGTTAGGTTTAGGGTTAGTTTTAAGGTTAGAGTACGGGTTAGGGTTAGTGTTAGGGTTAGGGTTAGAGTTAGGGTTAGTGGACGGATAGGGTTAGGGTTAGGGTTAGTTTTAGGGTTAGAGTACGGGTTTGGGTTAGTGTTAGGGTACGGGTTAGGTTTAAAGTTTGGGTACGGGTTAGGGTAAGGGTTAGTTTTAGGGTTAGGTTTAGGGGTTAGGATTAGAGTTAGGGTTAGGCTACGGGTAGGGTTACGGTACGGGTTAGGGTAAGGGTTAGGGTTCGGGTTAGGGTTAGTGTACATGTTAGGGTTAGGGTTAGGTTTAGGGTTAGTGTTAGGGTTACGGTACGGTTTATCGTTAAGGTTACGGTACAGGATAGGGTTACTGTACGTGTTAGGTCTATGGTTAGGGTTAGGTTTAGTTTGCGGGATAGGGTTAGGGTTACGGTTAGGGTACGTGTTAGGGTTAGGGTTTGGGTACGGGTTAGGGTTACGTTTAGAATTATGGTAGGGTTAGGCTTAGGTTTAGGGTAAGCGTTAGTGCTAGGGTACGGGTTAGGGTTAGAATACGGGTTAGGGTTAGGTTAGGGTTAGGGTTAGGGATAGAGTATGGGTTACGGTTAGTGTTAGGGTTAGGATTAGGGTTAGTGTATGGATAGGGTTAGGGTTAGGGTTATGGTTAACGTACGGGTTAGGGTTAGGTTTAGGGTACGGGATAGGGTTAGCGTACAGGTTAAGTTTAGGGTTAGGGTTAGGTTTAGGTTACGGTTTAGGGTTAGGGTATGTGTTAGGGTTAGGTTTAGATGTGGGTTAGGGTTAGAGTATGGGATAGGGTTAGGTTTAGGGTAAGGGTTAGGGTTAGGGATAAGGTTATGATCCGGGTTAAGGTTAGGGTTGGGGTTATGGTACGGGTTAGTTTTAGGGTTAGGGTACGGGTTAGGGTTAAAATTAATGTTATGGTTAGTGTTAGGGTATGGGTTAGGGTTAGGGTACAGTCAGGGTTATGGTTAGGGTTAGGGTTAGGTTTAGGTTTAGGGTGCAGGTTAGGCTTAGTGTTAGGGTTAGGGTTAGCGCTAGGGTATGCGTTAGGGTTACTGTTAGGGTTTGGGTACTGGTTAGGTTTTGGGTTAGGGTACGGGATAGGGTTGGGTACGGGTAAGGTCAAGGATTAGGGTTAGGTTTAGGGTATGGGTTAGGGTTAGGTTTAGGGTCTCGTTTAGGTTTAGGGATAGGGTTATGGGACAGGTTATGGTTAGGGTTGGGGTTAGTGTTAGGGATAGGGGTTAGGGTTAGAGTTAGGGTTAGGCTACGGTTATTGTTAGGGAATGGGTTACGGTTAGTGTTAGGGTTCGGGTTAGGGTTAGTGTACGGTTTAGGGTTAGGGTTAGGGTTAGGGTTACGGTATGGGTTAGGGTTAAGGTTACCGTACGGGATAGGGTTAGTGTACGTGTTAGGTTAGGGTTAGGTTTAGGTTTATTGTGCGGTTTAGTGTTAGGCTTAGCGTTAGGGTACGTGTTAGGGTTAGGGTTTGGGTACGGGTTAGGGTTATGGTTAAGGATAGGGTTAGGTTTAGGGTATGGGTTAGGGTTAGGTTACGGTTAAGGGTTATGATTTGGGTTAGGGTTAGGGTTAAGTTAGGGTGCGTGTTATGGTTAGGTTTAGGTTTAGGGTTAGAGTACGGGTTTGGGTTAGTGTTAGGGTATGGGTTAGGTTTACCGTTTGGTACGTGTTAGGGTAAGGGTTAGGGTTAGGTTTAGGGTTAGGGTTAGGGGTTAGGATTAGAGTTAGGGTTAGGCTACGGGTAGTGTTAGAGTTGGGTTAGGGTTAGGGTTAGTGTTCTGGTTAGGGTTAGTGTACGGGTTAGGGTTAGGGTTAGGGTTACGGTACGTGTAAGGGTTAGTGTTTGGGTAGGGTTTTGGTTACGTTTAGCGTTAGGGTACGGGTTAGGTTTAGGTTTAATGTTAGGGTACGGTTTAGGGTGAAGGTACTGTTTAGGGTTAGGTTTAGGGTCAGGGGTAGGGTTAGGTTTAGGGTTAGGGTTAGGGTTAGAGTACGGGACAGGGTTTCGGTATGGGTTAGGGTTAGGGTTAGGGTTAGGGTATGGGTTAGGGTTAGGGTTAGGGTTTGTGTAAGGGTTAGAGTTACGGTTAGGATTAGGGTACGGGTTAGGGTTAGGGTCCGGGTTAAGGTTAGCATTAGGGTTACGGTACGGGTTAAGTTTAGGGTTTTGGTACGGGTTAGGGTACGGGTTAGGGTTAGGTTTAGGGTTGGTGTTAGGGTTAGGGTTAGGGTACGGGTTAGCGTTTCGGTACAGTTTAGGGTTAGGCTTAAGTTTAGGGTTAAATTTACAATTAGTGTACATGTTAGGGTTAGGTTTAGGGTACGGTTTAATGTTAGGGAACGGGTTAGGGTTAGGAATCGGGTATGGGTTAGGTTTAGGGTTAGGGTTAAGGTTAGGTTTAGGTTTATGGTACGGGTTAGTATATGCGTAGGGTTAGGGTTAAGGTACGGGTAACGGTACGGGTTAGGTTTAGGGTACGGGTTAGGGTACGGGTTTGGGTTGGTGTTAGGGTACGGGTTAAGTTTAACGTTTGGGTATGGGTTAGGGTAAGGGTTAGGGTTAGGGTTAGGTTTAGGGGTTAGGGTTAGCGTTAATATCAGTCTACGGGATAGGGTTAGGGTACGAGTTAGGGTACAGTTTAGGTTTAGGGTTAGTGTACGTGTACGGGTACGGGTTAGGTTTAGGGTTAGGGTTAGTGCTGGTTTAGGGTACGGGTTAGGGTAAAGGTTAGGGTACGGGTAGGGTAGTGTACGTGTTAGGTCTAGGATTCGGGTTAGGTTTAGTGTGCGGGTTAGGGTTAGGTTTAGGGTACGTGTTAGGGTTAGGGTTTGGGTACGGGTTAGGTTTACATTTAGGGTTAGTGTACGGGTTAGGTTTAGGGTTAGGATTAGGGTTAGGTTTAGGTTTAGGGTAATGGTTAGGGTTAGGTTACGGGTTAGGGTTAGGGTACGGTTACGGCTAGGGTTAGGGTTAGCGTGAGGTTTAGGGTTAGGGTTATAGTAGGGGGTTAGGTTAGTGTTAAGGTTATATTTAGGGTTAGAGTATGTGTTAGGGTTAGGTTTAGGGTTATGGTTAGTGTTAGAGTAAGGGTTAGGGTTAGAGTACGGGTTAGGTTTAGGTTTAGGGTTAGGGTTAGGTTTAGAGTACGGGTTAGTGTTAGTGTTAGTGTTAGTGTTAGTGTTAGGGTTAGGGTTAGGTTGCGGGTTAGGATTAGGGTTAGGGTTAGGGTTAGCGCTAGGGTATGGGTTAGGGTTACTCTTAGGTTTTGGGTCGGGTTAGGGTTAGGGTTAGGGTACGGGATAGGGTTGGGTAAGGTTTAAGTCAAGGCTTAGGGTCAGGTTTAAAGTACGGGTTAGGGTTAGGTTTAGGTTAGGGTTATGGTTAGGGTATGGGTTAGGTTTAGGGTATGGGTTAGGGTTAGGGTTAGGTTTAGGGTTAGGGTTAGGGTTAGGGTACGAGTTAGGGTTAGGGTTAGGTTTAGGGTACGGGTTAGGTTTAGGGTTAAGCTTAGGGTATGGGTTAGGTTTAGGGTACGGGTTAGGGTTATGGTTAGGTTTAGGGTTAGGGTTAGCGTATGGGTTAGGCTTAGGGTACGGGTTAGGGTTAGGGTTAGGGTCAGGGTTAGGGTTAGGGTTAGGGTACGAGTTAGGGTTTTGTTTAGGGTTAGGGTACGGGTTAGCTTTAGGGTACGGGTTAGCATTAGGGTTAGTGTCAGTGTTAGAGTTAGGGTTAGTGTACGGTTTAGGGTTAGGGTTAGGGTACGGGTTTGGGTTAGGGTTATGGTACGGGTTAGGGTTACAGTACGGGTTATGTTTAGGGTGAGGGTTAGTTTTAGGGTTAGAGTACGGTTAGGGTTAGTGTTAGGGTGAGGGTTAGTGTACGGGTTAGGATTATTGTTAAGGTTAGGGTTAGGGTTAGGGTTAGGTTATGGTTAGGTTTAGAGTACGGGGTAGGGTTAATGTTAGGGTTAGGTTTAGGGTTAATGTACGGGTTAGGCTTAGGGTTAGGTTTAGGGTTAGGATACGGGTTAGGGTTAGGTTTAGGGTACGGGATAGGTTTAGCGTACGGGTTAAGTTTAGGGTTAGGGTTAGTTTTAGTTTACGGGTTAGGGTTAAGGTACAGTTAAGGGTTAGGTTTAGGTTGCGATTAGGGTTAGGGCTAGGGTTAGGGTACGGGTTAGGTTTTGGGCTTGGGTTAGGGTACGGGTTATGGTTAGGATACGGGTTAGGTTTAGGGTTAGGGTCAGGGTTAGGTTTAGGTTTAGGGTAAGGGTTACGGTTAGTTTACGGGTTAGGGTTAGGGTACGAGTTAGCTCTAGGGTTAGGGTTAGGGTTAGTTTTAGGGTTAGGGTTATAGTAGGGGTTTAGTGTTAGTGTTAAGGTTAGGTTTAGGGTTAGAGTACATGTTAGGGTTAGTTTTAGGGTTATGGTTAGTGTTAGGGTAAGGATTAGGGTTAGAGAATGGGTTAGGGTTAGGTTTAGGGTTAGGGTTAGGTTTAGAGTACGGGTTAGGTTTAGTGTTAGGGTTAGGGTTAGGGTTAGGGTTAGGGTTAGGGTTAGGTTTAGGTTGCGGATTAGGGTTAGTGTTAGGGTTAGGGTTAGGGTACGGGTTAGGGTTAGGGTTACGGTCAGGGTTAGGGTTAGGTTTAGGGTTAGGGTATGGGTTAGGGTTAGGGAACGGGTAAGGGTTATGTTTAGGGTTAGTGTTAGGTTTAGGTTTAGGGTGCCGGTTAGGGATAGGGTTAGTGTTAGGGTTAGGGTTAGCACTAGCGTTTGGGTTAGGGTTACTGTTAGGGTTTGGGTACGGGTTAGGGTTAGGGTTAGGTTATGGGATAGGGTTGGGTACGTGTTTGGTCAAGGGATAGCGTTAGGTTTAGGGTAGGGTTTAGGGATATGGTTAGGTTTAGGGTTAGGGTTAGGGTATGGGTTAGGCTTAGGGTATTGTTTAAGCTTAGGGTTAGGGTCAGGGTTAGGGTTAGGTTTAGGGTACGAGTCAGGTTTAGGTTAGGTTTAGGGTATGGGTTAGGCTTAGGGTTAGGGTTAGGCTACGGGTTAGGTTTAGGGTACGGTTTAGGGTAAGGGTTAGGCTTAGGGTCCGGGTTAGGGTTAGGGTTAGGTAACGAGTTAGGTTGAGGGTTAGGGTTCGGGTTAGGGTTAGGGTTATGGTGCGGGTTAGGGTGACAGTACGTGTTAGGATTAGGGTGAGGGTTAGTGTTAGGGTTAGAGTACGGTTAGGGTTAGGGTTATGGTTAGGGTTAGGTTTAGAGTACGGGTTAGCGGTAGTGTTAGTTTTAGGGTACGGGTTAGGGTTAGGGTTAGGGTCAGGGTTAGGGTTAGGTTTAGGGTACGAGTTAGGGTTAGGGTTAGGGTACGGGTTAGGGTTAGGGTTATGGTATGGGTTAGGGTTACAGTACAGGTTAGGGTTATTGTGAGTTTTAGGTTTTGGGTTAGAGTACGGTTTAGGGTTAGTTTTAGGGTTAGGGTAAGGTTTAGAGTACGGGTTAGGGTTAGGGTTATGGTTAGAGTATGGGGTAGGGTTAATGTTACGGTTAGTGTTAGGGTCAATGTACGGGTTAGGCTTAGGGTTAGGTTTATGGTTAGGCTACATGTTAGGGTTAGGGTTAGGGGATAGGATAGGGTTAGCGTACGGGTTAAGTTTAGGGTTAGGGTTAGGTTTATATTACGGGTTAGGGTTAGGGTATGCGTTAGGGTTAGGTTTAGTGTACGGGTTAGGGTTAGGGTTAGGGTCAGGTTTAGGGTATTGTTAAGGTTTCGGTACAGGTTAGGGTTAAGTTTACGGTACGGGTTAGGGTTAGTGTATGTGTTAGGTCTAGGGTTAGGGTTAGGTTTAGTGTGCGGGTTAGGTTTAGGGTTAGGGTTAGGTTAGGGTTAGGGTTCATGTTAGCGTTAGGGTTTGGGTACGGGTTAGGGTTACTTTTTGGGTTACGGTCCACGTCTATGGGCAGGCAGCATGCGGGAGGGTCCCGCCCTGAGCTCAGCTCTCCAAAGGGAGCACGCTTCAAAGCCAGCTTTCTCCTAGCTGCCTTCTTAGAGCCGTGAGAAGCTAGCAGAATTGCAACTTAGGACGTTCCATGAATACCGCTCTAGTGCCCCGGAGACACAGCCGTTGAAGCCAGCAGGTTGCCCCTGGCGTCCCATGACCTTTGACCCACATGACCCGTGAGGATGTTCGTAACTCCATCTGGAGGCAGTGTGGAACTGGGAAGGACCGTGTGTCAGCTCATCTCACAGAAGGAAGTTCCCCCACACAGACAGCTTTCAACTAGCTACTCAGGTTTGGATGTTAGTATGTAGCTGCCATCCGAGGCAGGAATGGCTCAGAAGTCGCTGGATTGTGCTAAGAGACACTTGCCTCTCAGAAACACTGAATCCCGCATCGGGCGAAATCCTTTGGAAACCAAGCGAACAGGCGTTCAGCATGTGGGAGCTGCGAGCCATAAGCTCAATCCAAAGGCGTGTGCATGCTCTGGAGGAAGCTTTCCGCCTGGTGCGAAAGTGACAAGGCAGACACTAGGTTCTCATTCCGCAACTATCCCGCATACAACAAAAAGCTGTGGAAGCGGACCCTTACAGGCAGCCAGGAGGAGGGAGGTATGGAGCATAAGCACAACTCTCAGAAGTGTGTATGTCTGGGAGGCAGATGGCTGCTACACACTCCTACATGGGAGTTCCAAGCTAGCTGCACTCTAACTGAAGAAGGCCGTTGGAAATCGCTGGATTCAACTCAGGTACACCTGGGTACAGGCTTGACCCTTCCACATGCTTTTCTCACCACCTCTCCCTGCAACTAACCTAAGGATGTTAGCAGCCACGTCTACGGGCAGGCAGCATGCGGGAGGGTCCCGCCCTGAGCTCAGCTCTCCAAAGGGAGCACGCTTCAAAGCCAGCTTTCTCCTAGCTGCCTTCTTAGAGCCGTGAGAAGCTAGCAGAATTGCAACTTAGGACGTTCCATGAATACCGCTCTAGTGCCCCGGAGACACAGCCGTTGAAGCCAGCAGGTTGCCCCTGGCGTCCCATGACCTTTGACCCACATGACCCGTGAGGATGTTCGTAACTCCATCTGGAGGCAGTGTGGAACTGGGAAGGACCGTGTGTCAGCTCATCTCACAGAACGAAGTTCCCCCACACAGACAGCTTTCAACTAGCTACTCAGGTTTGGATGTTAGTATGTAGCTGCCATCCGAGGCAGGAATGGCTCAGAAGTCGCTGGATTGTTCTAAGAGACACTTGCCTCTGAGAAACACTGAATCCCGCATCGGGCGAAATCCTTTGGAAACCAAGCGTACAGGCGTTCAGCATGTGGGAGCTGCGAGCCATAAGCTCAATCCAAAGGCGTGTGCATGCTCTGGAGGAAGCTTTCCGCCTGGCGCGAAAGTGACAAGGCAGACACTAGGTTCTCATTCCGCAACTATCCCGCATACAACGAAAAGCTGTGGAAGCGGACCCTTACAGGCAGCCAGGAGGAGGGAGGTATGGACCATAAGCACAACTCTCAGAAGTGTGTATGTCTGGGAGGCAGATGGCTGCTACACACTCCTACATGGGAGTTCCAAGCTAGCTGCACTCTAACTGAAGAAGGCTGTTGGAAATCGCTGGATTCAACTCAGGTACACCTGGGTACAGGCTTGACCCTTCCACATGCTTTTCTCACCACCTCTCCCTGCAACTAACCTAAGGATGTTAGCAGCCACGTCTACGGGCAGGCAGCATGCGGGAGGGTCCCGCCCTGAGCTCAGCTCTCCAAAGGGAGCACGCTTCAAAGCCAGCTTTCTCCTAGCTGCCTTCTTAGAGCCGTGAGAAGCTAGCAGAATTGCAACTTAGGACGTTCCATGAATACCGCTCTAGTGCCCCGGAGACACAGCCGTTGAAGCCAGCAGGTTGCCCCTGGCGTCCCATGACCTTTGACCGACATGACCCGCGAGGATGTTCGTAACTCCATCTGGAGGCAGTGTGGAACTGGGAAGGACCGTGTGTCAGCTCATCTCACAGAAGGAAGTTCCCCCACACAGACAGCTTTCAACTAGCTACTCAGGTTTGAATGTTAGTATGTAGCTGCCATCCGAGGCAGGAATGGCTCAGAAGTCGCTGGATTGTGCTAAGACACACTTGCCTCTCAGAAACACTGAATCCCGCATCGGGCGAAATCCTTTGGAAACCAAGCGTACAGGCGTTCAGCATGTGGGAGCTGCGAGCCATAAGCTCAATCCAAAGGCGTGTGCATGCTCTGGAGGAAGCTTTCCGCCTGGCGCGAAAGTGACAAGGCAGACACTAGGTTCTCATTCTGCAACTATCCCGCATACAACGAAAAGCTGTGGAAGCGGACCCTTACAGGCAGCCAGGAGGAGGGAGGTATGGACCATAAGCACAACTCTCAGAAGTGTGTATGTCTGGGAGGCAGATGGCTGCTACACACTCCTACATGGGAGTTCCAAGCTAGCTGCACTCTAACTGAAGAAGGCCGTTGGAAATCGCTGGATTCAACTCAGGTACACCTGGGTACAGGCTTGACCCTTCCACATGCTTTTCTCACCACCTCTCCCTGCAACTAACCTAAGGATGTTAGCAGCCACGTCTACGGGCAGGCAGCATGCGGGAGGGTCCCGCCCTGAGCTCAGCTCTCCAAAGGGAGCACGCTTCAAAGCCAGCTTTCTCCTAGCTGCCTTCTTAGAGCCGTGAGAAGCTAGCAGAATTGCAACTTAGGACGTTCCATGAATACCGCTCTAGTGCCCCGGAGACAGAGCCGTTGAAGCCAGCAGGTTGCCCCTGGCGTCCCATGACCTTTGACCTGCATGACCCGCAAGGATGTTCGTAACTCCATCTGGAGGCAGTGTGGAACTGGGAAGGACCGTGTGTCAGCTCATCTCACAGAAGGAAGTTCCCCCACACAGACAGCTTTCAACTAGCTACTCAGGTTTGGATGTTAGTATGTAGCTGCCATCCGAGGCAGGAATGGCTCAGAAGTCGCTGGATTGTGCTAAGAGACACTTGCCTCTCAGAAACACTGAATCCCGCATCGGGCGAAATCCTTTGGAAACCAAGCGTACAGGCGTTCAGCATGTGGGAGCTGCGAGCCATAAGCTCAATCCAAAGGCGTGTGCATGCTCTGGAGGAAGCTTTCCGCCTGGCGCGAAAGTGACAAGGCAGACACCAGGTTCTCATTCCGCAACTATCCCGCATACAACGAAAAGCTGTGGAAGCGGACCCTTACAGGCAGCCAGGAGGAGGGAGGTATGGACCATAAGCACAACTCTCAGAAGTGTGTATGTCTGGGAGGCAGATGGCTGCTACACACTCCTACATGGGAGTTCCAAGCTAGCTGCACTCTAACTGAAGAAGGCCGTTGGAAATCGCTGGATTCAACTCAGGTACACCTGGGTACAGGCTTGACCCTTCCACATGCTTTTCTCACCACCTCTACCTGCAACTAACCTAAGGATGTTAGCAGCCACGTCTACGGGCAGGCAGCATGCGGGAGGGTCCCGCCCTGAGCTCAGCTCTCCAAAGGGAGCACGCTTCAAAGCCAGCTTTCTCCTAGCTGCCTTCTTAGAGCCATGAGAAGCTAGCAGAATTGCAACTTAGGACGTTCCATGAATACCGCTCTAGTGCCCCGGAGACACAGCCGTTGAAGCCAGCAGGTTGCCCCTGGCGTCCCATGACCTTTGACCCACATGACCCGTGAGGATGTTCGTAACTCCATCTGGAGGCAGTGTGGAACTGGGAAGGACCGTGTGTCAGCTCATCTCACAGAAGGAAGTTCCCCCACACAAACAGCTTTCAACTAGCTACTCAGGTTTGGATGTTAGTATGTAGCTGCCATCCGAGGCAGGAATGGCTCAGAAGTCACTGGATTGTGCTAAGACACACTTGCCTCTCAGAAACACTGAATCCCGCATCGGGCGAAATCCTTTGGAAACCAAGCGTACAGGCGTTCAGCATGTGGGAGCTGTGAGCCATAAGCTCAATCCAAAGGCGAGTGCATGCTCTGGAGGAAGCTTTCCGCCTGGCGCGAAAGTGACAAGGCAGACACTAGGTTCTCATTCCGCAATTATCCCGCATACAACGAAAAGCTGTGGAAGCGGACCCTTACAGGCAGCCAGGAGGAGGGAGGTATGGACCATAAGCACAACTCTCAGAAGTGTGTATGTCTGGGAGGCAGATGGCTGCTACACACTCCTACATGGGAGTTCCAAGCTAGCTGCACTCTAACTGAAGAAGGCCGTTGGAAATCGCTGGATTCAACTCAGGTACACCTGGGTACAGGCTTGACCCTTCCACATGCTTTTCTCACCACCTCTCCCTGCAACTAACCTAAGGATGTTAGCAGCCACGTCTACGGGCAGGCAGCATGCGGGAGGGTCCCGCCCTGAGCTCAGCTCTCCGAAGGGAGCACGCTTCAAAGCCAGCTTTCTCCTAGCTGCCTTCTTAGAGCCGTGAGAAGCTAGCAGAATTGCAACTTAGGACGTTCCATGAATACCGCTCTAGTGTCCCGGAGACACAGCCGTTGAAGCCAGCAGGTTGCCCCTGGCGTCCCATGACCTTTGACCCACATGACCCGTGAGGATGTTCGTAACTCCATCTGGAGGCAGTGTGGAACTGGGAAGGACCGTGTGTCAGCTCATCTCACAGAAGGAAGTTCCCCCACACAGACAGCTTTCAACTAGCTACTCAGGTTTGGATGTTAGTATGTAGCTGCCATCCGAGGCAGGAATGGCTCAGAAGTCGCTGGATTGTGCTAAGACACACTTGCCTCTCAGAAACACTGAATCCCGCATCGGGCGAAATCCTTTGGAAACCAAGCGAACAGGCGTTCAGCATGTGGGAGCTGCGAGCCATAAGCTCAATCCAAAGGCGTGTGCATGCTCTGGAGGAAGCTTTCCGCCTGGCGCGAAAGTGACAAGGCAGACACTAGGTTCTCATTCCGCAACTATCCCGCATACAACGAAAAGCTGTGGAAGCGGACCCTTACAGGCAGCCAGGAGGAGGGAGGTATGGACCATAAGCACAACTCTCAGAAGTGTGTATGTCTGGGAGGCAGATGGCTGCTACACACTCCTACATGGGAGTTCCAAGCTAGCTGCACTCTAACTGAAGAAGGCCGTTGGAAATCGCTGGATTCAACTCAGGTACACCTGGGTACAGGCTTGACCCTTCCACATGCTTTTCTCACCACCTCTCCCTGCAACTAACCTAAGGATGTTAGCAGCCACGTCTACGGGCAGGCAGCATGCGGGAGGGTCCCGCCCTGAGCTCAGCTCTCCAAAGGGAGCATGCTTCAAAGCCAGCTTTCTCCTAGCTGCATTCTTAGAGCCGTGAGAAGCTAGCAGAATTGCAACTTAGGACGTTCCATGAATACCGCTCTAGTGCCCCGGAGACACAGCCGTTGAAGCCAGCAGGTTGCCCCTGGCGTCCCATGACCTTTGACCCGCATGCCCCGCGAGGATGTTCGTAACTCCATCTGGAGGCAGTGTGGAACTGGGAAGGACCGTGTGTCAGCTCATCTCACAGAAGGAAGTTCCCCCACACAGACAGCTTTCAACTAGCTACTCAGGTTTGGATGTTAGTATGTAGCTGCCATCCGAGGCAGGAATGGCTCAGAAGTCGCTGGATTGTGCTAAGACACACTTGCCTCTCAGAAACACTGAATCCCGCATCGGGCGAAATCCTTTGGAAACCAAGCGTACAGGCGTTCAGCATGTGGGAGCTGCGAGCCATAAGCTCAATCCAAAGGCGTGTGCATGCTCTGGAGGAAGCTTTCCGCCTGGCGCGAAAGTGACAAGGCAGACACTAGGTTCTCATTCCGCAACTATCCTGCATACAACGAAAAGCTGTGGAAGCGGACCCTTACAGGCAGCCAGGAGGAGGGAGGTATGGACCATAAGCACAACTCTCAGAAGTGTGTATGTCTGGGAGGCAGATGGCTGCTACACACTCCTACATGGGAGTTCCAAGCTAGCTGCACTCTAACTGAAGAAGGCCGTTGGAAATCGCTGGATTCAACTCAGGTACACCTGGGTACAGGCTTGACACTTCCACATGCTTTTCTCACCACCTCTCCCTGCAACTAACCTAAGGATGTTAGCAGCCACGTCTACGGGCAGGCAGCATGCGGGAGGGTCCCGCCCTGAGCTCAGCTCTCCAAAGGGAGCACGCTTCAAAGCCAGCTTTCTCCTAGCTGCCTTCTTAAGGCCGTGAGAAGCTAGCAGAATTGCAACTTAGGACGTTCCATGAATACCGCTCTAGTGCCCCGGAGACACAGCCGTTGAAGCCAGCAGGTTGCCCCTGGCGTCCCATGACCTTTGACCCGCATGACCCGCGAGGATGTTCGTAACTCCATCTGGAGGCAGTGTGGAACTGGGAAGGACCGTGTGTCAGCTCATCTCACAGAAGGAAGTTCCCCCACACAGACAGCTTTCAACTAGCTACTCAGGTTTGGATGTTAGTATGTAGCTGCCATCCGAGGAAGGAATGGCTCAGAAGTCGCTGGATTGTGCTAAGAGACACTTGCCTCTCAGAAACACTGAATCCCGCATCGGGCGAAATCCTTTGGAAACCAAGCGTACAGGCGTTCAGCATGTGGGAGCTGCGAGCCATAAGCTCAATCCAAAGGCGTGTGCATGCTCTGGAGGAAGCTTTCCGCCTGGCGCGAAAGTAACAAGGCAGACACTAGGTTCTCATTCCGCAACTATCCCGCATACAACGAAAAGCTGTGGAAGCGGACCCTTACAGGCAGCCAGGAGGAGGAAGGTATGGACCATAAGCACAACTCTCAGAAGTGTGTATGTCTGGGAGGCAGATGGCTGCTACACACTCCTACATGGGAGTTCCAAGCTAGCTGCACTCTAACTGAAGGAGGCCGTTGGAAATCGCTGGATTCAACTCAGGTACACCTGGGTACAGGCTTGACCCTTCCACATGCTTTTCTCACCACCTCTCCCTGCAACTAACCTAAGGATGTTAGCAGCCACGTCTACGGGCAGGCAGCATGCGGGAGGGTCCCGCCCTGAGGTACACCTGGGTACAGGCTTGACCCTTCCACATGCTTTTCTCACCACCTCTCCCTGCAACTAACCTAAGGATGTTAGCAGCCACGTCTACGGGCAGGCAGCATGCGGGAGGGTCACGCCCTGAGCATGCGGGAGGGGTCCCGCCCTGAGCTCAGCATGCAGGAGGGTCCCGCCCTGTGCTCTCCAAAGGGAGCACGCTTCAAAGCCAGCTTTCTCCTAGCTGCCTTCTTAGAGCCGTGAGAAGCTAGCAGAATTGCAACTTAGGACGTTCCATGAATACCGCTCTAGTGCCCCGGAGACACAGCCGTTGAAGCCAGCAGGTTGCCCCTGGCGTCCCATGACCTTTGACCCACATGACCCGTGAGGATGTTCGTAACTCCATCTGGAGGCAGTGTGGAACTGGGAAGGACCGTGTGTCAGCTCATCTCACAGAAGGAAGTTCCCCCACACAAACAGCTTTCAACTAGCTACTCAGGTTTGGATGTTAGTATGTAGCTGCCATCCGAGGCAGGAATGGCTCAGAAGTCGCTGGATTGTGCTAAGACACACTTGCCTCTCAGAAACACTGAATCCCGCATCGGGCGAAATCCTTTGGAAACCAAGCGTACAGGCGTTCAGCATGTGGGAGCTGCGAGCCATAAGCTCAATCCAAAGGCGTGTGCATGCTCTGGAGGAAGCTTTCCGCCTGGCGCGAAAGTGACAAGGCAGACACTAGGTTCTCATTCTGCAACTATCCCGCATACAACGAAAAGCTGTGGAAGCGGACCCTTACAGGCAGCCAGGAGGAGGGAGGTATGGACCATAAGCACAACTCTCAGAAGTGTGTATGTCTGGGAGGCAGATGGCTGCTACACACTCCTACATGGGAGTTCCAAGCTAGCTGCACTCTAACTGAAGAAGGCCGTTGGAAATCGCTGGATTCAACTCAGGTACACCTGGGTACAGGCTTGACCCTTCCACATGCTTTTCTCACCACCTCTCCCTGCAACTAACCTAAGGATGTTAGCAGCCACGTCTATGGGCAGGCAGCATGCGGGAGGGTCACGCCCTGAGCATGCGGGAGGGGTCCCGACCTGAGCTCAGCATGCGGGAGGGTCCCGCCCTGTGCTCTCCAAAGGGAGCACGCTTCAAAGCCAGCTTTCTCCTAGCTGCCTTCTTAGAGCCGTGAGAAGCTAGCAGAATTGCAACTTAGGACGTTCCATGAATACCGCTCTAGTGCCCCGGAGACACAGCCGTTGAAGCCAGCAGGTTGCCCCTGGCGTCCCATGACCTTTGACCCACATGACCCGTGAGGATGTTCGTAACTCCATCTGGAGGCAGTGTGGAACTGGGAAGGACCGTGTGTCAGCTCATCTCACAGAAGGAAGTTCCCCCACACAAACAGCTTTCAACTAGCTACTCAGGTTTGGATGTTAGTATGTAGCTGCCATCCGAGGCAGGAATGGCTCAGAAGTCGCTGGATTGTGCTAAGACACACTTGCCTCTCAGAAACACTGAATCCCGCATCGGGCGAAATCCTTTGGAAACCAAGCGTACAGGCGTTCAGCATGTGGGAGCTGCGAGCCATAAGCTCAATCCAAAGGCGTGTGCATGCTCTGGAGGAAGCTTTCCGCCTGGCACGAAAGTGACAAGGCAGACACTAGGTTATCATTCCGCAACTATCCCGCATACAACGAAAAGCTGTGGAAGCGGACCCTTACAGGCAGCCAGGAGGAGGGAGGTATGGACCATAAGCACAACTCTCAGAAGTGTGTATGTCTGGGAGGCAGATGGCTGCTACACACTCCTACATGGGAGTTCCAAGCTAGCTGCACTCTAACTGAAGAAGGCCGTTGGAAATCGCTGGATTCAACTCAGGTACACCTGGGTACAGGCTTGACCCTTCCACATGCTTTTCTCACCACCTCTCCCTGCAACTAACCTAAGGATGTTAGCAGCCACGTCTACGGGCAGGCAGCATGCGGGAGGGTCCCGCCCTGAGCTCAGCTCTCCAAAGGGAGCACGCTTTAAAGCCAGCTTTCTCCTAGCTGCCTTCTTAAGGCCGTGAGAAGCTAGCAGAATTGCAACTTAGGACGTTCCATGAATACCGCTCTAGTGCCCCGGAGACACAGCCGTTGAAGCCAGCAGGTTGCCCCTGGCGTCCCATGACCTTTGACCCACATGACCCGTGAGGATGTTCGTAACTCCATCTGGAGGCAGTGTGGAACTGGGAAGGACCCTGTGTCAGCTCATCTCACAGAAGGAAGTTCCCCGACAGACAGCTTTCAACTAGCTACTCAGGTTTGGATGTTAGTATGTAGCTGCCATCCGAGGCAGGAATGGCTCAGAAGTCGCTGGATTGTTCTAAGACACACTTGCCTCTCAGAAACACTGAATCCCGCATCGGGCGAAATCCTTTGGAAACCAAGCGTACAGGCGTTCAGCATGTGGGAGCTGCGAGCCATAAGCTCAATCCAAAGGCGTGTGCATGCTCTGGAGGAAGCTTTCCGCCTGGCGCGAAAGTGACAAGGCAGACACTAGGTTCTCATTCCGCAACTATCCCGCATACAACGAAAAGCTGTGGAAGCGGACCCTTACAGGCAGCCAGGAGGAGGGAGGTATGGACCATAAGCACAACTCTCAGAAGTGTGTATGTCTGGGAGGCAGATGGCTGCTACACACTCCTACATGGGAGTTCCAAGCTAGCTGCACTCTAACTGAAGAAGGCCGTTGGAAATCGCTGGATTCAACTCAGGTACACCTGGGTACAGGCTTGACCCTTCCACATGCTTTTCTCACCACCTCTCCCTGCAACTAACCTAAGGATGTTAGCAGCCACGTCTATGGGCAGGCAGCATGCGGGAGGGTCCCGCCCTGAGCTCAGCTCTCCAATGGGAGCACGCTTCAAAGCCAGCTTTCTCCTAGCTGCCTTCTTAGAGCCGTGAGAAGCTAGCAGAATTGCAACTTAGGACGTTCCATGAATACCGCTCTAGTGCCCGGGAGACACAGCCGTTGAAGCCAGCAGGTTGCCCCGGGCGTCCCATGACCTTTGACCCACATGACCCGTGAGGATGTTCGTAACTCCATCTGGAGGCAGTGTGGAACTGGGAAGGACAGTGTGTCAGCTCATCTCACAGAAGGAAGTTCCCCCACACAGACAGCTTTCAACTAGCTACTCAGGTTTGGATGTTAGTATGTAGCTGCCATCCGAGGCAGGAAAGGCTCAGAAGTCGCTGGATTGTGCTAAGAGACACTTGCCTCTCAGAAACACTGAATCCCGCATCGGACGAAATCCTTTGGAAACCAAGCGTACAGGCGTTCAGCATGTGGGAGCTGCGAGCCATAAGCTCAATCCAAAGGCGTGTGCATGCTCTGGAGGAAGCTTTCCGCCTGGCGCGAAAGTGACAAGGCAGACACTAGGTTCTCATTCCGCAACTATCCCGCATACAACGAAAAGCTGTGGAAGCAGACCCTTACAGGCAGCCAGGAGGAGGGAGGTATGGACCATAAGCACAACTCTCAGAAGTGTGTATGTCTGGGAGGCAGATGGCTGCTACACACTCCTACATGGGAGTTCCAAGCTAGCTGCACTCTAACTGAAGAAGGCCTTTGGAAATCGCTGGATTCAACTCAGGTACACCTGGGTACAGGCTTGACCCTTCCACATGCTTTTCTCACCACCTCTCCCTGCAACTAACCTAAGGATGTTAGCAGCCACGTCTACGGGCAGGCAGCATGCGGGAGGGTCCCGCCGTGAGCTCAGCTCTCCAAAGGGAGCACGCTTCAAAGCCAGCTTTCTCCTAGCTGCCTTCTTAGAGCCGTGAGAAGCTAGCAGAATTGCAACTTAGGACGTTCCATGAATACCGCTCTAGTGCCCCGGAGACACAGCCGTTGAAGCCAGCAGGTTGCCCCTGGCGTCCCATGACCTTTGACCGACATGACCCGTGAGGATGTTCGTAACTCCATCTGGAGGCAGTGTGGAACTGGGAAGGACCGTGTGTCAGCTCATCTCACAGAAGGAAGTTCCCCCACACAGACAGCTTTCAACTAGCTACTCAGGTTTGGATGGTAGTATGTAGCTGCCATCCGAGGCAGGAATGGCTCAGAAGTCGCTGGATTGTTCTAAGAGACACTTGCCTCTCAGAAACACTGAATCCCGCATCGGGCGAAATCCTTTGGAAACCAAGCGTACAGGCGTTCAGCATGTGGGAGCTGCGAGCCATAAGCTCAATCCAAAGGCGTGTGCATGCTCTGGAGGAAGCTTTCCGCCTGGCGCGAAGGTGACAAGGCAGACACTAGGTTCTCATTCCGCAACTATCCCGCATACAACGAAAAGCTGTGGAAGCGGACCCTTACAGGCAGCCAGGAGGAGGGAGGTATGGACCATAAGCACAACTCTCAGAAGTGTGTATGTCTGGGAGGCAGATGGCTGCTACACACTCCTACATGGGAGTTCCAAGCTAGCTGCACTCTAACTGAAGAAGGCCGTTGGAAATCGCTGGATTCAACTCAGGTACACCTGGGTACAGGCTTGACACTTCCACATACTTTTCTCACCACCTCTCCCTGCAACTAACCTAAGGATGTTAGCAGCCACGTCTACGAGCAGGCAGCATGCGGGAGGGTCCCGCCGTGAGCTCAGCTCTCCAAAGGGAGCACGCTTCAAAGCCAGCTTTCTCCTAGCTGCCTTCTTAGAGCCGTGAGAAGCTAGCAGAATTGCAACTTAGGACGTTCCATGAATACCGCTCTAGTGCCCGGGAGACACAGCCGTTGAAGCCAGCAGGTTGCCCCTGGCGTCCCATGTCTTTTGACCCACATGACCCGTGAGGATGTTCGTAACTCCATCTGGAGGCAGTGTGGAACTGGGAAGGACCGTGTGTCAGCTCATCTCACAGAAGGAAGTTCCCCCACACAGACAGCTTTCAACTAGCTACTCAGGTTTGGATGTTAGTATGTAGCTGCCATCCGAGGCAGGAATGGCTCAGAAGTCGCTGGATTGTGCTAAGAGACACTTGCCTCTCAGAAACACTGGATCCCGCATCGGGCGAAATCCTTTGGAAACCAAGCGTACAGGCGTTCAGCATGTGGGAGCTGCGAGCCATAAGCTCAATCCAAAGGCGTGTGCATGCTCTGGAGGAAGCTTTCCGCCTGGCACGAAAGTGACAAGGCAGACACTAGGTTCTCATTCCGCAACTATCCCGCATACAACGAAAAGCTGTGGAAGCGGACCCTTACAGGCAGCCAGGAGGAGGGAGGTATGGACCATAAGCACAACTCTCAGAAGTGTGTATGTCTGGGAGGCAGATGGCTGCTACACACTCCTACATGGGAGTTCCAAGCTAGCTGCACTCTAACTGAAGAAGGCCGTTGGAAATCACTGGATTCAACTCAGGTACACCTGGGTACAGGCTTGACACTTCCACATGCTTTTCTCACCACCTCTCCCTGCAAGTAACCTAAGGATGTTAGCAGCCACGTCTACGGGCAGGCAGCATGCGGGAGGGTCCCGCCCTGAGCTCAGCTCTCCAAAGGGAGCACGCTTCAAAGCCAGCTTTCTCCTAGCTGCCTTCTTAAGGCCGTGAGAAGCTAGCAGAATTGCAACTTAGGACGTTCCATGAATACCGCCCTAGTGCCCTGGAGACACAGCCGTTGAAGCCAGCAGGTTGCCCCTGGCGTCCCATGACCTTTGACCCACATGACCCGTGAGGATGTTCGTAACTCCATCTGGAGGCAGTGTGGAACTGGGAAGGACCGTGTGCCAGCTCATCTCACAGAAGGAAGTTCCCCCACACAGACAGCTTTCAACTAGCTACTCAGGTTTGGATGTCAGTATGTAGCTGCCTTCCGAGGCAGGAATGGCTCAAAAGTCGCTGGATTGTGCTAAGAGACACTTGCCTCTCAGAAACACTGAATCCCGCATCGGGCGAAATCCTTTGGAAACCAAGCGTACAGGCGTTCAGCATGTGGGAGCTGCGAGCCATAAGCTCAATCCAAAGGCGTGTGCATGCTCTGGAGGAAGCTTTCCGCCTGGCGCGAAAGTGACAAGGCAGACACTAGGTTCTCATTCCGCAACTATCCCGCATACAACGAAAAGCTGTGGAAGCGGACCCTTACAGGCAGCCAGGAGGAGGGAGGTATGGACCATAAGCACAACTCTCAGAAGTGTGTATGTCTGGGAGGCAGATGGCTGCTACACACTCCTACATGGGAGTTCCAAGCTAGCTGCACTCTAACTGAAGAAGGCCGTTGGAAATCGCTGGATTCAACTCAGGTACACCTAGGTACAGGCTTGACCCTTCCACATGCTTTTCTCACCACCTCTCCCTGCAACTAACCTAAGGATGTTAGCAGCCACGTCTACGGGCAGGCAGCATGCGGGAGGGTCCCGCCCTGAGCTCAGCTCTCCAAAGGGAGCACGCTTCAAAGCCAGCTTTCTCCTAGCTGCCTTCTAAGGCCGTGAGAAGCTAGCAGAATTGCAACTTAGGACGTTCCATGAATACCGCTCTAGTGCCCCGGAGACACAGCCGTTGAAGCCAGCAGGTTGCCCCTGGTGTCCCATGACCTTTGAACCACATGACCCGTGAGGATGTTCGTAACTCCATCTGGAGGCAGTGTGGAACTGGGAAGGACCGTGTGTCAGCTCATCTCACAGAAGGAAGTTCCCCCACACAGACAGCTTTCAACTAGCTACTCAGGTTTGGATGTTAGTATGTAGCTGCCATCCGAGGCAGGAATGGCTCAGAAGTCGCTGGATTGTGCTAAGAGACACTTGCCTCTCAGAAACACTGAATTCCGCATCGGGCGAAATCCTTTGGAGACCAAGCGTACAGGCGTTCAGCATGTGGGAGCTGCGAGCCATAAGCTCAATCCAAAGGCGTGTGCATGCTCTGGAGGAAGCTTTCCGCCTGGCGCGAAAGTGACAAGGCAGACACTAGGTTCTCATTCCGAAACTTTCCCGCATACAACGAAAAGCTGTGGAAGCGGACCCTTACAGGCAGCCAGGAGGAGGGAGGTATGGACCATAAGCACAACTCTCAGAAGTGTGTATGTCTGGGAGGCAGATGGCTGCTACACACTCCTACATGGGAGTTCCAAGCTAGCTGCACTCTAACTGAAGAAGGCCGTTGGAAATCGCTGGATTCAACTCAGGTACACCTGGGTACAGGCTTGACACTTCCACATGCTTTTCTCACCACCTCTCCCTGCAACTAACCTAAGGATGTTAGCAGCCACGTCTACGGGCAGGCAGCATGCGGGAGGGTCCCGCCCTGAGCTCAGCTCTCCAAAGGGAGCACGCTTCAAAGCCAGCTTTCTCCTAGCTGCCTTCTTAGAGCCGTGAGAAGCTAGCAGAATTGCAACTTAGGACGTTCCATGAATACCGCTCTAGTGCCCCGGAGACACAGCCGTTGAAGCCAGCAGGTTGCCCCTGGCGTCCCATGACCTTTGACCCACATGACCCGTGAGGATGTTCGTAACTCCATCTGGAGGCAGTGTGGAACTGGGAAGGACCGTGTGTCAGCTCATCTCACAGAAGGAAGTTCCCCCACACAGACAGCTTTCAACTAGCTACTCAGGTTTGGATGTTAGTATGTAGCTGCCATCCGAGGCAGGAATGGCTCAGAAGTCGCTGGATTGTGCTAAGAGACACTTGCCTCTCAGAAACACTGAATTCCGCATCGGGCGAAATCCTTTGGAGACCAAGCGTACAGGTGTTCAGCATGTGGGAGCTGCGAGCCATAAGCTCAATCCAAAGGCGTGTGCATGCTCTGGAGGAAGCTTTCCGCCTGGCGCGAAAGTGACAAGGCAGACACTAGGTTCTCATTCCGAAACTTTCCCGCATACAACGAAAAGCTGTGGAAGCGGACCCTTACAGGCAGCCAGGAGGAGGGAGGTATGGACCATAAGCACAACTCTCAGAAGTGTGTATGTCTGGGAGGCAGATGGCTGCTACACACTCCTACATGGGAGTTCCAAGCTAGCTGCACTCTAACTGAAGAAGGCCGTTGGAAATCGCTGGATTCAACTCAGGTACACCTGGGTACAGGCTTGACCCTTCCACATGCTTTTCTCACCACCTCTCCCTGCAACTAACCTAAGGATGTTAGCAGCCACGTCTACGAGCAGGCAGCATGCGGGAGGGTCCCGCCGTGAGCTCAGCTCTCCAAAGGGAGCACGCTTCAAAGCCAGCTTTCTCCTAGCTGCCTTCTTAGAGCCGTGAGAAGCTAGCAGAATTGCAACTTAGGACGTTCCATGAATACCGCTCTAGTGCCCCGGAGACACAGCCGTTGAAGCCAGCAGGTTGCCCCTGGTGTCCCATGACCTTTGACCCACATGACCCGTTAGGATGTTCGTAACTCCATCTGGAGGCAGTGTGGAACTGGGAAGGACCGTGTGTCAGCTCATCTCACAGAAGGAAGTTCCCCCACACAGACAGCTTTCAACTAGCTACTCAGGTTTGGATGTCAGTATGTAGCTGCCATCCGAGGCAGGAATGGCTCAGAAATCGCTGGATTGTGCTAAGAGACACTTGCATCTCAGAAACACTGAATCCCGCATCGGGCGAAATCCTTTGGAAACCAAGCGTACAGGCTTTCAGCATGTGGGAGCTGCGAGCCATAAGCTCAATCCAAAGGCGTGTGCATGCTCTGGAGGAAGCTTTCCGCCTGGCGCGAAAGTGACAAGGCAGACACTAGGTTCTCATTCCGCAACTATCCCGCATACAACGAAAAGCTGTGGAAGCGGACCCTTACAGGCAGCCAGGAGGAGGGAGGTATGGACCATAAGCACAACTCTCAGAAGTGTGTATGTCTGGGAGGCAGATGGCTGCTACACACTCCTACATGGGAGTTCCAAGCTAGCTGCACTCTAACTGAAGAAGGCCTTTGGAAATCGCTGGATTCAACTCAGGTACACCTGGGTACAGGCTTGACCCTTCCACATGCTTTTCTCACCACCTCTCCCTGCAACTAACCTAAGGATGTTAGCAGCCACGTCTACGGGCAGGCAGCATGCGGGAGGGTCCCGCCGTGAGCTCAGCTCTCCAAAGGGAGCACGCTTCAAAGCCAGCTTTCTCCTAGCTGCCTTCTTAGAGCCGTGAGAAGCTAGCAGAATTGCAACTTAGGACGTTCCATGAATACCGCTCTAGTGCCCGGGAGACACAGCCGTTGAAGCCAGCAGGTTGCCCCTGGCGTCCCATGTCTTTTGACCCACATGACCCGTGAGGATGTTCGTAACTCCATCTGGAGGCAGTGTGGAACTGGGAAGGACCGTGTGTCAGCTCATCTCACAGAAGGAAGTTCCCCCACACAGACAGCTTTCAACTAGCTACTCAGGTTTGGATGTTAGTATGTAGCTGCCATCCGAGGCAGGAATGGCTCAGAAGTCGCTGGATTGTGCTAAGAGACACTTGCCTCTCAGAAACACTGGATCCCGCATCGGGCGAAATCCTTTGGAAACCAAGCGTACAGGCGTTCAGCATGTGGGAGCTGCGAGCCATAAGCTCAATCCAAAGGCGTGTGCATGCTCTGGAGGAAGCTTTCCGCCTGGCACGAAAGTGACAAGGCAGACACTAGGTTCTCATTCCGCAACTATCCCGCATACAACGAAAAGCTGTGGAAGCGGACCCTTACAGGCAGCCAGGAGGAGGGAGGTATGGACCATAAGCACAACTCTCAGAAGTGTGTATGTCTGGGAGGCAGATGGCTGCTACACACTCCTACATGGGAGTTCCAAGCTAGCTGCACTCTAACTGAAGAAGGCCGTTGGAAATCACTGGATTCAACTCAGGTACACCTGGGTACAGGCTTGACACTTCCACATGCTTTTCTCACCACCTCTCCCTGCAAGTAACCTAAGGATGTTAGCAGCCACGTCTACGGGCAGGCAGCATGCGGGAGGGTCCCGCCCTGAGCTCAGCTCTCCAAAGGGAGCACGCTTCAAAGCCAGCTTTCTCCTAGCTGCCTTCTTAAGGCCGTGAGAAGCTAGCAGAATTGCAACTTAGGACGTTCCATGAATACCGCCCTAGTGCCCTGGAGACACAGCCGTTGAAGCCAGCAGGTTGCCCCTGGCGTCCCATGACCTTTGACCCACATGACCCGTGAGGATGTTCGTAACTCCATCTGGAGGCAGTGTGGAACTGGGAAGGACCGTGTGCCAGCTCATCTCACAGAAGGAAGTTCCCCCACACAGACAGCTTTCAACTAGCTACTCAGGTTTGGATGTCAGTATGTAGCTGCCTTCCGAGGCAGGAATGGCTCAAAAGTCGCTGGATTGTGCTAAGAGACACTTGCCTCTCAGAAACACTGAATCCCGCATCGGGCGAAATCCTTTGGAAACCAAGCGTACAGGCGTTCAGCATGTGGGAGCTGCGAGCCATAAGCTCAATCCAAAGGCGTGTGCATGCTCTGGAGGAAGCTTTCCGCCTGGCGCGAAAGTGACAAGGCAGACACTAGGTTCTCATTCCGCAACTATCCCGCATACAACGAAAAGCTGTGGAAGCGGACCCTTACAGGCAGCCAGGAGGAGGGAGGTATGGACCATAAGCACAACTCTCAGAAGTGTGTATGTCTGGGAGGCAGATGGCTGCTACACACTCCTACATGGGAGTTCCAAGCTAGCTGCACTCTAACTGAAGAAGGCCGTTGGAAATCGCTGGATTCAACTCAGGTACACCTAGGTACAGGCTTGACCCTTCCACATGCTTTTCTCACCACCTCTCCCTGCAACTAACCTAAGGATGTTAGCAGCCACGTCTACGGGCAGGCAGCATGCGGGAGGGTCCCGCCCTGAGCTCAGCTCTCCAAAGGGAGCACGCTTCAAAGCCAGCTTTCTCCTAGCTGCCTTCTAAGGCCGTGAGAAGCTAGCAGAATTGCAACTTAGGACGTTCCATGAATACCGCTCTAGTGCCCCGGAGACACAGCCGTTGAAGCCAGCAGGTTGCCCCTGGTGTCCCATGACCTTTGAACCACATGACCCGTGAGGATGTTCGTAACTCCATCTGGAGGCAGTGTGGAACTGGGAAGGACCGTGTGTCAGCTCATCTCACAGAAGGAAGTTCCCCCACACAGACAGCTTTCAACTAGCTACTCAGGTTTGGATGTTAGTATGTAGCTGCCATCCGAGGCAGGAATGGCTCAGAAGTCGCTGGATTGTGCTAAGAGACAATTGCCTCTCAGAAACACTGAATTCCGCATCGGGCGAAATCCTTTGGAGACCAAGCGTACAGGCGTTCAGCATGTGGGAGCTGCGAGCCATAAGCTCAATCCAAAAGCGTGTGCATGCTCTGGAGGAAGCTTTCCGCCTGGCGCGAAAGTGACAAGGCAGACACTAGGTTCTCATTCCGCAACTATCCCGCATACAACGAGAAGCTGTGGAAGAGGACCCTTACAGGCAGCCAGGAGGAGGGAGGTATGGACCATAAGCACAACTCTCAGAAGTGTGTATGTCTGGGAAGCAGATGGCTGCTACACACTCCTACATGGGAGGTCCAAGCTAGCTGCACTCTAACTGAAGAAGGCCGTTGGAAATCGCTGGATTCAACTCAGGTACACCTGGGTACAGGCTTGACCCTTCCACATGCTTTTCTCACCACCTCTCCCTGCAACTAACCTAAGGATGTTAGCAGCCACATCTACGAGCAGGCAGCATGCGGGAGGGTCCCGCCGTGAGCTCAGCTCTCCAAAGGGAGCACGCTTCAAAGCCAGCTTTCTCCTAGCTGCCTTCTTAGAGCCGTGAGAAGCTAGCAGAATTGCAACTTAGGACGTTCCATGAATACCGCTCTAGTGCCCCGGAGACACAGCCGTTGAAGCCAGCAGGTTGCCCCTGGTGTCCCATGACCTTTGACCCACATGACCCGTTAGGATGTTCGTAACTCCATCTGGAGGCAGTGTGGAACTGGGAAGGACCGTGTGTCAGCTCATCTCACAGAAGGAAGTTCCCCCACACAGACAGCTTTCAACTAGCTACTCAGGTTTGGATGTCAGTATGTAGCTGCCATCCGAGGCAGGAATGGCTCAGAAGTCGCTGGATTGTGCTAAGAGACACTTGCATCTCAGAAACACTGAATCCCGCATCGGGCGAAATCCTTTGGAAACCAAGCGTACAGGCTTTCAGCATGTGGGAGCTGCGAGCCATAAGCTCAATCCAACGGCGTGTGCATGCTCTGGAGGAAGCTTTCCGCCTGGCGCGAAAGTGACAAGGCAGACACTAGGTTCTCATTCCGCAACTATCCCGCATACAACGAAAAGCTGTGGAAGCGGACCCTTACAGGCAGCCAGGAGGAGGGAGGTATGGACCATAAGCACAACTCTCAGAAGTGTGTATGTCTGGGAGGCAGATGGCTGCTACACACTCCTACATGGGAGTTCCAAGCTAGCTGCACTCTAACTGAAGAAGGCCGTTGGAAATCGCTGGATTCAACTCAGGTACACCTGGGTACAGGGTTGACCCTTCCACATGCTTTTCTCACCACCTCTCCCCGCAACTAACCTAAGGATGTTAGCAGCCACGTCTACGGGCAGGCAGCATGCGGGAGGGTCCCGCCCTGAGCTCAGCTCTCCAAAGGGAGCACGCTTCAAAGCCAGCTTTCTCGTAGCTGCCTTCTTAGAGCCGTGAGAAGCTAGCAGAATTGCAACTTAGGACGTTCCATGAATACCGCTCTAGTCCCCGGGAGACACAGCCATTGAAGCCAGCAGGTTGCCCCTGGCGTCCCATGACCTTTGACCCACATGACCCGTGAGGATGTTCGTAACTCCATCTCGAGGCAGTGTGGAACTGGGAAGGACCGTGTGTCAGCTCATCTCACAGAAGGAAGTTCCCCCACACAGACAGCTTTCAACTAGCTACTCAGGTTTGGATGTTAGTATGTAGCTGCCATCCGAGGCAGGAATGGCTCAGAAGTCGCTGGATTGTGCTAAGAGACACTTGCCTCTCAGAAACACTGAATCCCGCATCGGGCGAAATCCTTTGGAAACCAAGCGTACAGGCGTTCAGCATGTGGGAGCTGCGAGCCATAAGCTCAATCCAAAGGCGTGTGCATGCTCTGGAGGAAGCTTTCCGCCTGGCGCGAAAGTGACAAGGCAGACACTAGGTTCTCATTCCGCAACTATCCCGCATACAACAAAAAGCTGTGGAAGCGGACCCTTACAGGGAGCCAGGAGGAGGGAGGTATGGACCATAAGCACAACTCTCAGAAGTGTGTATGTCTGGGAGGCAGATGGCTGCTACACACTCCTACATGGGAGTTCCAAGCTAGCTGCACTCTAACTGAAGAAGGCCGTTGGAAATCGCTGGATTCAACTCAGGTACACCTGGGTACAGGCTTGACACTTCCACATGCTTTTCTCACCACCTCTCCCTGCAACTAACCTAAGGATGTTAGCAGCCACGTCTACGGGCAGGCAGCATGCGGGAGGTTCCCGCCCTGAGCTCAGCTCTCCAAAGGGAGCACGCTTCAAAGCCAGCTTTCTCCTAGCTGCCTTCGTAGAGCCGTGAGAAGCTAGCAGAATTGCAACTTAGGACGTTCCATGAATACCGCTCTAGTCCCCGGGAGACACAGCCATTGAAGCCAGCAGGTCGCCCCTGGCGTTCCATGACTTTTGACCCACATGACCCGTGAGGATGTTCGTAACTCCATCTGGAGGCAGTGTGGAACTGGGAAGGACCGTGTGTCAGCTCATCTCACAGAAGGAAGTTCCCCCACACAGACAGCTTTCAACTAGCTACTCAGGTTTGGATGTTAGTATGTAGCTGCCATCCGAGGCAGGAATGGCTCAGAAGTCGCTGGATTGTGCTAAGAGACACTTGCCTCTCAGAAACACTGAATCCCGCATCGGGCGAAATCCTTTGGAAACCAAGCGTACAGGCGTTCAGCATGTGGGAGCTGTGAGCCATAAGCTCAATCCAAAGGCGTGTGCATGCTCTGGAGGAAGCTTTCCGCCTGGCACGAAAGTGACAAGGCAGACACTAGGTTCTCATTCCGCAACTATCCCGCATACAACGAAAAGCTGTGGAAGCGGACCCTTACAGGCAGCCAGGAGGAGGGAGGTATGGACCATAAGCACAACTCTCAGAAGTGTGTATGTCTGGGAGGCAGATGGCTGCTACACACTCCTACATGGGAGTTCCAAGCTAGCTGCACTCTAACTGAAGAAGGCCGTTGGAAATCGCTGGATTCAACTCAGGTACACCTGGGTACAGTCTTGAAACTTCCACATGCTTTTCTCACCACCTCTCCCTGCAACTAACATAAGGATGTTAGCAGCCACGTCTACGGGCAGGCAGTATGCGGGAGGGTCCCGCCCTGAGCTCAGCTCTCCAAAGGGAGCACGCTTCAAAGCCAGCTTTCTCCTAGCTGCCTTCTTAAGGCCGTGAGAAGCTAGCAGAATTGCAACTTAGGACGTTCCATGAATAACGCTCTAGTGCCCCGGAGACACAGCCGTTGAAGCCAGCAGGTTGCCCCTGGCGTCCCATGACCTTTGACCCACATGACCCGTGAGGATGTTCGTAACTCCATCTGGAGGCAGTGTGGAACTGGGAAGGACGGTGTGTCAGCTCATCTCACAGAAGGAAGTTCCCCCACACAGACAGCTTTCAACTAGCTACTCAGGTTTGGATGTCAGTATGTAGGTGCCATCCGAGGCAGGAATGGCTCAGAAGTCGCTGGATTGTGCTAAGAGACACTTGACTCTCAGAAACACTGAACCCCGCATCGGGCGAAATGCTTTGGAAACCAAGCATACAGGCGTTCAGCATGTGGGAGCTGCGAGCCATAAGCTCAATCCAAAGGCGTGTGCATGCTCTGGAGGAAGCTTTCCGCCTGGCGCGAACGTGACAAGGCAGACACTAGGTTCTCATTCCGCAACTATCCCGCATACAACGAAAAGCTGTGGAAGCGGACCCTTACAGGCAGCCAGGAGGAGGGAGGTATGGACCATAAGCACAACTCTCAGAAGTGTGTATGTCTGGGAGGCAGATGGCTGCTACACACTCCTACATGGGAGTTCCAAGCTAGCTGCACTCTAACTGAAGAAGGCCGTTGGAAATCGCTGGATTCAACTCAGGTACACCTGGGTACAGGCTTGACCCTTCCACATGCTTTTCTCACCACCTCTCCCTGAACTAACCTAAGGATGTTAGCAGCCACGTCTACGGGCAGTCAGCATGCGGGAGGGTCCCGCCCTGAGCTCAGCTCTCCAAAGGGAGCACGCTTCAAAGCCAGCTTTCTCCTAGCTGCCTTCTTAAGGCCGTGAGAAGCTAGCAGAATTGCAACTTAAGACGTTCCATGAATACCGCTCTAGTGCCCCAGAGACACAGCAGTTGAAGCCAGCAGGTTGCCCCTGGTGTCCCATGACCTTTGACCCACATGACCCGTGAGGATGTTCGTAACTCCATCTGGAGGCAGTGTGGAACTGGGAAGGGCCGTGTGTCAGCTCATCTCACAGAAGGTAGTTCCCCCACACAGACAGCTTTCAACTAGCTACTCAGGTTTGGATGTTAGTATGTAGCTGCCATCCGAGGCAGGAATGGCCCAGAAGTCGCTGGATTGTGCTAAGAGACACTTGCCTCTCAGAAACACTGAATCCCGCATCGGGCGAAATCCTTTGGAAACCAAGCGTACAGGCGTTCAGCATGTGGGAGCTACGAGCCATAAGCTCAATCCAAAGGCGTGTGCATGCTCTGGAGGAAGCTTTCCACCTGGCGCGAAAGTGACAAGGCAGACACTAGGTTCTCATTCCGCAACTATCCCGCATACAGCGAAAAGCTGTGGAAGCGGACCCGTACAGGAAGCCAGGAGGAGGGAGGTACGGGCCATAAGCACAACTCTCAGAAGTGTGTATGTCTGGGAGGCAGATGCCTGCTTCACACTCCTACATGGGAGTTCCAAGCTAGGTGCACTCTAATTTAAGAAGGCCGTTGGACATCGCTGGATTCAACTCAGGGACACCTGGGTACAGGCTTGACCCCTCCACATGCTTTTCTTACAACCTCTCCCTGCAACTAACCTAAGGATGTTAGCAGCCATGTCTATGGGCAGGCAGCATGCGGGAGGGTCCCGCCCTGAGCTCAGCTCTCCAAAGGGAGCACGCTTCAAAGCCAGCTTTCTCCTAACTGCCTTCTTAGGGCCGTGAGAAGCTATAAGAATTGTAAGTCAGGACGTTCCATGAATACCGCTCTAGTGCCCCGGAGACAGCCATTGAGGCCAGCAGGTTGCCCCTGGCGTATGATTAGCCTCTGACCCACATGACCAGTGAGGTTGTTTGTAACTCCATCTGGAGGCAGTGTGGAACTGGGAAGAACCATGTGTCAGCTCATCTCACAGAAGGAAGTTCCCCCAGACAGACAGCTTTCAACTAGCTACTCAGGTTTGGTGTTAGTATGTAGCTGCCATCCGAGGCAGGAATGGCTCAGAAGTCGCTGGATTGTGGTAAGAGACACTTGCCTCTCAGAAACACTGAATCCCGCATCGGGCAAAATCCTTTGGAAGCCTAGCGTACAGGCTTTCAGCATGTGGGAGCTGCGAGCGATAAGCTCAATCCATAGGCGTGTGCATGCTCTCGAGGAAGCTTTCCCCCTGGGGCGAAATTGACAAGATTGACACTAGGTTCTCAGTCAGCAACTATCCCTCATACAACGAAAAGCTTGGGAAGCGGACCCGTACAGGCAGCCAGGAGGTGGGAGGTATGGGCCATAAGCACAACTCTCAGAAGCGTGTATGCATGGGAGGCAGATGTCTGCTACACACTCTTACATGGGAGTTCCAAGCTAGCTGCGCTCTAATTGAAGAAGGCCATTGGAAATCGCTGGATTTAACTCAAGTACACCTGGGTATAGGCTTGACCCTTCCACATGCTTTCTCACCACCTCTCCCTGCAACTAACCTGAGGATGTTAGCAGCCACATCTACGGGCAGGCAGTATGCGGGAGGGTCCCGCCCTGAGCTCAGCTCTCCAAAGGGAGCACGCTTCAAAGCCAGCTTTCTCCTAGCTGCCTTCTTAGGGCCGTGAGAAGCTAGCAGAATTGTAAGTCAGGACGTTCCATGAATACCGCTCTAGTGCCCCGGAGACACAGCCATTGAAGCCAGCAGGTTGCCCCTGGCGTCCCATGAGATTCTGACCCACAGGACCAGTGAGGATGTTCGTAACTCCATCTGGAGGCAGTGTGGAACTGGGAAGGACCGTGTGTCAGCTCATCTCACAGAAGGAAGTTCCCCCACACAGACAGCTTTCAACTAGCTACTCAGGTTTGGATGTTAGTATGTAGCTGCCATCCGAGGCAGGAATGGCCCAGAAGTCGCTGGATTGTGCTAAGAGACACTTGACTCTCAGAAACACTGAATCCCGAATCGGGTGAAATCCTTCGGAAACCAAGCGTACAGGCGTTCAGCATGTGGGAGCTGCGAGCCATAAGCTCAATCCAAAGGCGTGTGCATACTCTGGAGGAAGCTTTCCGCCTGGCGCGAAAGTGACAAGGCAGACACTAGGTTCTCATTCCGCAACTATCCCGCATACAGCGAAAAGCTGTGGAAGCGGACCCATACAGGCAGCCAGGAGGAGGGAGGTATGGGCCATAAGCACAACTCTCAGAAGTGTGTAAGTCTGGGATGCAGATGGCTGCTACACACTCCTACATGGGAGTTCCAAGCTAGCTGCACTCTAATTGAAGAAGGCTGTTGGAAATCGCTGGATTCAACTCAGGTACACCTGGGTACAGGCTTGACCCTTCCACATGCTTTTCTCACCACCTCTCCCTGCAACTAACCTAAGGATGTTAGCAGCCACGTCTACGGGCAGGCAGCATGCGGGAGGGTCCCGCCCTGAGCTCAGCTCTCCAAAGGGAGCACGCTTCAAAGCCAGCTTTCTCCTAGCTGCCTTCTAAGGCCGTGAGAAGCTAGCAGAATTGCAACTTAGGACGTTCCATGAATACCGCTCTAGTGCCCCGGAGACACAGCCGTTGAAGCCAGCAGGTTGCCCCTGGTGTCCCATGACCTTTGAACCACATGACCCGTGAGGATGTTCGTAACTCCATCTGGAGGCAGTGTGGAACTGGGAAGGACCGTGTGTCAGCTCATCTCACAGAAGGAAGTTCCCCCACACAGACAGCTTTCAACTAGCTACTCAGGTTTGGATGTTAGTATGTAGCTGCCATCCGAGGCAGGAATGGCTCAGAAGTCGCTGGATTGTGCTAAGAGACACTTGCCTCTCAGAAACACTGAATTCCGCATCGGGCGAAATCCTTTGGAGACCAAGCGTACAGGCGTTCAGCATGTGGGAGCTGCGAGCCATAAGCTCAATCCAAAGGCGTGTGCATGCTCTGGAGGAAGCTTTCCGCCTGGCGCGAAAGTGACAAGGCAGACACTAGGTTCTCATTCCGAAACTATCCCGCATACAACGAAAAGCTGTGGAAGCGGACCCTTACAGGCAGCCAGGAGGAGGGAGGTATGGACCATAAGCACAACTCTCAGAAGTGTGTATGTCTGGGAGGCAGATGGCTGCTACACACTCCTACATGGGAGTTCCAAGCTAGCTGCACTCTAACTGAAGAAGGCCGTTGGAAATCGCTGGATTCAACTCAGGTACACCTGGGTACAGGCTTGACCCTTCCACATGCTTTTCTCACCACCTCTCCCTGCAACTAACCTAAGGATGTTAGCAGCCACGTCTACGGGCAGGCAGCATGCGGGAGGGTCCCTCCCTGAGCTCAGCTCTCCAAAGGGAGCACGCTTCAAAGCCAGCTTTCTCCTAGCTGCCTTCTTAGAGCCGTGAGAAGCTAGCAGAATTGCAACTTAGGACGTTCCATGAATACCGCTCTCGTGCCCCGGAGACACAGCCGTTGAAGCCAGCAGGTTGCCCCTGGCGTCCCATGACCTTTGACCGACATGACCCGTGAGGATGTTCGTAACTCCATCTGGAGGCAGTGTGGAACTGGGAAGGACCGTGTGTCAGATCATCTCACAGAAGGAAGTTCCCCCACACAGACAGCTTTCAACTAGCTACTCAGGTTTGGATGTTAGTATGTAGCTGCCATCCGAGGCAGGAATGGCTCAGAAGTCGCTGGATTGTGCTAAGAGACACTTGCCTCTCAGAAACACTGAATCCCGCATCGGGCGAAATGCTTTGGAAACCAAGCGTACAGGCGTTCAGCATGTGGGAGCTGTGAGCCATAAGCTCAATCCAAAGGCGTGTGCATGCTCTGGAGGAAGCTTTCCGCCTGGCACGAAAGTGACAAGGCAGACACTAGGTTCTCATTCCGCAACTATCCCGCATACAACTAGAAGCTGTGGAAGAGGACCCGTACAGGCAGCCAGGAGGAGGGAGGTATGGACCATAAGCACAACTCTCAGAAGTGTGTATGTCTGGGAGGCAGATGGCTGCTACACACTCCTACATGGGAGGTCCAAGCTAGCTGCACTCTAACTGAAGAAGGCCGTTGGAAATCGCTGGATTCAACTCAGGTACACCTGGGTACAGGCTTGACCCTTCCACATGCTTTTCTCACCACCTCTCCCTGCAACTAACCTAAGGATGTTAGCAGCCACATCTACGAGCAGGCAGCATGCGGGAGGGTCCCGCCGTGAGCTCAGCTCTCCAAAGGGAGCACGCTTCAAAGCCAGCTTTCTCCTAGCTGCCTTCTTAGAGCCGTGAGAAGCTAGCAGAATTGCAACTTAGGACGTTCCATGAATACCGCTCTAGTGCCCCGGAGACACAGCCGTTGAAGCCAGCAGGTTGCCCCTGGTGTCCCATGACCTTTGACCCACATGACCCGTTAGGATGTTCGTAACTCCATCTGGAGGCAGTGTGGAACTGGGAAGGACCGTGTGTCAGCTCATCTCACAGAAGGAAGTTCCCTCACACAGACAGCTTTCAACTAGCTACTCAGGTTTGGATGTCAGTATGTAGCTGCCATCCGAGGCAGGAATGGCTCAGAAGTCGCTGGATTGTGCTAAGAGACACTTGCATCTCAGAAACACTGAATCCCGCATCGGGCGAAATCCTTTGGAAACCAAGCGTACAGGCTTTCAGCATGTGGGAGCTGCGAGCCATAAGCTCAATCCAACGGCGTGTGCATGCTCTGGAGGAAGCTTTCCGCCTGGCGCGAAAGTGACAAGGCAGACACTAGGTTCTCATTCCGCAACTATCCCGCATACAACGAAAAGCTGTGGAAGCGGACCCTTACAGGCAGCCAGGAGGAGGGAGGTATGGACCATAAGCACAACTCTCAGAAGTGTGTATGTCTGGGAGGCAGATGGCTGCTACACACTCCTACATGGGAGTTCCAAGCTAACTGCACTCTAACTGAAGAAGGCCGTTGGAAATCGCTGGATTCAACTCAGGTACACCTGGGTACAGGCTTGACCCTTCCACATGCTTTTCTCACCACCTCTCCCTGCAACTAACCTAAGGATGTTAGCAGCCACGTCTACGGGCAGGCAGCATGCGGGAGGGTCCCGCCCTGAGCTCAGCTCTCCAAAGGGAGCACGCTTCAAAGCCAGCTTTCTCGTAGCTGCCTTCTTAGAGCCGTGAGAAGCTAGCAGAATTGCAACTTAGGACGTTCCATGAATACCGCTCTAGTGCCCGGGAGACACAGCCGTTGAAGCCAGCAGGTTGCCCCTGGCGTCCCATGACCTTTGACCCACATGACCCGTGAGGATGTTCGTAACTCCATCTCGAGGCAGTGTGGAACTGGGAAGGACCGTGTGTCAGCTCATCTCACAGAAGGAAGTTCCCCACACAGACAGCTTTCAACTAGCTACTCAGGTTTGGATGTTAGGATGTAGCTGCCATCCGAGGCAGGAATGGCTCAGAAGTCGCTGGATTGTGCTAAGAGACACTTGCCTCTCAGAAACACTGAATCCCGCATCGGGCGAAATCCTTTGGAAACCAAGCGTACAGGCGTTCAGCATGTGGGAGCTGCGAGCCATAAGCTCAATCCAAAGGCGTGTGGATGCTCTGGAGGAAGCTTTCCGCCTGGCCCGAAAGTGACAAGGCAGACACTAGGTTCTCATTCCGCAACTATCCCGCATACAACAAAAAGCTGTGGAAGCGGACCCTTACAGGCAGCCAGGAGGAGGGAGGTATGGACCATAAGCACAACTCTCAGAAGTGTGTATGTCTGGGAGGCAGATGGCTGCTACACACTCCTACATGGGAGTTCCAAGCTAGCTGCACTCTAACTGAAGAAGGCCGTTGGAAATCGCTGGATTCAACTCAGGTACACCTGGGTACAGGCTTGACCCTTCCACATGCTTTTCTCACCACCTCTCCCTGCAACTAACCTAAGGATGTTAGCAGCCACGTCTACGGGCAGGCAGCATGCGGGAGGTTCCCGCCCTGAGCTCAGCTCTCCAAAGGGAGCTCGCTTCAAAGCCAGCTTTCTCCTAGCTGCCTTCTTAGAGCCGTGAGAAGCTAGCAGAATTGCAACTTAGGACGTTCCATGAATACCGCTCTAGTCCCCGGGAGACACAGCCATTGAAGCCAGCAGGTCGCCCCTGGCGTTCCATGACTTTTGACCCACATGACCCGTGAGGATGTTCGTAACTCCATCTGGAGGCAGTGTGGAACTGGGAAGGACCGTGTGTCAGCTCATCTCACAGAAGGAACTTCCCCCACACAGACAGCTTTCAACTAGCTACTCAGGTTTGGATGTTAGTATGTGGCTGCCATCCGAGGCAGGAATGGCTCAGAAGTCGCTGGATTGTGCTAAGAGACACTTGCCTCTTAGAAACACTGAATCCCGCATTGGGCGAAATCCTTTGGAAACCAAGCGTACAGGCGTTCAGCATGTGGGAGCTGCGAGCCATAAGCTCAATCCAAAGGCGTGTGCATGCTCTGGAGGAAGCTTTCCGCCTGGCGCGAAAGTGACAAGGCAGACACTAGGTTCTCATTCCGCAACTATCCCGCATACAACGAAAAGCTGTGGAAGCGGACCCTTACAGGCAGCCAGGAGGAGGGAGCTATGGACCATAAGCACAACTCTCAGAAGTGTGTATGTCTGGGAGGCAGATGGCTGCTACACACTCCTACATGGGAGTTCCAAGCTAGCTGCACTCTAACTGAAGAAGGCCGTTGGAAATCGCTGGATTCAACTCAGGGACACCTGGGTACAGGCTTGACACTTCCACATGCTTTTCTCACCAGCTCTCCCTGCAACTAACCTAAGGATGTTAGCAGCCACGTCTACGGGCAGGCAGCATGCGGGAGGGTTCCGCCCTGAGCTCAGCTCTCCAAGGGGAGCAAGCTTCAAAGCCAGCTTTCTCCTAACTGCCTTCTTAGGGCCATGGGAAGCTAGCAGAATTGCAAGTCAGGACGTTCCATGAATACCGCTCTAGTGCCCTGGAGACACAGCCGTTGAAGCCAGCAGGTTGCCCCTGGCGTCCCATGACCTTTGACCCACATGACCCGTGAGGATGTTCGTAACTCCATCTGGAGGCAGTGTGGAACTGGGAAGGACCGTGTGTCAGCTCATCTCACAGAAGGAACTTCCCCCACACAGACAGCTTTCAACTAGCTACTCAGGTTTGGATGTTAGTATGTAGCTGCCATCCGAGGCAGGAATGGCTCAGAAGTCGCTGGATTGTGCTAAGAGACACTTGCCTCTCAGAAACACTGAATCCCGCATCGGGCGAAATCCCTTGGAAACCAAGCGTACAGGCGTTCAGCATGTGGGAGCTGCGAGCCATAAGCTCAATCCAAAGGCGTGTGCATGCTCTGGAGGAAGCTTTCCGCCTGGCGCGAAAGTGACAAGGCAGACACTAGGTTCTCATTCCGCAACTATCCCGCATACAACGAAAAGCTGTGGAAGCGGACCCTTACAGGCAGCCAGGAGGAGGGAGGTATGGACCATAAGCACAACTCTCAGAAGTGTGTATGTCTGGGAGGCAGATGGCTGCTACACACTCCTACATGGGAGATCCAAGCTAGCTGCACTCTAACTGAAGAAGGCCGTTGGAAATCGCTGGATTCATCTCAGGTACACCTGGGTACAAGCTTGACACTTCCACATGCTTTTCTCACCACCTCTCCCTGCAACTAACCTAAGGATGTTAGCAGCCACGTCTACGGGCAGGCAGCATGCGGGAGGGTCCCGCCCTGAGCTCAGCTCTCCAAAGGGAGCACGCTTCAAAGCCAGCTTTCTCCTAGCTGCCTTCTTAAGGCCATGAGAAGCTAGCAGAATTGCAACTTAGGACGTTCCATGAATAACGCTCTAGTGCCCCGGAGACACAGCCGTTGAAGCCAGCAGGTTGCCCCTGGCGTCCCATGACCTTTGACCCACATGACCCGTGAGGATGTTCGTAACTCCATCTGGAGGCAGTGTGGAACTGGGAAGGACGGTGTGTCAGCTCATCTCACAGAAGGATGTTCCCCCACACAGACAGCTTTCAACTAGCTACTCAGGTTTGGATGTCAGTATGTAGGTGCCATCCGAGGCAGGAATGGCTCAGAAGTCGCTGGATTGTGCTAAGAGACACTTGACTCTCAGAAACACTGAACCCCGCATCGGGCGAAATGCTTTGGAAACCAAGCGTACAGGCGTTCAGCATGTGGGAGCTGCGAGCCATAAGCTCAATCCAAAGGCGTGTGCATGCTCTGGAGGAAGCTTTCCGCCTGGCGCGAACGTGACAAGGCAGACACTAGGTTCTCATTCCGCAACTATCCCGCATACAACGAAAAGCTGTGGAAGCGGACCCTTACAGGCAGCCAGGAGGAGGGAGGTATGGACCATAAGCACAACTCTCAGAAGTGTGTATGTCTGGGAGGCAGATGGCTGCTACACACTCCTACATGGGAGTTCCAAGCTAGCTGCACTCTAACTGAAGAAGGCCGTTGGAAATCGCTGGATTCAACTCAGGTACACCTGGGTACAGGCTTGACCCTTCCACATGCTTTTCTCACCACCTCTCCCTGAACTAACCTAAGGATGTTAGCAGCCACGTCTATGGGCAGGCAGCATGCGGGAGGGTCCCGCCCTGAGCTCAGCTCTCCAAAGGGAGCACGCTTCAAAGCCAGCATTCTCCTAGCTGCCTTCTTAAGGCCGTGAGAAGCTAGCAGAATTGCAACTTAAGACGTTCCATGAATACCGCTCTAGTGCCCCAGAGACACAGCCGTTGAAGCCAGCAGGTTGCCCCTGGTGTCCCATGACCTTTGACCCACATGACCCGTGAGGATGTTCGTAACTCCATCTGGAGGCAGTGTGGAACTGGGAAGGGCCGTGTGTCAGCTCATCTCACAGAAGGTAGTTCCCCCACACAGACAGCTTTCAACTAGCTACTCAGGTTTGGATGTTAGTATGTAGCTGCCATCCGAGGCAGGAATGGCCCAGAAGTCGCTGGATTGTGCTAAGAGACACTTGCCTCTCAGAAACACTGAATCCCGCATCGGGCGAAATCCTTTGGAAAACAAGCGTACAGGCGTTCAGCATGTGGGAGCTACGAGCCATAAGCTCAATCCAAAGGCGTGTGCATGCTCTGGAGGAATCTTTCCACCTGGCGCGAAAGTGACAAGGCAGACACTAGGTTCTCATTCCGCAACTATCCCGCATACAGCGAAAAGCTGTGGAAGCGGACCCGTACAGGCAGCCAGGAGGAGGGAGGTACGGGCCATAAGCACAACTCTCAGAAGTGTGTATGTCTGGGAGGCAGATGCCTGCTTCACACTCCTACATGGGAGTTCCAAGCTAGCTGCACTCTAATTTAAGAAGGCCGTTGGACATCGCTGGATTCAACTCAGGGACACCTGGGTACAGGCTTGACCCCTCCACATGCTTTTCTTACAACCTCTCCCTGCAACTAACCTAAGGATGTTAGCAGCCATGTCTATGGGCAGGCAGCATGCGGGAGGGTCCCGCCCTGAGCTCAGCTCTCCAAAGGGAGCACGCTTCAAAGCCAGCTTTCTCCTAACTGCCTTCTTAGGGCCGTGAGAAGCTATAAGAATTGTAAGTCAGGACGTTCCATGAATACCGCTCTAGTGCCCCGGAGACAGCCATTGAGGCCAGCAGGTTGCCCCTGGCGTACGTTTAGCCTCTGACCCACATGACCAGTGAGGTTGTTCGTAACTCCATCTGGAGGCAGTGTGGAACTGGGAAGAACCGTGTGTCAGCTCATCTCACAGAAGGAAGTTCCCCCAGACAGACAGCTTTCAACTAGCTACTCAGGTTTGGTGTTAGTATGTAGCTGCCATCCGAGGCAGGAATGGCTCAGAAGTCGCTGGATTGTGGTAAGAGACACTTGCCTCTCAGAAACACTGAATCCTGCATCGGGCAAAATCCTTTGGAAGCCTAGCGTACAGGCTTTCAGCATGTGGGAGCTGCGAGCGATAAGCTCAATCCATAGGCGTGTGCATGCTCTGGAGGAAGCTTTCCCCCTGGGGCGAAATTGACAAGATTGACACTAGGTTCTCAGTCAGCAACTATCCCTCATACAACGAAAAGCTTGGGAAGCGGACCCGTACAGGCAGCCAGGAGGTGGGAGGTATGGGCCATAAGCACAACTCTCAGAAGCGTGTATGCATGGGAGGCAGATGTCTGCTACACACTCTTACATGGGAGTTCCAAGCTAGCTGCGCTCTAATTGAAGAAGGCCATTGGAAATCGCTGGATTTAACTCAAGTACACCTGGGTATAGGCTTGACCCTTCCACATGCTTTCTCACCACCTCTCCCTGCAACTAACCTGAGGATGTTAGCAGCCACATCTACGGGCAGGCAGCATGCGGGAGGGTCCCGCCCTGAGCTCAGCTCTCCAAAGGGAGCACGCTTCAAACAAGCTTTCTCCTAGCTGCCTTCTTAGGGCCGTGAGAAGCTAGCAGAATTGTAAGTCAGGACGTTCCATGAATACCGCTCTAGTGCCCCGGAGACACAGCCATTGAAGCCAGCAGGTTGCCCCTGGCGTCCCATGAGATTCTGACCCACAGGACCAGTGAGGATGTTCGTAACTCCATCTGGAGGCAGTGTGGAACTGGGAAGGACCGTGTGTCAGCTCATCTCACAGAAGGAAGTTCCCCCACACAGACAGCTTTCAACTAGCTACTCAGGTTTGGATGTTAGTATGTAGCTGCCATCCGAGGCAGGAATGGCCCAGAAGTCGCTGGATTGTGCTAAGAGACACTTGACTCTCAGAAACGCTGAATCCCGAATCGGGTGAAATCCTTTGGAAACCAAGCGTACAGGCGTTCAGCATGTGGGAGCTGCGAGCCATAAGCTCAATCCAAAGGCGTGTGCATATTCTGGAGGAAGCTTTCCGCCTGGCGCGAAAGTGACAAGGCAGACATTAGGTTCTCATTCCGCAACTATCCCGCATACAGCGATAAGCTGTGGAAGCGGACCCATACAGGCAGCCAGGAGGAGGGAGGTATGGGCCATAAGCACAACTCTCAGAAGTGTGTATGTCTGGGATGCAGATGGCTGCTACACACTCCTACATGGGAGTTCCAAGCTAGCTGCACTCTAATTGAAGAAGGCTGTTGGAAATCGCTGGATTCAACTCAGGTACACCTGGGTACAGGCTTGACCCTTCCACAGGCTTTTCTCACCACCTCTCCCTGCAACTAACCTAAGGATGTTAGCAGCCACGTCTACGGGCAGGCAGCATGTGGGAGGGTCCCGCCCTGAGCTCAGCTCTCCAAAGGGAGCACGCTTCAAAGCCAGCTTTCTCCTAGCTACCTTCTTAGGGCCATGAGAAGCTAGCAGAATTGCAAGTCAGGACGTTCCATGAATACCGCTCTAGTGCCCCGGAGACACAGCCATTGAAGCCAGCAGGTTGCCCCTGGCGTCCCATGACCTTTGACCCACATGACCCGTGAGGATGTTCGTAACTCCATCTGGAGGCATTGTGGAACTGGGAAGGACCGTGTGTCAGCTCATCTCACAGAAGGAAGTTCCCCCACACAGACAGCTTTCAACTAGCTACTCAGGTTTGGATGTTAGGATGTAGCTGCCATCCGAGGCAGGAATGGCTCAGAAGTCGCTGCATTGTGCTAAGAGACACTTGCCTCTCAGAAACACTGAATCCCGCATCGGGCAAAATCCTTTGGAAACCAAGCATACAGGCGTTCAGCATGTGGGAGCTGCGAGCCATAAGCTCAATCCAAAGGCGTGTGCATACTCTGGAGGAAGCTTTCCGCCTGGCGCGAAAGTGACAAGGCAGACACTAGGTTCTCATTCCGCAACTATCCCGCATACAGCGAAAAGCTGTGGAAGCGCACCCTTACAGGCAGCCAGGAGGAGGGAGGTATGGGCCAGAAGCACAACTCTCAGAAGTGTGTATGTCTGGGAGGCAGATGGCTGCTACACACTCCTACATGGGAGTTCCAAGCTAGTTGCACTCTAATTGAAGAAGGCCGTTGGACATCGCTGGATTCAACTCAGGGACACCTGGGTACAGGCTTGACCCCTCCACATGCTTTTCTTACAACCTCTCCCTACAACTAACCTAAGGATGTTAGCAGCCATGTCTACGGGCAGGCAGCATGCGGGAGGGTCCCGCCCTGAGCTCAGATCTCCAAAGGGAGCACGCTTCAAAGCCAGCTTTCTCCTAGCAGCCTTCTTAGGGCCGTGAGAAGCTAGCAGAATTGAAAGTCAGGACGTTCCATGAATACCGCTCTAGTGCCCCGGAGACACAGCCATTGAAGCCAGCAGGTTGCCCCTGGCGTCCCATGACCTTTGACCCACATGACCCGTGAGGATGTTCGTAACTCCACCTGGAGGCAGTGTGGAACTGGGAAGGACCGTGTGTCAGCTCATCTCACAGAAGTAACTTCCCCCACAGAGACAGCTTTCAACTAGCTACTCAGGTTTGGATGTTAGTATGTAGCTGCCATCCGAGGCAGGAATGGCTCGGAAGTCGCTGGATTGTGCTAAGAGACACTTGCCTCTCAGAAACACTGAATCCCGCATTGGGCGAAATCCTTTGGAAACCAAGCGTACAGGCGTTCAGCATGTGGGAGCTACGAGCCATAAGCTCAATCCAAAGGCGTGTGCATGCTCTGGAGGAAGCTTTCCGCCTGGCGCGAAAGTGACAAGTCAGACCCTAGGTTCTCATTCCCCAACTATCCCGCATACAACAAAAAGCTGTGGAAGCGGACCCTTACAGGCAGCCAGGAGGAGGGAGGTATGGGCCATAAGCACAACTCTCAGAAGTGTGTATGTCTGGGAGGCAGATGGCTGCTACACACTCCTACATGGGAGTTCCAAGCTAGCTGCACTCTAATTGAAGAAGGCCTTTGGAAATCGCTGGATTCAACTCAGGTACAGCTGGGTACAGGCTTGACCCTTCCACATGCTTTTCTCACCACCTCTCCCTGCAACTAACCTAAGGATGTTAGCAGCCACGTCTACAGGCAGGCAGCATGCGGGAGGGTCCCGCCCTGAGCTCAGCTCTCCAACGGGAGCACGCTTCAAACAAGCTTTCTCCTACCTGCCTTTTTGGGCCGTGAGAATCTAGCAGAATTGTAAGTCAGGACATTCCATGAATACCGCTCTAGTGCCCCAGAGACATAGCCATTGAAGCCAGCATGTTGCCCCTGGCGTCCCATGACCTTTGACCCACATGACCCGTGAGGATGTTCCTAACTCCATCTGGAGGCAGTTTGGAACTGGGAAGGACCGTGTGTCAGCTCATCTCACAGAAGGAAGTTCCCCCACACAGACAGCTTTCAACTAGCTACTCAGGTTTGGATGTTAGTATGTAGCTGCCATCCGAGGCAGGAATGGCCCAGAAGTCGCTGGATTGTGCTAAGAGACACTTGCCTCTCAGAAACACTGAATCCCGCATCGGGCGAAATCCTTTGGAAACCAAGCGTACAGGCGTTCAGCATGTGGGAGCTGCGAGCCATAAGCTCAATCCAAAGGCGTGTGCATACTCTGGAGGAAGCTTTCCGCCTGGCGCGAAAGTGACAAGGCAGACACTAGGTTCTCATTCCGCAACTATCCCGCATACAGCGAAAAGCTGTGGAAGCGGACCCATACAGGCAGCCAGGAGGAGGGAGGTATGGGCCATAAGCACAACTCTCAGAAGTGTGTATGTCTGGGATGCAGATGGCTGCTACACTCTCCTACATGGGAGTTCCAAGCTAGCTACACTCTAATTGAAGAAGGCCGTTGGAAATCGCTGGATTCAACTCAGGTACACCTGGGTACAGGCTTGACCCTTCCACATGCTTTTCTCACCACCTCTCCCTGCAACTAACCTAAGGATGTTAGCAGCCACGTCTACGGGCAGGCAGCATGCGGGAGGGTCCCGCCCTGAGCTCAGCTCTCCAAAGGGAGCACACTTCAAAGCCAGCTTTCTCCTAGCTGCCTTCTTAGGGCCGTGAGAAGCTAGCAGAATTGCAAGTCAGGACGTTCCATGAATACCGCTCTAGTGCCCCGGAGACACAGCCATTGAAGCCAGCAGGTTGCCCCTGGAGTCCCATGACCTTTGACCCACATGACCCGTGAGGATGTTCGTAACTCCATCTGGAGGTAGTGTGGAACTGGGAAGGACCGTGTGTCAGCTCATCTCACAGAAGTACGTTACCCCAGACAGACAGCTTTCAACTAGCTATTCAGGTTTGGATGTTAGTATGTAGCTGACATCCGAGGCAGGATTGGCTCAGAAGTCGCTGGATTGTGCAAAGAGACACTTGCCTCTCAGAATCACTAAATCCCGCATCGGGCGAAATCCATTAGAATCCAAGCGTACAGGCATTCAGCATGTGGGAGCTACGAGCCATAAGCTCAATCCAAAGGCGTGTGCATGCTCTGGAGGAAGCTTTCTGCCTTGCGCGAAAGTGACAAGGCAGACACTAGGTTCTCATTCCGCAACTATCCCGCATACAACGAAAAGCTGTGGAAGCGGACCCGTACAGGCAGCCAGGGGGAGGGAGGTATGGGCCATAAGCACAAATCTCAGAAGTGTGTATGTCTGGGAGGCAGATGGCTGCTACACACTCCTACATGGGAGTTCCAAGCTAGCTGCACTCTAATTGAAGAAGGCCGTTGGATATCGCTGGATTCAACTCAGGGAAACCTGGGTACAGGCTTGACCCCTCCACATGCTTTTCTTACAACCTCTCCCTGCAACTAACCTAAGGATGTTAGCAGCCACGTCTACGGGCAGGCAGCATGCGGGAGGGTCCCGCCCTGAGCTCAGCTCTCCAAAGGGAGCACACTTCAAAGCCAGCTTTCTCCTAGCTGCCTTTTTAGGGCTGTGAGAAGCTAGCAGAATTGCAAGTCAGGACGTTCCATGAATACCGCTCTAGTGCCCCGGAGACACAGCCATTGAAGCCAGCAGGTTTCCCCTGGCGTCCCATGACCTTTGACCCACATGAACCGTGAGGATGTTCATAACTCCATCTGGAGGCAGTGTGGAACTGGGAAGGACCGTGTGTCAGCTCATCTCACAGAAGGAAGTTCCCCCAGACAGACAGCTTTCAACTAGCTACTCAGGTTTTGATGTTAGTATGTAGCTGCCATCCGAGCCAGGAATGGCTCAGAAGTCGCTGGATTGTGCTAAGAGACACTTGCCTCTCAGAAACTCTGAATCCCGCATCTGGCGAAAACCTTTGTAAACCAAGCGTAAAGGCGTTCAGCATGTGGGAGCTACGAGCCATAAGCTCAATCCAGAGGCATGTGCATGCTCTGGAGGAAGCTTTCCGCCTGGCCCGAAAGTGACAAGGCAGACACTAGGTTCTCATTCCGCAACTATCCCGCATACAACGAAAAGCTTTGGAAGCGGACCCGTAAGGGCAGCCAGGAGGAGGGAGGTGTGGGCCATAAGCACAACTCTCAGAAGTGTGTATGTCTGGGAGGCAGATGGCTGCTACACACTCCTACATGGGAGTTCAAGGCTAGCTGCACTCTAATTGAAGAAGGCTGTTGGAAATCGCTGGATTCAACTCAGGTACACCTGGGTACAGGCTTGACCCTTCCACATGCTTTTCTCACCACCTCTCCCTGCAACTAACCTAAGGATGTTAGCAGCCAGGTCTACGGGCAGGCAGCATGCGGGAGGGTCCCGCCCTGAGCTCAGCTCTCCAAAGGGAGCACGCTTCAAAGCCAGCTTTCTCCTGGTTGCCGTCTTAGGGCCGTGAGAAGCTAGCAGAATTGCAAGTCAGGATGTTCCATGAATACCGCTCTAGTGCCCCGGAGACACACCCATTGAAGCCAGCAGGTTGCCCTTGCCGTCCCATGACCTTTGACCCACATGACCCGTGAGGATATTCGTAACTCCATCTGGAGGCAGTGTGGAACTGGGAAGGACCGTGTGTTAGCTCATCTCACAGAAGGAAGTTCCCCCAGACAGACAGCTTTCAACTAGCTACTCAGGTTTGGATGTTAGTATGTAGCTGCCATCCGAGCCAGGAATGGCTCAGAAGTCGCTGGATTGTGCTAAGAGACACTTGCCTCTCAGAAACACTGAATCCCGCATCTGGCGAAAACCTTTGTAAATCAAGCGTAAAGGCATTCAGCATGTGGGAGCTACGAGCCATAAGCTCAATCCAAAGGCGTGTGCATGCTCTGAAGGAAGCTTTCCGCCTGGCGCGAAGGTGACAAGGCAGACACTAGGTTCTCATTCCGCAACTATCCCGCATACAACGAAAAGCTTTGGAAGCGGACCCGTAAGGGCAGCCAGGAGGAGGGAGGTATGGGCCATAAGCACAACTCTCAGAAGTGTGTATGTCTGGGAGGCAGATGGCTGCTACACACTCCTACATGGGAGTTCCAAGCTAGCTGCACTCTAATTGAAGAAGGCCGTTGGAAATCGCTGGATTCAACTCAGGTACACCTGGGTTAAGGCTTGACCCTTCCACATGCTTTTCTCACCACCTCTCCCTGCAACTCACCTAAGGATGTTAGCAGCCACATCTACGGGCAGGCAGCATGCAAGAGGGTCCCGCCCTGATCTCAGCTCTCCAAAGGGAGCACGCTTCAAAGCCAGCTTTCTCCTAGCTGCCTTCTTCGGGCCGTGAGAAGCTAGCAGAATTGCAACTTAGGACGTTCCAAGAATACCGCTCTAGTGCTCCGGAGACAAGCCATTGAAGCCAGCAGGTTTCCCCAGGCGTCCCATGACCTTTGACCCACATGACCCGTGAGGATGTTCGTAACTCCATCTGGAGGCAGTGTGGAACTGGGAAGGACCGTGTGTCAGCTCATCTCACAGAAGGAAATTCCCCCAGACAGACAGCTTTAAACTAGCTACTCAGGATTGGATGTTAGTATGTAGCTGCCATCCGAGGCAGGAATGGCTCAGAAGTCGCCGGATTGAGCTAAGAGACACTTGCCTCTCAGAAACACTGAATCCCGCATCGGGCGAAATCCTTTGGAAGCCAAGCGTACAGGCGTTCAGCATGTGGGAGCTGCGATCCATAAGCTCAATCCAAAGGCGTGTGCATGCTCTGGAGAAAGCTTTCCCCCTGGCGCGAAAGTGACAAGGCAGACACTAGGTTCTCATTCCGCAACTATCCCGCATACAACGAAAAGCTGTGGAAGCGGACCCGTACAGGCAGCCAGGAGGAGGGAGGTACGGGCCATAAGCACAACTCTCAGAAGTGTGTATGCCTGGGAGGCAGATGTCTGCTACACACTCCTACGTGGGAGTTCCAAGCTAGCTACACTCTAACTGAGGAAGGCCGTTGGAAATCGCTGGATTCAACTCAGATTCTCCAGAGTTCAGGCCCACGCCTCCAAATGCTTTTCGCATTACCTCTCGCAGCACCTAACATGAGGAGGTTAGGATCTATGGCTACAGGCAGTCAGGATGCGGGAGAGTCCTGGCCTGAGTTCAGCTGTCAAAAGGAAGCATGCCTCGAAGCCATCTTTCTCCTAGCTATTTTCTTGTGGCCGTGAGTACGTTTCAGCATTCGAACTCAGGAGGTTCCCAGAATACCACACTGCTGCACCTGCAGACACCATCCAGGCCAGGATTATTCCACTTGCGTCTCACAAGCTTCTGACAAATCTCTCTGGTGAACATGTTCAAAACTCCTTTTGCAGGCATTGTGGAACTGTGAAGGACTGGCAGTGATCTCAAATCTCAGAAGTAAGTTACTCTGGACAAGGGGTGCAGCTAGCTTCTCACGTATGGAACTTAGTATGTAGCACTATTCTAAGACCGATGTTCATAGGAAATCGCTGGATTGAGCTTGGAGGCACTAGTGTTGTCGGCCGGGAGTTTCCACTTCCCTGTCACAGCACTTCAGTCATGCATCGAGCCTAGGTCTGTTAGGATCGAAATATGCCAGGAGGCAGGATGTGGGGGGCCGGCCATAAGCTCAACTCTCAGAAGTGTGTATGCCTGGGAGAGAGATGCCTGCCACCCACTCCTACATGGGAGTCCCAACCTAGCTACACTCTAATTGAAGAAGGCCGTTGGAAATCGCTGTATTCAACTCAGGTACACCTAGGTACCGGTTTGTCCCTTCCAAAATAAAAATATAATAAAAACAAAGGTTAGGGTTAGGGTCAGGTTAGGGTTCGGGTTAGGGTTAGGGTTAGGGTTCGGGTTCGGGTCAGGGTTTGGGTTCGGGTTAGGGTTCGGGTTAGGGTTCGAGTTCGGGTCAGGGTTCGGGTTCGGGTTAGGGTTCGGGTTAGGGTTCGGGTTCGGGTTAGGGTTCGGGTCAGGGTTCGGGTTAGGGTTCGGGTAGGGTTAGGGTTCGGGTTAGGGGTTCGGGTTAGGGTTAGGGTTAGGGGAGGGTTCGGGTTAGAGTTAGGGTTCGGGTTAGGGTTCGGGTTAGGGTTAGGGTTAGGGTTAGGGTTAGGGGTTAGGGTTAGGGTTAGGGTTAGGGTTAGGGGTTAGGGTTAGGGTTAGGGTTAGGGTTAGGGTTAGGGTTAGGGTTGTTAGGGTTAGGGTTAGAGTTAGGTTTGTTAGGGTTAGGGTTGTTAGGGTTAGGGTTACGGTTAGGGTTAGGGTTAGGGTTGTTAGGGTTAGGGTTAGTGTTAGGGTTAGGGTTAGGGGTTAGGGTTAGGGTTAGGGTTAGGGTTAGGGGTTAGGGTTAGGGTTAGGGTTAGAGTTAGGGTTAGAGTTCGGGTTAGGGTTAGGGGAGGGTTAGGGTTAGGGTTCGGGTTCGGGTTAGGGTTCGGGTTCGGGTTAGGTTTCGGGTTCGGGTTCGGGTTAGGATTCGGGTTAGGGTTAGGGTTCGGGTTAGGGGTAGGGTTCGGGTTAGGATTAGGGTTCGGATTAGGGTTAGGGTTCGGGTTAAGGTTAGGGTTAGGGTTCGGGTTCAGGTTAGGGTTCGGGTTCGGGTTAGGGTTAGGGTTAGGTTTCGGGTTAGGGTTAGTGTTAGGGTTAGGTTTAGGGTTAGAGAACGGGTTAGGTTTAGTGTTAGGGTTATGGTTAGTGTTAGGTTTAGGGTTAGGGTTAGAGTACGAAAAGGGTTTAGGTTTAAGGTTAGGGTTAGTTTAGAGTACGGGTTAGGGTTAGTGTTAGGGTTCGTGTTAGGGTTAGGGTTAGTGTACGTTTAGGGTTAGGGTTTGGGTTAGGGTTCGGGTTAGTGTTAGTGTACGGGTTAGGGTTAGGGTTAGGGTTAGGGTTAGGGTTAGGGTTAGTGTTAGGTTTACGGTACTGTATAGCATTAAGTTTATGGTACGGGATAGGTTTATTGTACGTGTTAGGTCTAGGGTTAGGGTTAGGTTTAGTGTGCGGGTTAGTGTTAGGGTTAGGGTACTGGTTAGGGTTAGGGTTTGGGTACGGGTTAGGGTTACGTTTAGGGTTAGGGTACGGGTTAGGTTTATGGTTAGGGTAAGGGTTAGTGTTAGGGTACGGGTTAGTGTTAGGGTATGGGTTAGGGTTAGGGTTGGGGTTAGGGTACGGGTTAGTTTTAGGGTTAGGGTACGGGTTAGGGTTACGGTTAAGGTTAAGGTTAGGGTTAGGGTATGGGTTAGGGTTAGGTTACGGTTAAGGGTTATGTTTTGGGTTAGGGTTAGGGTTAAGTTTAGGGTGCGGGTTTGGTTTAGGGTTAGGGTTAGAGTACGGTTTTGGGTTAGTGTTAGGGTACGGGTTAGGTTTACCATTTGGGTACGGGTTAGGGTAAGGGTTAGGTTTAGGGTTAGGGTTAGGGATTAGGGTTAGATTTAGTGTTAGGCTACAGGTAGGGTTAGGGTACGGGTTAGGGTTAGGGTTAGGGTTCGGTTTCGGGTTAGGTTTAGAGTTAGGATACGGGTTAGGGTTAGGTTTAGTGTACGGGATAGGGTTAGCGTATGGGTTAAGTTTAGGATTAGGGTTAGTTTTAGGGTTAGGCTTAGGGTACGGGTTAGGGGTAGGGTTAGATTCAGGGTTAGGGTCAGGGTTAGGGTTAGAGTTATTGTTAGGGTTAGGTTTAGGGTACGGGTTAGGGTTAGGGTTAGGGTTAGGGTTAGGGATAGGGTTAGAGTTCGGGTTAGGGTTAGGGGAGCGTTAGGGTTAGGGTTCGGGTTTGGGTTAGGGTTCGGGTTCGGGTTAGGTTTCGGGTTCGGGTTCGGGTTAGGGTTCGGGTTAGGGTTAGGGTTCGGGTTAGGGGTAGGGTTCGGGTTAGGATTAGGGTTCGGGTTAGGGTTAGGGTTCGGGTTAGGGTTAGGGTTAGGGTTCGGGTTCGGGTTAGGGTTCGGGTTCGGGTTAGGGTTAGGGTTAGGTTTCGGGTTAGGGTTAGGGTTAGGGTTAGGGTTCGGGTTAGGGTTAGGGTTAGGGTTCGGGTTCGGGTTAGGGTTAGGGTTACGGTTAGGGTTAGGGAAAAGTTTAGGGTTAGCGTTAGGGTTAGGGTTAGGGTTAGTGTTAGGGTTAGGGTTAGGGTTAGGGTTAATGTATGGGTTAGGTTAGGATTAGGTTTAGGGTTAGGTTACGGGTTAGTGTTAGGTTTAGGGAACGGGATAGGATTAGCGTACGGGTTAAGTTTAGGGTTTGGTTTAGGTTTAGTTTACGGGTTAGGGTTAGGGTACTGGTTAGGGTTAAGTTTATGTTGCGGGTTAGGGTTAGGGTTAGGGTTAATGTACCGTTTAGGGTTAGGTTTTGGGTCAGGGTAAGGGTTAGGGTTAGTGTTAGGGTATGTGTTAGGGTTAGGGTTGGGGTTAGGGTACGGGTTAGTTTTAGGGTTAGGGTATGGGTTAGGGTTACTTTTAAAGTAAGGGTTAGGTTTAGGGTGTGGGTTAGTTTTAGGGTACGGTTTAGGTCTAGGTTTAGGGTTAGGTTTAGGGTGTGGGTTAGGGTTAGTCATCGGGTTAGGGATAGGGTACGGGTTAGGTTTAGGGTACGGGTTAGGTTTAGGGTACGGGTTAGGGTTAGCGTTAGGTTATGGTATGGCTTAGGGTTAGGGTTGGGGTTAGTATTAGGGTACCGGTTAGGGTTAGGTTACGTGTTAGGTCTAGGGTTATGTTTAGGTTTAGGATGCGGGTTAGGGTTAGGGTTAGGGTACGGGATTAGGTTTAGGGTTACGGTCAGGGTTAGGTTTAGGTTTAGGGTTAGGGTTAGTGTTAGGGTACGGGTTCGGGTTACGGTACGAGTTAGGGTTAGGGTTAGGGTTAGGTTTAGGGTTAGGGTTATAGTAGGGGTTTAGGGTTAGTGTTAGGGTTAGGTTTAGGGTTAGAGAACGGGTTAGGTTTAGTGTTAGGGTTATGGTTAGTGTTAGGTTTAGGGTTAGGGTTAGAGTACGAAATAGGTTTAGGTTTAAGGTTAGGGTTAGTTTAGAGTATGGGTTAGGGTTAGTGTTACGGTTCGTGTTAGGGTTAGGGTTAGTGTACGTTTAGGGTTAGGGTTTGGGTTAGGGTTCGGGTTAGTGTTAGTGTACGGGTTAGGGTTAGGGTTAGGGTTAGGGTTAGGGTTAGGTTTACGGTACTGTATAGCATTAAGTTTACGGTACGGGATAGGTTTATTGTACGTGTTAGGTCTAGGGTTAGGGTTAGGTTTAGTGTGCGGGTTAGGGTTAGGGTTAGGGTACTGGTTAGGGTTAGGGTTTGGGTACGGGTTAGGGTTACGTTTAGGGTTAGGGTACGGGTTAGGTTTATGGTTAGGGTAAGGGTTAGTGTTAGGGTACGGGTTAGTGTTAGGGTATGGGTTAGGGTTAGGGTTGGGGTTAGGGTACGGGTTAGTTTTAGGGTTAGGGTACGGGTTAGGGTTACGGTTAAGGTTAAGGTTAGGGTTAGGGTATGGGTTAGGGTTAGGTTACGGTTAAGGGTTATGTTTTGGGTTAGGGTTAGGGTTAAGTTTAGGGTGCGGGTTTGGTTTAGGGTTAGGGTTAGAGTACGGTTTTGGGTTAGTGTTAGGGTACGGGTTAGGTTTACCATTTGGGTACGGGTTAGGGTAAGGGTTAGGTTTAGGGTTAGGGTTAGGGATTAGGGTTAGATTTAGTGTTAGGCTACAGGTAGGGTTAGGGTACGGGTTAGGGTTAGGGTTAGGGTTCGGTTTCGGGTTAGGTTTAGAGTTAGGATACGGGTTAGGGTTAGGTTTAGTGTACGGGATAGGGTTAGCGTATGGGTTAAGTTTAGGATTAGGGTTAGTTTTAGGGTTAGGCTTAGGGTACGGGTTAGGGGTAGGGTTAGATTCAGGGTTAGGGTCAGGGTTAGGGTTAGAGTTATTGTTAGGGTTAGGTTTAGGGTACGGGTTAGGGTTAGGGTTAGGGTTAGGGTTAGGGATAGGGTTAGAGTTCGGGTTAGGGTTAGGGGAGCGTTAGGGTTAGGGTTCGGGTTTGGGTTAGGGTTCGGGTTCGGGTTAGGTTTCGGGTTCGGGTTCGGGTTAGGGTTCGGGTTAGGGTTAGGGTTCGGGTTAGGGGTAGGGTTCGGGTTAGGATTAGGGTTCGGGTTAGGGTTAGGGTTCGGGTTAGGGTTAGGGTTAGGGTTCGGGTTCGGGTTAGGGTTCGGGTTCGGGTTAGGGTTAGGGTTAGGTTTCGGGTGAGGGTTAGGGTTAGGGTTAGGGTTAGTGTTAGGGAAAAGTTTAGGGTTAGCGTTAGGGTTAGGGTTAGGGTTAGTGTTAGGGTTAGGGTTAGGGTTAGGGTTAATGTATGGGTTAGGTTAGGATTAGGTTTAGGGTTAGGTTACGGGTTAGTGTTAGGTTTAGGGAACGGGATAGGATTAGCGTACGGGTTAAGTTTAGGGTTTGGTTTAGGTTTAGTTTACGGGTTAGGGTTAGGGTACTGGTTAGGGTTAAGTTTATGTTGCGGGTTAGGGTTAGGGTTAGGGTTAATGTACCGTTTAGGGTTAGGTTTTGGGTCAGGGTAAGGGTTAGTGTTAGTGTTAGGGTATGTGTTAGGGTTAGGGTTGGGGTTAGGGTACGGGTTAGTTTTAGGGTTAGGGTATGGGTTAGGGTTACTTTTAAAGTAAGGGTTAGGTTTAGGGTGTGGGTTAGTTTTAGGGTACGGTTTAGGTCTAGGTTTAGGGTTAGGTTTAGGGTGTGGGTTAGGGTTAGTCATCGGGTTAGGGATAGGGTACGGGTTAGGTTTAGGGTACGGGTTAGGTTTAGGGTACGGGTTAGGGTTAGCGTTAGGTTATGGTATGGCTTAGGGTTAGGGTTGGGGTTAGTATTAGGGTACCGGTTAGGGTTAGGTTACGTGTTAGGTCTAGGGTTATGTTTAGGTTTAGGATGCGGGTTAGGGTTAGGGTTAGGGTACGGGATTAGGTTTAGGGTTACGGTCAGGGTTAGGTTTAGGTTTAGGGTTAGGGTTAGTGTTAGGGTACGGGTTCGGGTTACGGTACGAGTTAGGGTTAGGGTTAGGGTTAGGTTTAGGGTTAGGGTTATAGTAGGGGTTTAGGGTTAGTGTTAGGGTTAGGTTTAGGGTTAGAGAACGGGTTAGGTTTAGTGTTAGGGTTATGGTTAGTGTTAGGTTTAGGGTTAGGGTTAGAGTACGAAATAGGTTTAGGTTTAAGGTTAGGGTTAGTTTAGAGTATGGGTTAGGGTTAGTGCTACGGTTCGTGTTAGGGTTAGGGTTAGTGTACATTTAGGGTTAGGGTTTGGGTTAGGGTTCGGGTTAGTGTTAGTGTACGGGTTAGGGTTAGGGTTAGGGTTAGGGTTAGGGTTAGGTTTACGGTACTGTATAGCATTAAGTTTACGGTACGGGATAGGTTTATTGTACGTGTTAGGTCTAGGGTTAGGGTTAGGTTTAGTGTGCGGGTTAGGGTTAGGGTTAGGGTACTGGTTAGGGTTAGGGTTTGGGTACGGGTTAGGGTTACGTTTAGGGTTAGGGTACGGGTTAGGTTTATGGTTAGGGTAAGGGTTAGTGTTAGGGTACGGGTTAGTGTTAGGGTATGGGTTAGGGTTAGGGTTGGGGTTAGGGTACGGGTTAGTTTTAGGGTTAGGGTACGGGTTAGGGTTACGGTTAAGGTTAAGGTTAGGGTTAGGGTATGGGTTAGGGTTAGGTTACGGTTAAGGGTTATGTTTTGGGTTAGGGTTAGGGTTAAGTTTAGGGTGCGGGTTTGGTTTAGGGTTAGGGTTAGAGTACGGTTTTGGGTTAGTGTTAGGGTACGGGTTAGGTTTACCATTTGGGTACGGGTTAGGGTAAGGGTTAGGTTTAGGGTTAGGGTTAGGGATTAGGGTTAGATTTAGTGTTAGGCTACAGGTAGGGTTAGGGTACGGGTTAGGGTTAGGGTTAGGGTTCGGTTTCGGGTTAGGTTTAGAGTTAGGATACGGGTTAGGGTTAGGTTTAGTGTACGGGATAGGGTTAGCGTATGGGTTAAGTTGAGGATTAGGGTTAGTTTTAGGGTTAGGCTTAGGGTACGGGTTAGGGGTAGGGTTAGGTTCAGGGTTAGGGTCAGGGTTAGGGTTAGAGTTATTGTTAGGGTTAGGTTTAGGGTACGGGTTAGGGTTAGGGTTAGGGTTAGGGTCCGGGTTAGGTTTAGGGTACGGGTTAGGTTTAGGGTACGGGTTAGTTTTAGGGTTATGGTACGGTATAGGGTTACTGTACGTGTTATGGTTAAGGTGAGGGTTAGTGTTAGGGTTAGAGTATGGTTAGGGTTAGGGTTAGGGTTAATGTACAGGTTAGGCTTAGGGTTAGGTTTAGGGTTAGGATAAGGGTTAGGGTTAGGTTTAGGGTACGGGAGAGGGTTAGCGTACGTGTTAGGTTTAGGGTTACGGTTAGGTTTAGGTTATGGTTTAGGGTTTGGGTACGGGTTAGGGTTAGGTTTAGGGTGCGGGTTACGGTTAGGATTAGTGTAAGGGTTAGGGTTAGGTTTAGGGTCAGGGTTAGGGTTAGGGTTAGTGTTAGGGTACGTATTAAGGTTAGGGTTGGGGTTAGGGTACGGGTTAGATTTAGAGTTAGGGTACGGGTTAGGGTTATGGTTAAGGTTAGGGTTATGTTTAGGGTATGGGTTAGGGTTAGGTTACGGTTAAGGTTTATGGTTTGGGTTAGGGTTAGGGTTAAGTTTAGGGTGCGGGTTAGGGTTAGGGTTAGAGTACGGGTTTGGGTTAGTGTTAGGGTACGGGTTAGGTTTACCGCCAGGGTACGGGTTAGGGTAAGGGTTAGGGTTAGTGTTAGGGTTAGGGGTTATATTTAGGGTTAGGGTTAGGAAATGGGTCGGGTTAGGGTATGAGTTAGGGTTAGGGTTAGGTACGGGTTTCGCTTAGGGTTAGGGTTAGGGTTAGGGTTAGGGTTAGTGTACCGATAGGGTTAGGGTTAGGGTTAGGGTTAGGTTACGGGTTAGGGTTAGGTTTAGGGTACAGGATAGGGTTAGCGTATGGGTTAAGTGTAGTGTTAGGTTAGGTTTAGGTTACGGGTTAGTGTTAGGGTACGGGTTAGGGTTAGGTTTAGGTGAGGGTTAGCATTAGGGTTAAGGGTAGGGTTAGGATTAGGGTACGGGTTAGGGTTAGGTTTAGGGTCAGGGTTAGCGTTTGGGATAGGGTTATGGTACAGATTAGGGTTAGGGTTGGGGTTAGGGTACAGGTTAGTTTTAGGGTTAGGATACAGGTCAGGGTTACGGTTAAGGTTAGGGTTAGGGTTAAGGTATGTGTTAGGGTTATGGTACGGTTAAGGGATATTGTATGGGTTAGGGTTAGGTTTAGGTTTAGGGTGCGGGTTAGGGTTAGGCTTAGAGCCAGGGTAGGGGTTAGGGTTAGGGTAAGGGTTTGGGATAGGGTTGGGTACGGGTTAGGTCAAGGGTTAGGGTTAGGTTTAGTGTACGGGTTAGGGTTAGGGTTAGGTTTAGGGTTAGGATTAGAGTATGGGTTAGGCTTAGGGTATGGGTTAGGACTAGGATTAGGGTCAGGGTTCGGGTTAGGGTTAGGGTACGAGTTATGGTTAGGTTTAGGTTTGGGGTACGGATTAGGGTTAGGGTTAGGGTTAGTGTACGGGTTAGGTTTAAGGTAAGGGTTAGAGTTAGGGTAAGGTCAGGGTTAGGTTTAGGGTTAGGGTTAGGGTTAGAGTATGGGAAGGGTTTGTGTTAGGGTTAGGGTTAGGTTTAGTGTACGGATAGGGTTAGGGTTAGGGTTAGGGTTAGGGTCAGGGTTAAGGTTAGGGATAGGGTTATGATACGGGTTAGGGTTAGGGTTGGGGTTAGGTTACGGGTTAGTTTTAGGGTTAGGGTATGGGTTAGGTTTAGGGTACGGGTTAGGGTTAGCGTTAGGGTTGTGTTATGGGTTAGGGTTAGGGTTGGGGTTAGTGTTAGGGTATGGGTTAGGGTTAGGGTTATGGTACGGGTTAGTGTTACAATACGGGTTAGGGTTAGGGTTAGGGTTAGGGTTAGGGTTAGGGTTAGGGATAGAGTACGGGTTAGGGTTAGTGTTAGGGTTAGGGAAAGGGTTAGGGTTAGGGTTAGGGTATGGGATAGGGTTAGGGTTAGGGTTAGGGTTAGAGTACAGAGTAGGGTTAGTGTTAGGGTTAGGGTTAGGGTTAATGTATGGGTTAGGCTTAGGATTAGGTTTAGGGTTAGGTTACGGGTTAGTGTTAGGTTTAGGGTACGGGATAGGATTAGCGTACGGGTTAAGTTTAGGGTTTGGTTTAGGTTTAGTTTACGGGTTAGGGTTAGGGTACTGGTTAGGGTTAAGTTTATGTTGCAGGTTAGGGTTAGGGTTAGGGTTAGTGTACCATTTAGGGTTAGGTTTTGGGTCAGGGTAAGGGTTAGGGTTAGTGTTAGGGTATGTGTTAGGGTTAGGGTTGGCGTTAGGGTACGGGTTAGTTTTAGGGTTAGGGTATGGGTTAGGGTTACTTTTAAAGTAAGGGTTAGGTTTAGGGTGTGGGTTAGGTTTAGGGTACGGTTTAGGTCTAGGTTTAGGGTTAGGTTTAGGGTGTGGGTTAGGGTTAGTCATCGGGTTAGGGATAGGGTATGGGTTAGGTTTAGGGTACGGGTTAGGTTTAGGGTACGGGTTAGGGTTAGCGTTAGGTTATGGTATGGCTTAGGGTTAGGGTTGGGGTTAGTATTAGGGTACCGGTTAGGGTTAGGTTACGTGTTAGGTCTAGGGTTATGTTTAGGTTTAGGATGCGGGTTAGGGTTAGGGTTAGGGTACGGGATTAGGCTTAGGGTTACGGTCAGGGTTAGGTTTAGGTTTAGGGTTAGGGTTAGTGTTAGGGTACGGGTTCGGGTTACAGTACGAGTTAGGGTTAGGGTTAGGGTTAGGTTTAGGGTTAGGGTTATAGTAGGCGTTTAGGGTTAGTGTTAGGGTTAGGTTTAGGGTTAGAGAACGGGTTAGGTTTAGTGTTAGGGTTATGGTTAGTGTTAGGTTTAGGGTTAGGGTTAGAGTACGAAAAGGGTTTAGGTTTAAGGTTAGGGTCAGTTTAGAGTACGGGTTAGGGTTAGTGTTAGGGTTCGTGTTAGGGTTAGGGTTAGTGTACATTTAGGGTTAGGGTTTGGGTTAGGGTTCGGGTTAGTGTTAGTGTACGGGTTAGGGTTAGGGTTACGGTTAGGGTTAGGGTTAGTGTTAGGTTTACGGTACGGTATAGCATTAAGTTTACGGTACGGGATAGGTTTATTTTACGTGTTAGGTCTAGGGTTAAGGTTAGGTTTAGTGTGCGGGTTAGGGTTAGGTTTAGGGTACTGGTTAGGGTTAGGGTTTGGGTACGGGTTAGGGTTACGTTTAGGGTTAGGGTACGGGTTAGGTTTATGGTTAGGGTAAGGGTTAGTGTTAGGGTACGGGTTAGTGTTAGGGTATGGGTTAGGGTTAGGGTTGGGGTTAGGGTACGGGTTAGTTTTAGGGTTAGGGTACGGGTTAGGGTTACGGTTAAGGTTAAGGTTAGGGTTAGGGTATGGGTTAGGGTTAGGTTACGGTTAAGGGTTATGTTTTGGGTTAGGGTTAGGGTTAAGTTTAGGGTGCGGGTTTGGTTTAGGGTTAGGGTTAGAGTACGGTTTTGGGTTAGTGTTAGGGTACGGGTTAGGTTTACCATTTGGGTACGGGTTAGGGTAAGGGTTAGGTTTAGGGTTAGGGTTAGGGATTAGGGTTAGATTTAGTGTTAGGCTACAGGTAGGGTTAGGGTACGGGTTAGGGTTAGGGTTAGGGTTCGGTTTCGGGTTAGGTTTAGAGTTAGGATACGGGTTAGGGTTAGGTTTAGTGTACGGGATAGGGTTAGCGTATGGGTTAAGTTGACGATTAGGGTTAGTTTTAGGGTTAGGCTTAGGGTACGGGTTAGGGGTAGGGTTAGGTTCAGGGTTAGGGTCAGGGTTAGGGTTAGAGTTATTGTTAGGGTTAGGTTTAGGGTACGGGTTAGGGTACGGGTTAGGGTTAGGGTTAGGGTTAGGGTCCGGGTTAGGTTTAGGGTACGGGTTAGGTTTAGGGTACGGGTTAGTTTTACGGTTATGGTACGGTATAGGGTTACAGTACGGGTTATGGTTAAGGTGAGGGTTAGTGTTAGGGTTAGAGTATGGTTAGGGTTAGGGTTAGGGTTAATGTACAGGTTAGGCTTAGGGTTAGGTTTAGGGTTAGCATAAGGGTTAGGGTTAGGTTTAGGGTACGGGAGAAGGTTAGCGTACGTGTTAAGTTTAGGGTTACGGTTAGGTTTAGGTTATGGTTTAGGGTTTGGGTACGGGTTAGGGTTAGGTTTAGGGTGCAGGTTAGGGTTAGGATTAGTGTAAGGGTTAGGGTTAGGTTTAGGGTCAGGGTTAGGGTTAGGGTTAGTGTTAGGGTACGTATTAAGGTTAGGGTTGGGGTTAGGGTACGGGTTAGATTTAGAGTTAGGGTACGGGTTAGGGTTATGGTTAAGGTTAGGGTTATGTTTAGGGTATGGGTTAGGGTTAGGTTACGGTTAAGGTTTATGGGTTGGGTTAGGGTTAGGGTTAAGTTTAGGGTGCGGGTTAGTGTTAGGTTTAGAGTACGGGTTTGGGTTAGTGTTAGGGTACGGGGTAGGTTTACCGCCAGGGTACGGGTTAGGGTAAGGTTTAGGGTTAGTGTTAGGGTTAGGGGTTATATTTAGGGTTAGGGTTAGGAAATGGGTAGGTTTAGGGTATGGCTTAGGGTTAGAGTTAGGTAGGGGTTTGGGTTAGGGTTAGGGTTAGGGTTAGGGTTCGTGTACCGATAGGGTTAGGGTTAGGTTTAGGGTTAGGTTACGGGTTAGGGTTAGGTTTAGGGTACAGGATAGGGTTAGCGTATGGGTTAAGTGTAGTGTTAGGTTAGGTTTAGGTTACGGGTTAGTGTTAGGGTACGGGTTAGGGTTAGGTTTAGGTGAGGGTTAGCGTTAGGGTTAAGGGTAGGGTTAGGATTAGGGTACGGGTTAGGGTTAGGTTTAGGGTCAGGGTTAGCGTTTGGGATAGGGTTATGGTACAGATTAGGGTTAGGGTTGGGGTTAGGGTACAGGTTAGTTTTAGGGTTAGGATACAGGTCAGGGTTACGGTTAATGTTAGGGTTAGGGTTAGGGTATGTGTTAGGGTTATGGTACGGTTAAGGGATATTGTATGGGTTAGGGTTAGGTTTAGGTTTAGGGTGCGGGTTAGGGTTAGGCTTAGAGCCAGGGTAGGGGTTAGGGTTAGGGTAAGGGTTCGGGATAGGGTTGGGTACGGGTTAGGTCAAGGGTTAGGGTTAGGTTTAGTGTACGGGTTAGGTTTAGGGTTAGGTTTAGGGTTAGGATTAGAGTATGGGTTAGGCTTAGGGTATGGGTTAGGACTAGGATTAGGGTCAGGGTTCGGGTTAGGGTTAGGGTACGAGTTATGGTTAGGTTTAGGTTTGGGGTACGGATTAGGGTTAGGGTTAGGGTTAGTGTACGGGTTAGGTTTAAGGTAAGGGTTAGAGTTAGGGTAAGGTCAGGGTTAGGTTTAGGGTTAGGGTTAGGGTTAGAGTATGGGAAGGGTTTGTGTTAGGGTTAGGGTTAGGTTTAGTGTACGGATAGGGTTAGGGTTAGGGTTAGGGTTAGGGTCAGGGTTAAGGTTAGGGATAGGGTTATGATACGGGTTAGGGTAAGGGTTGGGGTTAGGTTACGGGTTAGTGTTAGGGTTAGGGTATGGGTTAGGTTTAGGGTACGGGTTAGGGTTAGCGTTAGGGTTGTGTTATGGGTTAGGGTTAGGGTTGGGGTTAGTGTTAGGGTATGGGTTAGGGTTAGGGTTATGGTACGGTTTAGTGTTACAATACGGGTTAGGGTTAGGTTTAGGGTTAGGGTTAGGGTTAGGGTTAGGGATAGAGTACGGGTTAGGGTTAGTGTTAGGGTTAGGGAAAGGGTTAGGGTTAGGGTTAGGGTATGGGATAGGGTTAGGGTTAGGGTTAGGGTACAGGGTAGGGTTAGTGTTAGGGTTAGGGTTAGGGTTAATGTATGGGTTAGGCTTAGGATTAGGTTTAGGGTTAGGTTACGGGTTAGTGTTAGGTTTAGGGTACGGGATAGGATTAGCGTACGGGTTAAGTTTAGGGTTTGGTTTAGGTTTAGTTTACGGGTTAGGGTTAGGGTACTGGTTAGGGTTAAGTTTATGTTGCGGGTTAGGGTTAGGGTTAGGGTTAGTGTACCGTTTAGGGTTAGTTTTTGGGTCAGGGTAAGGGTTAGGGTTAGTGTTAGGGTATGTGTTAGGGTTAGGGTTGGGGTTAGGGTACGGGTTAGCTTTAGGGTTAGTGTATGGGTTAGGGTTACTTTTAAAGTAAGGGTTAGGTTTAGGGTGTGGGTTAGGTTTAGGGTACGGTTTAGGTCTAGGTTTAGGGTTAGGTTTAGGGTGTGGGTTAGGGTTAGTCATCGGGTTAGGGATAGGGTACGGGTTAGGTTTAGGGTACGGGTTAGGTTTAGGGTACGGGTTAGGGTTAGCGTTAGGTTATGGTATGGCTTAGGGTTAGGGTTGGGGTTAGTATTAGGGTACCGGTTAGGGTTAGGTTACGTGTTAGGTCTAGGGTTATGTTTAGGTTTAGGATGCGGGTTAGGGTTAGGGTACGGGATTAGGTTTAGGGTTACGGTCAGGGTTAGGTTTAGGTTTAGGGTTTGGGTTAGTGTTAGGGTACGGGTTCGGGTTATGGTACGAGTTAGGGTTAGGGTTAGGGTTAGGTTTAGGGTTAGGGTGATAGTAGGGGTTTAGGGTTAGTGTTAGGTTTAGGTTTAGGGTTAGAGAACGGGTTAGGTTTAGTGTTAGGGTTATGGTTAGTGTTAGGTTTAGGGTTAGGGTTAGAGTACGAAAGGGGTTTAGGTTTAAGGTTAGGGTTAGTTCAGAGTACGGGTTAGGGTTAGTGTTAGGGTTCGTGTTAGGGTTAGGGTTAGTGTACGTTTAGGGTTAGGGTTTGGGTTAGAGTTCGGTTTAGTGTTAGTGTACGGGTTAGGGTTAGCGTTAGGTTATGGTATGGCTTAGGTTTAGGGTTGGGGTTAGTATTAGGGTACCGGTTAGGGTTAGGTTACGTGTTAGGTTTAGGGTTATGTTTAGGTTTAGGATGCGGGTTAGGGTTAGGGTTAGGGTACGGGATTAGGTTTAGGGTTACGGTCAGGGTTAGGTTTAGGTTTAGGGTTAGGGTTAGTGTTAGGGTACGGGTTCGTGTTACGGTACGAGTTAGGGTTAGGGTTAGGGTTAGGTTTAGGTTTAGGGTTATAGTAGGGGTTTAGGGTTAGTGTTAGGGTTAGGTTTAGGGTTAGAGAACGGGTTAGGTTTAGTGTTAGGGTTATGGTTAGTGTTAGGTTTAGGGTTAGGGTTAGAGTACGAAATAGGTTTAGGTTTAAGGTTAGGGTTAGTTTAGAGTACGGGTTAGGGTTAGTGTTACGGTTCGTGTTAGGGTTAGGTTTAGTGTACGTTTAGGGTTAGGGTTTGGGTTAGGGTTCGGGTTAGAGTTAGTGTACGGGTTAGGGTTAGGGTTAGGGTTACGGTTAGGGTTAGGGTTAGTGTTAGGTTTACGGTACGGTATAGCATTAAGTTTACGGTACGGGATAGGTTTATTGTACGTGTTAGGTCTAGGGTTAGGGTTAGGTTTAGTGTGCGGGTTAGGGTTAGGGTTAGGGTACTGGTTAGGGTTAGGGTTTGGGTACGGGTTAGGGTTACGTTTAGGGTTAGGGTACGGGTTAGGTTTATGGTTAGGGTAAGGGTTAGTGTTAGGGTACGGGTTAGTGTTAGGGTATGGGTTAGGGTTAGGGTTGGTGTTAGGGTACGGGTTAGTTTTAGGGTTAGGGTATGGGTTAGGGTTACGGTTAAGGTTAAGGTTAGGGTTAGGGTATGGGTTAGGGTTAGGTTACGGTTAAGGGTTATGTTTTGGGTTAGGGTTAGGGTTAAGTTTAGGGTGCGGGTTTGGTTTAGGGTTAGGGTTAGAGTACGGTTTTGGGTTAGTGTTAGGGTACGGGTTAGGTTTACCATTTGGGTACGGGTTAGGGTAAGGGTTAGGTTTAGGGTTAGGGTTAGGGATTAGGGTTAGATTTAGTGTTAGGCTACAGGTAGGGTTAGGGTACGGGTTAGGGTTAGGGTTAGGGTTCGGTTTCGGGTTAAGTTTAGAGTTAGGATACGGGTTAGGGTTAGGTTTAGTGTACGGGATAGGGTTAGCGTATGGGTTAAGTTTAGGATTAGGGTTAGTTTTAGGGTTAGGCTTAGGGTACGGGTTAGGGGTAGGGTTAGGTTCAGGGTTAGGGTCAGGGTTAGGGTTAGAGTTATTGTTAGGGTTAGGTTTAGGGTACGGGTTAGGGTTAGGGTTAGGGTTAGGGTTAGGGTCCGGGTTAGGTTTAGGGTACGGGTTAGGTTTAGGGTTATGGTACGGTATAGGGTTACAGTACGGGTTATGGTTAAGGTGAGGGTTAGTGTTAGGGTTAGAGTATGGTTAGGGTTAGGGTTAGGGTTAATGTACAGGTTAGGCTTAGGGTTAGGTTTAGGGTTAGGATAAGGGTTAGGGTTAGGTTTAGGGTTAGGGAGAGGGTTAGCGTACGTGTTAAGTTTAGGGTTACGGTTAGGTTTAGGTTATGGTTTAGGGTTTGGGTACGGGTTAGGGTTATGTTTAGGGTGCGGGTTAGGGTTAGGATTAGTGTAAGGGTTAGGGTTAGGTTTAGGGTCAGGGTTAGGGTTAGGGTTAGTGTTAGGGTACGTATTAAGGTTAGGGTTGGGGTTAGGGTACGGGTTAGATTTAGAGTTAGGGTACGGGTTAGGGTTATGGTTAAGGTTAGGGTTATGTTTAGGGTATGGGTTAGGGTTAGGTTACGGTTAAGGTTTATGGTTTGGGTTAGGGTTAGGGTTAAGTTTAGGGTGCGGGTTAGGGTTAGGGTTAGAGTACGGGTTTGGGTTAGTGTTAGGGTACGGGTTAGGTTTACCGCCAGGGTACGGGTTAGGGTAAGGGTTAGGGTTAGTGTTAGGGTTAGGGGTTATATTTAGGGTTAGGGTTAGGAAATGGGTAGGGTTAGGGTATGGGTTAGGGTTAGGGTTAGGTACGGGTTTGGGTTATGGTTAGGGTTAGGGTTAGGGTTAGGGTTAGTGTACCGATAGGGTTAGGTTACAGGTTAGGGTTAGGTTACGGGTTAGGGTTAGGTTTAGGGTACAGGATAGGGTTAGCGTATGGGTTAAGTGTAGTGTTAGGTTAGGTTTAGGTTACGGGTTAGTGTTAGGGTACGGGTTAGGGTTAGGTTTAGGTGAGGGTTAGCGTTAGGGTTAAGGGAAGGGTTAGGATTAGGGTACGGGTTAGGGTTAGGTTTAGGGTCAGGGTTAGCGTTTGGGATAGGGTTATGGTACAGATTAGGGTTAGGGTTGGGGTTAGGGTACAGGTTAGTTTTAGGGTTAGGATAGAGGTCAGGGTTACGGTTAAGGTTAGGGTTAGGGTTAGGGTATGTGTTAGGGTTATGGTACGGTTAAGGGATATTGTATGGGTTAGGGTTAGGTTTAGGTTTAGGGTGCGGGTTAGGGTTAGGCTTAGAGCCAGGGTAGGGGTTAGGGTTAGGGTAAGGGTTCGGGATAGGGTTGGGTACGGGTTAAGTCAAGGGTTAGGGTTAGGTTTAGTGTACGGGTTAGGGTTAGGTTTAGGTTTAGGGTTAGGATTAGAGTATGGGTTAGGCTTAGGGTATGGGTTAGGACTAGGATTAGGGTCAGGGTTCGGGTTAGGGTTAGGGTACGAGTTATGGTTAGGTTTAGGTTTGGGGTACGGATTAGGGTTAGGGTTAGGGTTAGTGTACGGGTTAGGTTTAAGGTAAGGGTTAGAGTTAGGGTAAGGTCAGGGTTAGGTTTAGGGTTAGGGTTAGGGTTAGAGTATGGGAAGGGTTTGTGTTAGGGTTAGGGTTAGGTTTAGTGTACGGATAGGGTTAGGGTTAGGGTTAGGGTTAGGGTCAGGGTTAAGGTTAGGGATAGGGTTATGATACGGGTTAGGGTTAGGGTTGGGGTTAGGTTACGGGTTAGTTTTAGGGTTAAGGTATGGGTTAGGTTTAGGGTACGGGTTAGGGTTAGCGTTAGGGTTGTGTTATGGGTTAGGGTTAGGGCTGGGGTAGTGTTAGGGTATGGGTTAGGGTTAGGTTTATGGTACGGGTTAGTGTTACAATACGGGTTAGGGTTAGGGTTAGGGTTAGGGTTAGGGTTAGGGATAGAGTACGGGTTAGCGTTAGGGTTAGGGTTAGGGTTAGGGTTAGGGTTAGGGATAGAGTACGGGTTAGGGTTAGTGTTAGGTTTAGGGAAAGGGTTAGGTTTAGGGTTAGGGTATGGGATAGGGTTAGGGTTAGGGTTAGGGTTAGGGTTAGAGTACAGGGTAGGGTTAGTGTTAGGGTTAGGGTTAGGGTTAATGTATGGGTTAGGCTTAGGATTAGGTTTAGGGTTAGGTTACGGGTTAGTGTTAGGTTTAGGGTACGGGATAGGATTAGCGTACGGGTTAAGTTTAGGGTTTGGTTTAGGTTTAGTTTACGGGTTAGGGTTAGGGTACTGGTTAGGGTTAAGTTTATGTTGCGGGTTAGGGTTAGGGTTAGGGTTAGTGTACCGTTTAGGGTTAGGTTTTGGGTCAGTGTAAGGGTTAGGGTTAGTGTTAGGGTATGTGTTAGGGTTAGGGTTGGGGTTAGGGTACGGGTTAGTTTTAGGGTTAGGGTATGGGTTAGGGTTACTTTTAAAGTAAGGGTTAGGTTTAGGGTGTGGGTTAGGTTTAGGGTACGGTTTAGGTCTAGGTTTAGGGTTAGGTTTAGGGTGTGGGTTAGGGTTAGTCATCGGGTTAGGGATAGGGTACGGGTTAGGTTTAGGGTACGGGTTAGGGTTAGCGTTAGGTTATGGTATGGCTTAGGGTTAGGGTTGGGGTTAGTATTAGGGTACCGGTTAGGGTTAGGTTACGTGTTAGGTCTAAGGTTATGTTTAGGTTTAGGATGCGGGTTAGGGTTAGGGTTAGGGTACGGGATTAGGTTTAGGGTTACGGTCAGGGTTAGGTTTAGGTTTAGGGTTAGGGTTAGTGTTAGGGTATGGGTTCAGGTTACGGTACGAGTTAGGGTTAGTTTTAGGGTTAGGGTTATAGTAGGGGTTTAGGGTTAGTGTTAGGGTTAGGTTTAGGGTTAGAGAACGGGTTAGGTTTAGTGTTAGGGTTATGGTTAGTGTTAGGTTTAGGGTTAGGGTTAGAGTACGAAAAGGGTTTAGGTTTAAGGTTAGGGTTAGTTCAGAATACGGGTTAGGGTTAGTGTTAGGGTTCGTGTTAGGGTTAGGGTTAGTGTACGTTTAGGGTTAGGTTTTGGTTAGGGTTCGGGTTAGTGTTAGTGTACGGGTTAGGGTTAGGGTTAGGGTTAGGGTTAGGGTTAGGTTTACGGTACGGTATAGCATTAAGTTTACGGTACGGGATAGGTTTATTGTACGTGTTAGGTCTAGGGTTAGGGTTAGGTTTAGTGTGCGGGTTAGGGTTAGGGTTAGGGTACTGGTTAGGGTTAGGGTTTGGGTACGGGTTAGGGTTACGTTTAGGGTTAGGGTACGGGTTAGGTTTATGGTTAGGGTAAGGGTTAGTGTTAGGGTACGGGTTAGTGTTAGGGTATGGGTTAGGGTTAGGGTTGGGGTTAGGGTACGGGTTAGTTTTAGGGTTAGGGTACGGGTTAGGGTTACGGTTAAGGTTAAGGTTAGGGTTAGGGTATGGGTTAGGGTTAGGTTACGGTTAAGGGTTATGTTTTGGGTTAGGGTTAGGGTTAAGTTTAGGGTGCGGGTTTGGTTTAGGGTTAGGGTTAGAGTACGGTTTTGGGTTAGTGTTAGGGTACGGGTTAGGTTTACCATTTGGGTACGGGTAAGGGTAAGGTTTAGGTTTAGGGTTAGGGTTAGGGATTAGGGTTAGATTTAGTGTTAGGCTACAGGTAGGGTTAGGGTACGGGTTAGGGTTAGGGTTAGGGTTCGGTTTCGGGTTAGGTTTAGAGTTAGGATACGGGTTAGGGTTAGGTTTAGTGTACGGGATAGGGTTAGCGTATGGGTTAAGTTTAGGATTAGGGTTAGTTTTAGGGTTAGGCTTAGGGTACGGGTTAGGGGTAGGGTTAGGTTCAGGGTTAGGGTCAGGGTTAGGGTTAGAGTTATTGTTAGGGTTAGGTTTAGGGTACGGGTTAGGGTTAGGGTTAGGGTTAGGGTCCGGGTTAGGTTTAGGGTACGGGTTAGGTTTAGGGTACGGGTTAGTTTTAGGGTTATGGTACGGTATAGGGTTACAGTACGGGTTATGGTTAAGGTGAGGGTTAGTGTTAGGGTTAGAGTATGGTTAGGGTTAGGGTTAGGGTTAATGTACAGGTTAGGCTTAGGGTTAGGTTTAGGGTTAGGATAAGGGTTAGGGTTAGGTTTAGGGTACGGGAGAAGGTTAGCGTACGTGTTAAGTTTAGGGTTACGGTTAGGTTTAGGTTATGGTTTAGGGTTTGGGTACGGGTTAGGGTTAGGTTTAGGGTGCGGGTTAGGGTTAGGATTAGTGTAAGGGTTAGGGTTAGGTTTAGGGTCAGGGTTAGGGTTAGGGTTAGTGTTAGGGTACGTATTAAGGTTAGGGTTGGGGTTAGGGTACGGGTTAGATTTAGAGTTAGGGTACGGGTTAGGGTTATGGTTAAGGTTAGGGTTATGTTTAGGGTATGGGTTAGGGTTAGGTTACGGTTAAGGTTTATGGTTTGGGTTAGGGTTAGGGTTAGGTTTAAGTTTAGGGTGCGGGTTAGGGTTAGGGTTAGAGTACGGGTTTGGGTTAGTGTTAGGGTACGGGTTAGGTTTACCGCCAGGGTACGGGTTAGGGTAAGGGTTAGGGTTAGTGTTAGGGTTAGGGGTTATATTTAGGGTTAGGGTTAGGAAATGGGTAGGGTTAGGGTATGGGTTAGGGTTAGGGTTAGGGTTAGGGTTAGGGTTAGGGTTAGTGTACCGATAGGGTTAGGGTTAGGGTTAGGGTTAGGTTACGGGTTAGGGTTAGGTTTAGGGTACAGGATAGGGTTAGCGTATGGGTTAAGTGTAGTTTTAGGTTAGGTTTAGGTTACGGGTTAGTGTTAGGGTACGGGTTATGGTTAGGTTTAGGTGAGGGTTAGCGTTAGGGTTAAGGGAAGGGTTAGGATTAGGGTACGGGTTAGGGTTAGGTTTAGGGTCAGGGTTAGCGTTTGGGATAGGGTTATGGTACAGATTAGGGTTAGGGTTGGGGTTAGGGTACGGGTTAGTTTTAGGGTTAGGGTATGGGTTAGGTTTAGGGTACGGGTTAGGGTTAGCGTTAGGGTTGTGTTATGGGTTAGGGTTAGGGTTGGGTTTAGTGTTAGGGTATGGGTTAGGGTTAGGGTTATGGTACGGGTTAGTGTTACAATACGGGTTAGGGTTAGGGTTAGGGTTAGGGTTAGGGTTAGGGTTAGGGATAGAGTACGGGTTAGGGTTAGTGTTAGGGTTAGGGAAAGGGTTAGGGTTAGGGTTAGGGTATGGGATAGGGTTAGGGTTAGGGTTAGGGTTAGAGTACAGGGTAGGGTTAGTGTTAGGGTTAGGGTTAGGGTTAATGTATGAGTTAGGCTTAGGATTAGGTTTAGGGTTAGGTTACGGGTTAGTGTTAGGTTTAGGGTACGGGATAGGATTAGCATACGGGTTAATTTTAGGGTTTGGTTTAGGTTTAGTTTACGGGTTAGGGTTAGGGTACTGGTTAGGGTTAAGTTTATGTTGCGGGTTAGGGTTAGGGTTAGGGTTAGTGTACCATTTAGGGTTAGGTTTTGGGTGAGGGTAAGGGTTAGGGTTAATGTTAGGGTATGTGTTAGGGTTAGGGTTGGGGTTAGGGTACGGGTTAGTTTTAGGGTTAGGTTATGGGTTAGGGTTACTTTTAAAGTAAGGGTTAGGTTTAGGGTGTGGGTTAGGTTTAGGGTACGGTTTAGGTCTAGGTTTAGGGTTAGGTTTAGGGTGTGGGTTAGGGTTAGTCATCGGGTTAGGGATAGGGTACGGGTTAGGTTTAGGGTACGGGTTAGGTTTAGGGTACGGGTTAGGGTTAGCGTTAGGTTATGGTATGGCTTAGGGTTAGGGTTGGGGTTAGTATTAGGGTACCGGTTAGGGTTAGGTTACGTGTTAGGTCTAGGGTTATGTTTAGGTTTAGGATGCGGGTTAGGGTTAGGGTTAGGGTACGGGATTAGGTTTAGGGTTACGGTCAGGGTTAGGTTTAGGTTTAGGGTTAGGGTTAGTGTTAGGGTACGGGTTCGGGTTACGGTACGAGTTAGGGTTAGGGTTAGGGTTAGGTTTAGGTTTAGGGTTATAGTAGGGGTTTAGAGTTAGTGTTAGGGTTAGGTTTAGGGTTAGAGAACGGGTTAGGTTTAGTGTTAGGGTTATGGTTAGTGTTAGGTTTAGGGTTAGGGTTAGAGTACGAAAAGGGTTTAGGTTTAAGGTTAGGGTTAGTTCAGAGTACGGGTTACGGTTAGTGTTAGGGTTCGTGTTAGGGTTAGGGTTAGTGTACGTTTAGGGTTAGGGTTTGGGTTAGGGTTTGGGTTAGTGTTAGTGTACGGGTTAGGGTTAGGGTTAGGGTTAGGGTTAGGTTTAGGGTTAGGTTTACGGTACGGTATAGCATTAAGTTTACGGTACGGGATAGGTTTATTGTACGTGTTAGGTCTAGGGTTAGGGTTAGGTTTAGTGTGCGGGTTAGGGTTAGGGTTAGGGTACTGGTTAGGGTTAGGGTTTGGGTACGGGTTAGGGTTACGTTTAGGGTTAGGGTACGGGTTAGGTTTATGGTTAGGGTAAGGGTTAGTGTTAGGGTATGGGTTAGTGTTAGGGTATGGGTTAGGGTTAGGGTTGGGGTTAGGGTACGGGTTAGTTTTAGGGTTAGGGTACGGGTTAGGTTTACGGTTAAGGTTAAGGTTAGGGTTAGGGTATGGGTTAGGGTTAGGTTACGGTTAAGGGTTATGTTTTGGGTTAGGGTTAGGGTTAAGTTTAGGGTGCGGGTTTAGTTTAGGGTTAGGGTTAGAGTACGGTTTTGGGTTAGTGTTAGGGTACGGGATAGGTTTACCTTTTGGGTACGGGTTAGGGTAAGGGTTAGGTTTAGGGTTAGGGTTAGGGATTAGGGTTAGATTTAGTGTTAGGCTACAGGTAGGATTAGGGTACGGGTTAGGGTTCGGTTTCGGGTTAGGTTTAGAGTTAGGATACGGGTTAGGGTTAGGTTTAGTGTACGGGATAGGGTTAGCGTATGGTTTAAGATTAGGATTAGGGTTAGTTTTAGGGTTAGGCTTAGGATACGGGTTAGGGGTAGGGTTAGGTTCAGGGTTAGGGTCAGGGTTAGGGTTAGAGTTATTGTTAGGGTTAGGTTTAGGGTACGGGTTAGGGTTAGGGTTAGGGTCCGGGTTAGGTTTAGGGTACGGGTTAGGTTTAGGGTACGGGTTAGTTTTAGGGTTATGGTACGGTATAGGGTTACAGTACGGGTTATGGTTAAGGTGAGGGTTAGTGTTAGGGTTAGAGTATGGTTAGGGTTAGGGTTAGGGTTAATGTACAGGTTAGGCTTAGGGTTAGGTTTAGGGTTAGGATAAGGGTTAGGGTTAGGTTTAGGGTACGGGAGAGGGTTAGCGTACGTGTTAAGTTTAGGGTTACGGTTAGGTTTAGGTTATGGTTTAGGGTTTGGGTACGGGTTAGGGTTAGGTTTAGGGTGCGGGTTAGGGTTAGGATTAGTGTAAGGGTTAGGGTTAGGTTTAGGGTCAGGGTTAGGGTTAGGGTTAGTGTTAGGGTACGTATTAAGGTTAGGGTTGGGGTTAGGGTACGGGTTAGATTTAGAGTTAGGGTACGGGTTAGGGTTATGGTTAAGGTTAGGGTTATGTTTAGGGTATGGGTTAGGGTTAGGTTACGGTTAAGGTTTATGATTTGGGTTAGGGTTAGGGTTAAGTTTAGGGTGCGGGTTAGGGTTAGGGTTAGAGTACGGGTTTGGGTTAGTGTTAGGGTACGGGTTAGGTTTACCGCCAGGGTACGGGTTAGGGTAAGGGTTAGGGTTAGTGTTAGGGTTAGGGGTTATATTTAGGGTTAGGGTTAGGAAATGGGTAGGGTTAGGGTATGGGTTAGGGTTAGGGTTAGGTACGGGTTTGGGTTAGGGTTAGGGTTAGGGTTAGGGTTAGGGTTAGGGTTAGGGTTAGTGTACCGATAGGGTTAGGGTTAGGGTTAGGGTTAGGTTACGGGTTAGGGTTAGGTTTAGGGTACAGGATAGGGTTAGCGTATGGGTTAAGTGTAGTGTTAGGTTAGGTTTAGGTTACGGGTTAGTGTTAGGGTACGGGTTAGGGTTAGGTTTAGGTGAGGGTTAGCATTAGGGTTAAGGGTAGGGTTAGGATTAGGGTACGGGTTAGGGTTAGGTTTAGGGTCAGGGTTAGCGTTTGGGATAGGGTTATGGTACATATTAGGGTTAGGGTTGGGGTTAGGGTACAGGTTAGTTTTAGGGTTAGGATAGAGGTCAGGGTTACGTTTAAGGTTAGGGTTAGGGTTAGGGTATGTGTTAGGGTTATGGTACGGTTAAGGGATATTGTATGGGTTAGGGTTAGGTTTAGGTTTAGGGTGCGGGTTAGGGTTAGGCTTAGAGCCAGGGTAGGGGTTAGGGTTAGGGTAAGGGTTCGGGATAGGGTTGGGTACGGGTTATGTCAAGGGTTAGGGTTAGGTTTAGTGTACGGGTTAGGGTTAGGGTTAGGTTTAGGGTTAGGATTAGAGTATGGGTTAGGCTTAGGGTATGGGTTAGGACTAGGATTAGGGTCAAGGTTCGGGTTAGGGTTAGGGTACGAGTTATGGTTAGGTTTAGGTTTGGGGTACGGATTAGGGTTAGGGTTAGGGTTAGTGTACGGGTTAGGTTTAAGGTAAGGGTTAGAGTTAGGGTAAGGTCAGGGTTAGGTTTAGGGTTAGGGTTAGGGTTAGAGTATGGGAAGGGTTTGTGTTAGGGTTAGGGTTAGGTTTAGTGTACGGATAGGGTTAGGGTTAGGGTTAGGGTTAGGGTCAGGGTTAAGGTTAGGGATAGGGTTATGATACGGGTTAGGGTTAGGGTTGGGGTTAGGTTACGGGTTAGTTTTAGGGTTAGGGTATGGGTTAGGTTTAGGGTACGGGTTAGGGTTAGCGTTAGGGTTGTGTTATGGGTTAGGGTTAGGGTTGGGGTTAGTGTTAGGGTATGGGTTAGGGTTAGGGTTATGGTACGGGTTAGTGTTACTATATGGGTTAGGGTTAGGGTTAGGGATAGGGTTAGGTTTAGGGATAGAGTACGGGTTAGGGTTAGTGTTAGGGTTAGGGAAAGGGTTAGGGTTAGGGTTAGGGTATGGGATAGGGTTAGGGTTAGGGTTAGGGTTAGAGTACAGGGTAGGGTTAGTGTTAGGGTTAGGGTTAGGGTTAATGTATGGGTTAGGCTTAGGATTAGGTTTAGGGTTAGGTTACGGGTTAGTGTTAGGTTTAGGGTACGGGATAGGATTAGCGTACGGGTTAAGTTTAGGGTTTGGTTTAGGTTTAGTTTACGGGTTAGGGTTAGGGTACTGGTTAGGGTTAAGTTTATGTTGCGGGTTAGGGTTAGGGTTAGGGTTAGTGTACCGTTTAGGGTTAGGTTTTGGGTCAGGGTAAGGTTTAGGGTTAGTGTTAGGGTATGTGTTAGGGTTAGGGTTGGGGTTAGGGTACGGGTTAGTTTTAGGGTTAGGGTATGGGTTAGGGTTACTTTTAAAGTAAGGGTTAGGTTTAGGATGTGGGTTAGGTTTAGGGTACGGTTTAGGTCTAGGTTTAGGGTTAGGTTTAGTGTGTGGGTTAGGGTTAGTCATCGGGTTAGGGATAGGGTACGGGTTAGGTTTAGGGTACGGGTTAGGTTTAGGGTACGGGTTAGGGTTAGCGTTAGGTTATGGTATGGCTTAGGGTTAGGGTTGGGGTTAGTATTAGGGTACCGGTTAGGGTTAGGTTACGTGTTAGGTCTAGGGTTATGTTTAGGTTTAGGATGCGGGTTAGGGTTAGGGTTAGGGTACGGGATTAGGTTTAGGGTTACGGTCAGGGTTAGGTTTAGGTTTAGGGTTAGGGTTAGTGTTAGGGTACGGGTTCGGGTTACGGTACGAGTTAGGGTTAGGGTTAGGTTTAGGTTTAGGGTTATAGTAGGGGTTTAGAGTTAGTGTTAGGGTTAGGTTTAGGGTTAGAGAACGGGTTAGGTTTAGTGTTAGGGTTATGGTTAGTGTTAGGTTTAGGGTTAGGGTTAGAGTACGAAAAGGGTTTAGGTTTAAGGTTAGGGTTAGTTCAGAGTACGGGTTACGGTTAGTGTTAGGGTTCGTGTTAGGGTTAGGGTTAGTGTACGTTTAGGGTTAGGGTTTGGGTTAGGGTTTGGGTTAGTGTTAGTGTACGGGTTAGGGTTAGGGTTAGGGTTAGGGTTAGGTTTAGGGTTAGGTTTACGGTACGGTATAGCATTAAGTTTACGGTACGGGATAGGTTTATTGTACGTGTTAGGTCTAGGGTTAGGGTTAGGTTTAGTGTGCGGGTTAGGGTTAGGGTTAGGGTACTGGTTAGGGTTAGGGTTTGGGTACGGGTTAGGGTTACGTTTAGGGTTAGGGTACGGGTTAGGTTTATGGTTAGGGTAAGGGTTAGTGTTAGGGTATGGGTTAGTGTTAGGGTATGGGTTAGGGTTAGGGTTGGGGTTAGGGTACGGGTTAGTTTTAGGGTTAGGGTACGGGTTAGGTTTACGGTTAAGGTTAAGGTTAGGGTTAGGGTATGGGTTAGGGTTAGGTTACGGTTAAGGGTTATGTTTTGGGTTAGGGTTAGGGTTAAGTTTAGGGTGCGGGTTTAGTTTAGGGTTAGGGTTAGAGTACGGTTTTGGGTTAGTGTTAGGGTACGGGATAGGTTTACCTTTTGGGTACGGGTTAGGGTAAGGGTTAGGTTTAGGGTTAGGGTTAGGGATTAGGGTTAGATTTAGTGTTAGGCTACAGGTAGGATTAGGGTACGGGTTAGGGTTCGGTTTCGGGTTAGGTTTAGAGTTAGGATACGGGTTAGGGTTAGGTTTAGTGTACGGGATAGGGTTAGCGTATGGTTTAAGATTAGGATTAGGGTTAGTTTTAGGGTTAGGCTTAGGATACGGGTTAGGGGTAGGGTTAGGTTCAGGGTTAGGGTCAGGGTTAGGGTTAGAGTTATTGTTAGGGTTAGGTTTAGGGTACGGGTTAGGGTTAGGGTTAGGGTCCGGGTTAGGTTTAGGGTACGGGTTAGGTTTAGGGTACGGGTTAGTTTTAGGGTTATGGTACGGTATAGGGTTACAGTACGGGTTATGGTTAAGGTGAGGGTTAGTGTTAGGGTTAGAGTATGGTTAGGGTTAGGGTTAGGGTTAATGTACAGGTTAGGCTTAGGGTTAGGTTTAGGGTTAGGATAAGGGTTAGGGTTAGGTTTAGGGTACGGGAGAGGGTTAGCGTACGTGTTAAGTTTAGGGTTACGGTTAGGTTTAGGTTATGGTTTAGGGTTTGGGTACGGGTTAGGGTTAGGTTTAGGGTGCGGGTTAGGGTTAGGATTAGTGTAAGGGTTAGGGTTAGGTTTAGGGTCAGGGTTAGGGTTAGGGTTAGTGTTAGGGTACGTATTAAGGTTAGGGTTGGGGTTAGGGTACGGGTTAGATTTAGAGTTAGGGTACGGGTTAGGGTTATGGTTAAGGTTAGGGTTATGTTTAGGGTATGGGTTAGGGTTAGGTTACGGTTAAGGTTTATGATTTGGGTTAGGGTTAGGGTTAAGTTTAGGGTGCGGGTTAGGGTTAGGGTTAGAGTACGGGTTTGGGTTAGTGTTAGGGTACGGGTTAGGTTTACCGCCAGGGTACGGGTTAGGGTAAGGGTTAGGGTTAGTGTTAGGGTTAGGGGTTATATTTAGGGTTAGGGTTAGGAAATGGGTAGGGTTAGGGTATGGGTTAGGGTTAGGGTTATGTTTAGGTTTAGGATGCGGGTTAGGGTTAGGGTTAGGGTACGGGATTAGGTTTAGGGTTACGGTCAGGGTTAGGTTTAGGTTTAGGGTTAGGGTTAGTGTTAGGGTACGGGTTCGGGTTACGGTACGAGTTAGGGTTAGGGTTAGGGTTAGGTTTAGGGTTAGGGTTATAGTAGGGGTTTAGGGTTAGTGTTAGGGTTAGGTTTAGCGTTAGAGAACGGGTTAGGTTTAGTGTTAGGGTTATGGTTAGTGTTAGGTTTAGGGTTAGGGTTAGAGTACGAAAAGGGTTTAGGTTTAAGGTTAGGGTTAGTTTAGAGTACGGGTTAGGGTTAGTGTTAGGGTTCGTGTTAGGGTTAGGGTTAGTGTACGTTTAGGGTTAGGGTTTGGGTTAGGGTTCGGGTTAGTGTTAGTGTACGGGTTAGGGTTAGCATTAGGTTATGGTATGGCTTAGGGTTAGGGTTGGGGTTAGTATTAGGGTACTGGTTAGGGTTAGGTTACGTGTTAGGTTAGGGTTATGTTTAGGTTTAGGATGCGGGTTAAGGTTAGGGTTAGGGTACGAGATTAGGTTTAGGGTTACGGTCAGGGTTAGGTTTAGGTTTAGGGATAGGGTTAGTGTTAGTTTACGCGTTCGGGTTACGGTACGAGTTAGGGTTAGGGTTAGGGTTAGGTTTAGGGTTAGGGTTATAGTAGGGGTTTAGAGTTAGTGTTAGGGTTAGGTTTAGGGTTAGAGAATGGGTTAGGTTTTGTGTTAGGGTTATGGTTAGTGTTAGGTTTAGGGTTAGGGTTAGAGTACGAAATAGGTTTAGGTTTAAGGTTAGGGTTAGTTTAGAGTACGGGTTAGGGTTAGTGTTAGGGTTCGTGTTAGGGTTAGGGTTAGTGTACGTTTAGGGTTAGGGTTTGGTTTAGGGTTCGGGTTAGTGTTAGTGTATGGGTTAGGGTTAGGGTTAGGGTTAGGGTTAGGGTTAGGGTTAGGTTTACGGTACGGTATAGCATTAAGTTTACGGTACGGGATAGGTTTATTGTACGTGTTAGGTCTAGGGTTAGGGTTAGGTTTAGTGTGCGGGTTAGGGTTAGGGTTAGGGTACTGGTTAGGGTTAGGGTTTGGGTACGGGTTAGGGTTACGTTTAGGGTTAGGGTACGGGTTAGGTTTATGGTTAGGGTAAGGGTTAGTGTTAGGGTACGGGTTAGTGTTAGGGTACGGGTTAGGGTTAGGGTTGGGGTTAGGGTACGGGTTAGTTTTAGGGTTAGGGTACGGGTTAGGGTTACGGTTAAGGTTAGGGTTAGAGTACGGTTTTGGGTTAGTGTTAGGGTACGGGTTAGGTTTACCATTTGGGTACGGGTTAGGGTAAGGGTTAGGTTTAGTGTTAGGGTTATGGATTAGGGTTAGATTTAGTGTTAGGCTACAGGTAGGGTTAGGGTACGGGTTAGGGTTCGGTTTCGGGTTAGGTTTAGAGTTAGGATACGGGTTAGGGTTAGGTTTAGTGTACGGGATAGGGTTAGCGTATGGGTTAAGTTTAGGATTAGGGTTAGTTTTAGGGTTAGGCTTAGGGTACGGGTTAGGGGTAGGGTTAGGTTCAGGGTTAGGGTCAGGGTTAGGGTTAGAGTTATTGTTAGGGTTAGGTTTAGGGTACGGTTTAGAGTTAGGGTTAGGGTCCGGGTTAGGTTCAGGGTACGGGTTAGGTTTAGGGTACGGGTTAGTTTTAGGGTTATGGTACGGTATAGGGTTACAGTACGGGTTATGGTTAAGGTGAGGGTTAGTGTTAGGGTTAGAGTATGGTTAGGGTTAGGGTTAGGGTTAATGTACAGGTTAGGCTTAGGGTTAGGTTTAGGGTTAGGATAAGGGTTAGGGTTAGGTTTAGGGTATGGGAGAGGGTTAGCGTACGTGTTAAGTTTAGGGTTACGGTTAGGTTTATGTTATGGTTTAGGGTTTGGGTACGGGTTAGGGTTAGGTTTAGGGTGCGGGTTAGGGTTAGGATTAGTGTAAGGGTCAGGGTTAGGTTTAGGGTCAGGGTTAGGGTTAGGGTTAGTGTTAGGGTACGTATTAAGGTTAGGGTTGGGGTTAGGGTACGGGTTAGATTTAGAGTTAGGGTACAGGTTAGGGTTATGGTTAAGGTTAGGGTTATGTTTAGGGTATGGGTTAGGGTTAGGTTACGGTTAAGGTTTATGGTTTGGGTTAGGGTTAGGGTTAAGTTTAGGGTGCGGGTTAGGGTTAGGGTTAGAGTACGGGTTTGGGTTAGTGTTAGGGTACGGGTTAGGTTTACCGCCAGGGTACGGGTTAGGGTAAGGGTTAGGGTTAGTGTTAGGGTTAGGGGTTATATTTAGGGTTAGGGTTAGGAAATTGGTAGGGTTAGGGTATGGGTTAGGGTTAGGGTTAGGTACGGGTTTGGGTTAGGTTTAGGGTTAGGGTTAGGGTTAGGGTTAGTGTACCGATAGGGTTAGGGTTAGGGTTAGGGTTAGGTTACGGGTTAGGGTTAGGTTTAGGGTACAGGATAGGGTTAGCGTATGGGTTAAGTGTAGTGTTAGGTTAGGTTTAGGTTACGGGTTAGTGTTAGGGTACGGGTTAGGGTTAGGTTTAGGTGAGGGTTAGCGTTAGGGTTAAGGGTAGGGTTAGGATTAGGGTACGGGTTAGGGTTAGGTTTAGGGTCAGGGTTAGCGTTTGGGATAGGGTTATGGTACATATTAGGGTTAGGGTTGGGGTTAGGGTACAGGTTAGTTTTAGGGTTAGGATAGAGGTCAGGGTTACGGTTAAGGTTAGGGTTAGGGTTAGGGTATGTGTTAGGGTTATGGTACGGTTAAGGGATATTGTATGGGTTAGGGTTAGGTTTAGGTTTAGGGTGCGGGTTAGGGTTAGGCTTAGAGCCAGGGTAGGGGTTAGGGTTAGGGTAAGGGTTCGGGATAGGGTTGGGTACGGGTTAGGTCAAGGGTTAGGGTTAGGTTTAGTGTACGGGTTAGGGTTAGGTTTAGGTTTAGGGTTAGGATTAGAGTATGGGTTAGGCTTAGGGTATGGGTTAGGACTAGGATTAAGGTCAGGATTCGGGTTAGGGTTAGGGTACGAGTTATGGTTAGGTTTAGGTTTGGGGTACAGATTAGGGTTAGGGTTAGGGTTATTGTACGGGTTAGGTTTAAGGTAAGGGTTAGAGTTAGGGTAAGGTCAGGGTTAGGTTTAGGGTTAGGGTTAGGGTTAGAGTATGGGAAGGGTTTGTGTTAGGGTTAGGGTTAGGTTTAGTGTACGGATAGGGTTAGGGTTAGGGTTAGGGTTAGGGTCAGGGTTAAGGTTAGGGATAGGGTTATGATACGGGTTAGGGTTAGGGTTGGGGTTAGGTTACGGGTTAGTTTTAGGGTTAGGGTATGGGTTAGGTTTAGGGTACGGGTTAGGGTTAGCGTTAGGGTTGTGTTATGGGTTAGGGTTAGGGTTGGGGTTAGTGTTAGGGTATGGGTTAGGGTTAGGGTTATGGTACGGGTTAGTGTTACAATACGGGTTAGGGTTAGGGTTAGGGTTAGGGTTAGGGTTAGGGTTAGGGATAGAGTATGGGTTAGGGTTAGTGTTAGGGTTAGGGAAAGGGTTAGGGTTAGGGTTAGGGTATGGGATAGGGTTAGGGTTAGGGTTAGGGTTAGAGTACAGGGTAGGGTTAGTGTTAGGGTTAGGGTTAGGGTTAATGTATGGGTTAGGCTTAGGATTAGGTTTAGGGTTAGGTTACGGGTTAGTGTTAGGTTTAGGGTACGGGATAGGATTAGCGTACGGGTTAAGTTTAGGGTTTGGTTTAGGTTTAGTTTACGGGTTAGGGTTAGGGTACTGGTTAGGGTTAAGTTTATGTTGCGGGTTAGGGTTAGGGTTAGGGTTAGTGTACCGTTTAGGGTTAGGTTTTGGGTCAGGGTAAGGGTTAGGGTTAGTGTTAGGGTATGTGTTAGGGTTAGGGTTGGGGTTAGGGTACGGGTTAGTTTTAGGGTTAGGGTATGGGTTAGGGTTACTTTTAAAGTAAGGGTTAGGTTTAGGGTGTGGGTTAGGTTTAGGGTACGGTTTAGGTCTAGGTTTAGGGTTAGGTTTAGGGTGTGGGTTAGGGTTAGTCATCGGGTTAGGGATAGGGTACGGGTTAGGTTTAGGGTACGGGTAAGGTTTAGGGTACGGGTTAGGGTTAGCGTTAGGTTATGGTATGGCTTAGGGTTAGGGTTGGGGTTAGTATTAGGGTACCGGTTAGGGTTAGGTTACGTGTTAGGTCTAGGGTTATGTTTAGGTTTAGGATGCGGGTTAGGGTTAGGGTTAGGGTACGGGATTAGGTTTAGGGTTACGGTCAGGGTTAGGTTTAGGTTTAGGGTTAGGGTTAGTGTTAGGGTACGGGTTCGGGTTACGGTACGAGTTAGGGTTAGGGTTAGGGTTAGGTTTAGGGTTAGGGTTATAGTAGGGGTTTAGGGTTAGTGTTAGGGTTAGGTTTAGGGTTAGAGAACGGGTTAGGTTTAGTGGTAGGGTTATGGTTAGTGTTAGGTTTAGGGTTAGGGTTAGAGTACGAAAAGGGTTTAGGTTTAAGGTTAGGGTCAGTTTAGAGTACGGGTTAGGGTTAGTGTTAGGGTTCGTGTTAGGGTTAGGGTTAGTGTACGTTTAGGGTTAGGGTTTGGGTTAGGGTTCGGGTTAGTGTTAGTGTACGGGTTAGGGTTAGCATTAGGTTATGGTATGGCTTAGGGTTAGGGTTGGGGTTAGTATTAGGGTACCGGTTAGGGTTAGGTTACGTGTTACGTTTAGGGTTATGTTTAGGTTTAGGATGCGGGTTAGGGTTAGGGTTAGGGAACGGGATTAGGTTTAGGGTTACGGTCAGGGTTAGGTTTAGGTTTAGGGTTAGGGTTAGTGTTAGTTTACGGGTTCGGGTTATGGTACGAGTTAGGGTTAGGGTTAGGGTTAGGTTTAGGGTTAGGGTTATAGTAGGGGTTTAGAGTTAGTGTTAGGGTTAGGTTTAGGGTTAGAGAATGGGTTAGGTTTAGTGTTAGTGTTATGGTTAGTGTTAGGTTTAGGGTTAGGGTTAGAGTACGAAATAGGTTTAGGTTTAAGGTTAGGGTTAGTTTAGAGTACGGGTTAGGGTTAGTGTTAGGGTTCGTGTTAGGGTTAGGGTTAGTGTACGTTTAGGGTTAGGGTTTGGGTTAGGGTTCGGGTTAGTGTTAGTGTACGGGTTAGGGTTAGGGTTAGGGTTAGGGTTAGGGTTAGTGTTAGGTTTACGGTAAGGTATAGCATTAAGTTTACGGTACGGGATAGGTTTATTGTACGTGTTAGGTCTAGGGTTAGGGTTAGGTTTAGTGTGCGGGTTAGGGTTAGGGTTAGGGTACTGGTTAGGGTTAGGGTTTGGGTACGGGTTAGGGTTACGTTTAGGGTTAGGTTACGGGTTAGGTTTATGGTTAGGGTAAGGGTTAGTGTTAGGGTACGGGTTAGTGTTAGGGTACCGGTTAGGTTTAGGGTTGGGGTTAGGGTACGGGTTAGTTTTAGGGTTAGGGTACGGGTTAGGGTTACGGTTAAGGTTAAGGTTAGGGTTAGGGTATGGGTTAGGGTTAGGTTACGGTTAAGGGTTATGTTTTGGGTTAGGGTTAGGGTTAAGTTTAGGGTGCGGGTTTGGTTTAGGGTTAGGGTTAGAGTACGGTTTTGGGTTAGTGTTAGGGTACGGGTTAGGTTTACCATTTGGGTACGGGTTAGGGTAAGGGTTAGGTTTAGGGTTAGGGTTAGGGATTAGGGTTAGATTTAGTGTTAGGCTACAGGTAGGGTTAGGGTACGGGTTAGGGTTCGGTTTCGGGTTAGGTTTAGAGTTAGGATACGGGTTAGGGTTAGGTTTAGTGTACGGGATAGGGTTAGCGTATGGGTTAAGTTTAGGATTAGGGTTAGTTTTAGGGTTAGGCTTAGGGTACGGGTTAGGGGTAGGGTTAAGTTCAGGGTTAGGGTCAGGGTTAGGGTTAGAGTTATTGTTAGGGTTAGGTTTAGGGTACGGGTTAGGGTTAGGGTTAGGGTTAGGGTCCGGGTTAGGTTTAGGGTACGGGTTAGGTTTAGGGTACGGGTTAGTTTTAGGGTTATGGTGCTGTATAGGGTTACAGTACGGGTTATGGTTAAGGTGAGGTTTAGTGTTAGGGTTAGAGTATGGTTAGGGTTAGGGTTAGGGTTAATGTACAGGTTAGGCTTAGGGTTAGGTTTAGGGTTAGGATAAGGGTTAGGGTTAGGTTTAGGGTACGGGAGAGGGTTAGCGTACGTGTTAAGTTTAGGGTGACGGTTAGGTTTAGGTTATGGTTTAGGATTTGGGTATGGGTTAGGGTTAGGTTTAGGGTGCGGGTTAGGGTTAGGATTAGTGTAAGGGTTAGGGTTAGGTTTAGGGTCAGGGTTAGGGTTAGGGTTAGTGTTAGGGTACGTATTAAGGTTAGGTTTGGGGTTAAGGTACGGGTTAGATTTAGAGTTAGGGTATGGGTTAGGGTTATGGTTAAGGTTAGGGTTATGTTTAGGGTATGGGTTAGGGTTAGGTTACGGTTAAGGTTTATGGTTTGGGTTAGGGTTAGGGTTAGGGTTAAGTTTAGGGTGCGGGTTAGGGTTAGGGTTAGAGTACGGGTTTGGGTTAGTGTTAGGGTACGGGTTAGGTTTACCGCCAGGGTACGGGTTAGGGTAAGGGTTAGGGTTAGTGTTAGGGTTAGGGGTTATATTTAGGGTTAGGGTTAGGAAATGGGTAGGGTTAGGGTATGGGTTAGGGTTAGGGTTAGGGTTAGGTACGGGTTTGGGTTAGGGTTAGGGTTAGGGTTAGGGTTAGGGTTAGTGTACCGATAGGGTTAGGGTTAGGGTTAGGTTACAGGTTAGGGTTAGGTTTAGGGTACAGGATAGGGTTAGCGTATGGGTTAAGTGTAGTGTTAGGTTAGGTTTAGGTTACGGGTTAGTGTTAGGGTACGGGTTAGGGTTAGGTTTAGGTGAGGGTTAGCGTTAGGGTTAAGGGTAGGGTTAGGATTAGGGTACGGGTTAGGGTTAGGTTTAGGGTCAGGGTTAGCGTTTGGGATAGGGTTATGGTACAGATTAGGGTTAGGGTTGGGGTTAGGGTACAGGTTAGTTTTAGGGTTAGGATACAGGTCAGGGTTACGGTTAAGGTTAGGGTTAGGGTTAGAGTATGTGTTAGGGTTATGGTACGGTTAAGGGATATTGTATGGGTTAGGGTTAGGTTTAGGTTTAGGGTGCGGGTTAGGGTTAGGCTTAGAGCCATGGTAGGGGTTAGGGTTAGGGTAAGGGTTCGGGATAGGGTTGGGTACGGGTTAGGTCAAGGGTTAGGGTTAGGTTTAGTGTACGGGTTAGGGTTAGGGTTAGGTTTAGGGTTAGGATTAGAGTATGGGTTAGGCTTAGGGTATGGGTTAGGACTAGGATTAGGGTCAGGGTTCGGGTTAGGGTTAGGGTACGAGTTATGGTTAGGTTTAGGTTTGGGGTACGGATTAGGGTTAGGGTTAGGGTTAGTGTACGGGTTAGGTTTAAGGTAAGGGTTAGAGTTAGGGTAAGGTCAGGGTTAGGTTTAGGGTTAGGGTTAGGGTTAGAGTATGGGAAGGGTTTGTGTTAGGGTTAGGGTTAGGTTTAGTGTACGGATAGGGTTAGGGTTAGGGTTAGGGTTAGGGTTAGGGTCAGGGTTAAGGTTAGGGATAGGGTTATGATACAGGTTAGGGTTAGGGTTGGGGTTAGGTTACGGGTTAGTTTTAGGGTTAGGGTATGGGTTAGGTTTAGGGTACGGGTTAGGGTTAGCGTTAGGGTTGTGTTATGGGTTAGGGTTAGGGTTGGGGTTAGTGTTAGGGTATGGGTTAGGGTTAGGGTTATGGTACGTGTTAGTGTTACAATACGGGTTAGGGTTAGGGTTAGGGTTAGGGTTAGGGTATGGGATAGGGTTAGGGTTAGGGTTAGAGTACAGGGTAGGGTTAGTGTTAGGGTTAGGGTTAGGGTTAATGTATGGGTTAGGCTTAGGATTAGGTTTAGGGTTAGGTTACGGGTTAGTGTTAGGTTTAGGGTACGGGATAGGATTAGCGTACGGGTTAAGTTTAGGGTTTGGTTTAGGTTTAGTTTACGGGTTAGGGTTAGGGTACTGGTTAGGGTTAAGTTTATGTTGCGGGTTAGGGTTAGGGTTAGGGTTAGTGTACCGTTTAGGGTTAGGTTTTGGGTCAGGGTAAGGGTTAGGGTTACTGTTAGGGTATGTGTTAGGGTTAGGGTTGGGGTTAGGGTACGGGTTAGTTTTAGGGTTAGGGTATGGGTTAGGGTTACTTTTAAAGTAAGGGTTAGGTTTAGGGTGTGGGTTAGGTTTAGGGTACGGTTTAGGTCTAGGTTTAGGGTTAGGTTTAGGGTGTGGGTTAGGGTTAGTCATCGGGTTAGGGATAGGGTACGGGTTAGGTTTAGGGTACGGGTAAGGTTTAGGGTACGGGTTAGGGTTAGCGTTAGGTTATGGTATGGCTTAGGGTTAGGGTTGGGGTTAGTATTAGGGTACCGGTTAGGGTTAGGTTACGTGTTAGGTCTAGGGTTATGTTTAGGTTTAGGATGCGGGTTAGGGTTAGGGTTAGGGTACGGGATTAGGTTTAGGGTTACGGTCAGGGTTAGGTTTAGGTTTAGGGTTAGGGTTAGTGTTAGGGTACGGGTTCGGGTTACGGTACGAGTTAGGGTTAGGGTTAGGGTTAGGTTTAGGGTTAGGGTTATAGTAGGGGTTTAGGGTTAGTGTTAGGGTTAGGTTTAGGGTTAGAGAACGGGTTAGGTTTAGTGGTAGGGTTATGGTTAGTGTTAGGTTTAGGGTTAGGGTTAGAGTACGAAAAGGGTTTAGGTTTAAGGTTAGGGTCAGTTTAGAGTACGGGTTAGGGTTAGTGTTAGGGTTCGTGTTAGGGTTAGGGTTAGTGTACGTTTAGGGTTAGGGTTTGGGTTAGGGTTCGGGTTAGTGTTAGTGTACGGGTTAGGGTTAGCATTAGGTTATGGTATGGCTTAGGGTTAGGGTTGGGGTTAGTATTAGGGTACCGGTTAGGGTTAGGTTACGTGTTACGTTTAGGGTTATGTTTAGGTTTAGGATGCGGGTTAGGGTTAGGGTTAGGGAACGGGATTAGGTTTAGGGTTACGGTCAGGGTTAGGTTTAGGTTTAGGGTTAGGGTTAGTGTTAGTTTACGGGTTCGGGTTATGGTACGAGTTAGGGTTAGGGTTAGGGTTAGGTTTAGGGTTAGGGTTATAGTAGGGGTTTAGAGTTAGTGTTAGGGTTAGGTTTAGGGTTAGAGAATGGGTTAGGTTTAGTGTTAGTGTTATGGTTAGTGTTAGGTTTAGGGTTGGGGTTAGAGTACGAAATAGGTTTAGGTTTAAGGTTAGGGTTAGTTTAGAGTACGGGTTAGGGTTAGTGTTAGGGTTCGTGTTAGGGTTAGGGTTAGTGTACGTTTAGGGTTAGGGTTTGGGTTAGGGTTCGGGTTAGTGTTAGTGTACGGGTTAGGGTTAGGGTTAGGGTTAGGGTTAGTGTTAGGTTTACGGTAAGGTATAGCATTAAGTTTACGGTACGGGATAGGTTTATTGTACGTGTTAGGTCTAGGGTTAGGGTTAGGTTTAGTGTGCGGGTTAGGGTTAGGGTTAGGGTACTGGTTAGGGTTAGGGTTTGGGTACGGGTTAGGGTTACGTTTAGGGTTAGGTTACGGGTTAGGTTTATGGTTAGGGTAAGGGTTAGTGTTAGGGTACGGGTTAGTGTTAGGGTACCGGTTAGGTTTAGGGTTGGGGTTAGGGTACGGGTTAGTTTTAGGGTTAGGGTACGGGTTAGGGTTACGGTTAAGGTTAAGGTTAGGGTTAGGGTATGGGTTAGGGTTAGGTTACGGTTAAGGGTTATGTTTTGGGTTAGGGTTAGGGTTAAGTTTAGGGTGCGGGTTTGGTTTAGGGTTAGGGTTAGAGTACGGTTTTGGGTTAGTGTTAGGGTACGGGTTAGGTTTACCATTTGGGTACGGGTTAGGGTAAGGGTTAGGTTTAGGGTTAGGGTTAGGGATTAGGGTTAGATTTAGTGTTAGGCTACAGGTAGGGTTAGGGTACGGGTTAGGGTTCGGTTTCGGGTTAGGTTTAGAGTTAGGATACGGGTTAGGGTTAGGTTTAGTGTACGGGATAGGGTTAGCGTATGGGTTAAGTTTAGGATTAGGGTTAGTTTTAGGGTTAGGCTTAGGGTACGGGTTAGGGGTAGGGTTAAGTTCAGGGTTAGGGTCAGGGTTAGGGTTAGAGTTATTGTTAGGGTTAGGTTTAGGGTACGGGTTAGGGTTAGGGTTAGGGTTAGGGTCCGGGTTAGGTTTAGGGTACGGGTTAGGTTTAGGGTACGGGTTAGTTTTAGGGTTATGGTGCTGTATAGGGTTACAGTACGGGTTATGGTTAAGGTGAGGTTTAGTGTTAGGGTTAGAGTATGGTTAGGGTTAGGGTTAGGGTTAATGTACAGGTTAGGCTTAGGGTTAGGTTTAGGGTTAGGATAAGGGTTAGGGTTAGGTTTAGGGTACGGGAGAGGGTTAGCGTACGTGTTAAGTTTAGGGTGACGGTTAGGTTTAGGTTATGGTTTAGGATTTGGGTATGGGTTAGGGTTAGGTTTAGGGTGCGGGTTAGGGTTAGGATTAGTGTAAGGGTTAGGGTTAGGTTTAGGGTCAGGGTTAGGGTTAGGGTTAGTGTTAGGGTACGTATTAAGGTTAGGTTTGGGGTTAAGGTACGGGTTAGATTTAGAGTTAGGGTATGGGTTAGGGTTATGGTTAAGGTTAGGGTTATGTTTAGGGTATGGGTTAGGGTTAGGTTACGGTTAAGGTTTATGGTTTGGGTTAGGGTTAGGGTTAGGGTTAAGTTTAGGGTGCGGGTTAGGGTTAGGGTTAGAGTACGGGTTTGGGTTAGTGTTAGGGTACGGGTTAGGTTTACCGCCAGGGTACGGGTTAGGGTAAGGGTTAGGGTTAGTGTTAGGGTTAGGGGTTATATTTAGGGTTAGGGTTAGGAAATGGGTAGGGTTAGGGTATGGGTTAGGGTTAGGGTTAGGGTTAGGTACGGGTTTGGGTTAGGGTTAGGGTTAGGGTTAGGGTTAGGGTTAGTGTACCGATAGGGTTAGGGTTAGGGTTAGGTTACAGGTTAGGGTTAGGTTTAGGGTACAGGATAGGGTTAGCGTATGGGTTAAGTGTAGTGTTAGGTTAGGTTTAGGTTACGGGTTAGTGTTAGGGTACGGGTTAGGGTTAGGTTTAGGTGAGGGTTAGCGTTAGGGTTAAGGGTAGGGTTAGGATTAGGGTACGGGTTAGGGTTAGGTTTAGGGTCAGGGTTAGCGTTTGGGATAGGGTTATGGTACAGATTAGGGTTAGGGTTGGGGTTAGGGTACAGGTTAGTTTTAGGGTTAGGATACAGGTCAGGGTTACGGTTAAGGTTAGGGTTAGGGTTAGAGTATGTGTTAGGGTTATGGTACGGTTAAGGGATATTGTATGGGTTAGGGTTAGGTTTAGGTTTAGGGTGCGGGTTAGGGTTAGGCTTAGAGCCATGGTAGGGGTTAGGGTTAGGGTAAGGGTTCGGGATAGGGTTGGGTACGGGTTAGGTCAAGGGTTAGGGTTAGGTTTAGTGTACGGGTTAGGGTTAGGGTTAGGTTTAGGGTTAGGATTAGAGTATGGGTTAGGCTTAGGGTATGGGTTAGGACTAGGATTAGGGTCAGGGTTCGGGTTAGGGTTAGGGTACGAGTTATGGTTAGGTTTAGGTTTGGGGTACGGATTAGGGTTAGGGTTAGGGTTAGTGTACGGGTTAGGTTTAAGGTAAGGGTTAGAGTTAGGGTAAGGTCAGGGTTAGGTTTAGGGTTAGGGTTAGGGTTAGAGTATGGGAAGGGTTTGTGTTAGGGTTAGGGTTAGGTTTAGTGTACGGATAGGGTTAGGGTTAGGGTTAGGGTTAGGGTTAGGGTCAGGGTTAAGGTTAGGGATAGGGTTATGATACAGGTTAGGGTTAGGGTTGGGGTTAGGTTACGGGTTAGTTTTAGGGTTAGGGTATGGGTTAGGTTTAGGGTACGGGTTAGGGTTAGCGTTAGGGTTGTGTTATGGGTTAGGGTTAGGGTTGGGGTTAGTGTTAGGGTATGGGTTAGGGTTAGGGTTATGGTACGTGTTAGTGTTACAATACGGGTTAGGGTTAGGGTTAGGGTTAGGGTTAGGGTATGGGATAGGGTTAGGGTTAGGGTTAGAGTACAGGGTAGGGTTAGTGTTAGGGTTAGGGTTAGGGTTAATGTATGGGTTAGGCTTAGGATTAGGTTTAGGGTTAGGTTACGGGTTAGTGTTAGGTTTAGGGTACGGGATAGGATTAGCGTACGGGTTAAGTTTAGGGTTTGGTTTAGGTTTAGTTTACGGGTTAGGGTTAGGGTACTGGTTAGGGTTAAGTTTATGTTGCGGGTTAGGGTTAGGGTTAGGGTTAGTGTACCGTTTAGGGTTAGGTTTTGGGTCAGGGTAAGGGTTAGGGTTAGTGTTAGGGTATGTGTTAGGGTTAGGGTTGGGGTTAGGGTACGGGTTAGTTTTAGGGTTAGGGTATGGGTTAGGGTTACTTTTAAAGTAAGGGTTAGGTTTAGGGTGTGGGTTAGGTTTAGGGTACGGTTTAGGTCTAGGTTTAGGGTTAGGTTTAGGGTGTGGGTTAGGGTTAGTCATCGGGTTAGGGATAGGGTACGGGTTAGGTTTAGGGTACGGGTTAGGTTTAGGGTACGGGTTAGGGTTAGCGTTAGGTTATGGTATGGCTTAGGGTTAGGGTTGGGGTTAGTATTAGGGTACCGGTTAGGGTTAGGTTACGTGTTAGGTCTAGGGTTATGTTTAAGTTTAGGATGCGGGTTAGGGTTATGGTTAGGGTACGGGATTAGGTTTAGGGTTACGGTCAGGGTTAGGTTTAGGGTTAGGGTTAGTGTTAGGGTACGGGTTCGGGTTACGGTACGAGTTAGGGTTAGGGTTAGGTTTAGGTTTAGGGTTAGGGTTATAGTAGGGGTTTAGGGTTAGTGTTAGGGTTAGGTTTAGGGTTAGAGAACGGGTTAGGTTTAGTGTTAGGGTTATGGTTAGTGTTAGGTTTAGGGTTAGGGTTAGAGTACGAAAAGGGTTTAGGTTTAAGGTTAGGGTTAGTTTAGAGTACGGGTTAGGGTTAGTGTTAGGGTTCGTGTTAGGGTTAGGGTTAGTGTACGTTTAGGGTTAGGGTTTGGGTTAGGGTTCGGGTTAGTGTTAGTGTACGGGTTAGGGTTAGGGTTAGGGTTAGGGTTAGGTTTACGGTACGGTATAGCATTAAGTTTACGGTACGGGATAGGTTTATTGTACGTGTTAGGTCTAGGGTTAGGGTTAGGTTTAGTGTGCGGGTTAGGGTTAGGGTTAGGGTACTGGTTAGGGTTAGGGTTTGGGTACGGGTTAGGGTTACGTTTAGGGTTAGGGTACGGGTTAGGTTTATGGTTAGGGTAAGGGTTAGTGTTAGGGTACGGGTTAGTGTTAGGGTATGGGTTAGGGTTAGGGTTGGGGTTAGGGTACGGGTTAGTTTTAGGGTTAGGGTACGGGTTAGGGTTACGGTTAAGGTTAAGGTTAGGGTTAGGGTATGGGTTAGGGTTAGGTTACGGTTAAGGGTTATGTTTTGGGTTAGGGTTAGGGTTAAGTTTAGGGTGCGGGTTTGGTTTAGGGTTAGGGTTAGAGTACGGTTTTGGGTTAGTGTTAGGGTACGGGTTAGGTTTACCATTTGGGTACGGGTTAGGGTAAGGGTTAGGTTTAGGGTTAGGGTTAGGGATTAGGGTTAGATTTAGTGTTAGGCTACAGGTAGGGTTAGGGTACGGGTTAGGGTTAGGGTTAGGGTTCGGTTTCGGGTTAGGTTTAGAGTTAGGATACGGGTTAGGGTTAGGTTTAGTGTACGGGATAGGGTTAGCGTATGGGTTAAGTTTAGGATTAGGGTTAGTTTTAGGGTTAGGCTTAGGGTACGGGTTAGGGGTAGGGTTAGGTTCAGGGTTAGGGTCAGGGTTAGGGTTAGAGTTATTGTTAGGGTTAGGTTTAGGGTACGGGTTTGGGTTAGGGTTAGGGTCCGGGTTAGGTTTAGGGTACGGGTTAGGTTTAGGGTACGGGTTAGTTTTAGGGTTATGGTACGGTATAGGGTTACAGTACGGGTTATGGTTAAGGTGAGGGTTAGTGTTAGGGTTAGAGTATGGTTAGGGTTAGGGTTAGGGTTAATGTACAGGTTAGGTTTAGGGTTAGGTTTAGGGTTAGGATAAGGGTTAGGGTTAGGTTTAGGGTACGGGAGAGGGTTAGCGTACGTGTTAAGTTTAGGGTTACGGTTAGGTTTAGGTTATGGTTTAGGGTTTGGGTACGGGTTAGGGTTAGGTTTAGGGTGCGGGTTAGGGTTAGGATTAGTGTAAGGGTTAGGGTTAGGTTTAGGGTCAGGGTTAGGGTTAGGGTTAGTGTTAGGGTACGTATTAAGGTTAGGGTTGGGGTTAGGGTACGGGTTAGATTTAGAGTTAGGGTACGGGTTAGGGTTATGGTTAAGGTTAGGGTTATGTTTAGGGTATGGGTTAGGGTTAGGTTACGGTTAAGGTTTATGGTTTGGGTTAGGGTTAGGGTTAGGGTTAAGTTTAGGGTGCGGGTTAGGGTTAGGGTTAGAGTACGGGTTTGGGTTAGTGTTAGGGTACGGGTTAGGTTTACCGCCAGGGTACGGGTTAGGGTAAGGGTTAGGGTTAGTGTTAGGGTTAGGGGTTATATTTAGGGTTAGGGTTAGGAAATGGGTAGGGTTAGGGTATGGGTTAGGGTTAGGTACGGGTTTGGGTTAGGGTTAGGGTTAGGGTTAGGGTTAGTGTACCGATAGGTTTAGGGTTAGGGTTAGGTTACGGGTTAGGGTTAGGTTTAGGGTACAGGATAGGGTTAGCGTATGGGTTAAGTGTAGTGTTAGGTTAGGTTTAGGTTACGGGTTAGTGTTAGGGTACGGGTTAGGGTTAGGTTTAGGTGAGGGTTAGCGTTAGGGTTAAGGGAAGGGTTAGGATTAGGGTACGGGTTAGGGTTAGGTTTAGGGTCAGGGTTAGCGTTTGGGATAGGGTTATGGTACAGATTAGGGTTAGGGTTGGGGTTAGGGTACAGGTTAGTTTTAGGGTTAGGATACAGGTCAGGGTTACGGTTAAGGTTAGGGTTAGGTTTAGGGTATGTGTTAGGGTTATGGTACGGTTAAGGGATATTGTATGGGTTAGGGTTAGGTTTAGGTTTAGGGTGCGGGTTAGGGTTAGGCTTAGAGCCAGGGTAGGGGTTAGGGTTAGGGTAAGGGTTCGGGATAGGGTTGGGTACGGGTTAGGTCAAGGGTTAGGGTTAGGTTTAGTGTACGGGTTAGGGTTAGGTTTAGGTTTAGGGTTAGGATTAGAGTATGGGTTAGGCTTAGGGTATGGGTTAGGACTAGGATTAGGGTCAGGGTTCGGGTTAGGGTTGGGTACGAGTTATGGTTAGGTTTAGGTTTGGGGTACGGATTAGGGTTAGGGTTAGGGTTAGTGTACGGGTTAGGTTTAAGGTAAGGGTTAGAGTTAGGGTAAGGTCAGGGTTAGGTTTAGGGTTAGGGTTAGGGTTAGAGTATGGGAAGGGTTTGTGTTAGGGTTAGGGTTAGGTTTAGTGTACGGATAGGGTTAGGGTTAGGGTTAGGGTTAGGGTCAGGGTTAAGGTTAGGGATAGGGTTATGATACGGGTTAGGGTTAGGGTTGGGGTTAGGTTACGGGTTAGTTTTAGGGTTAGGGTATGGGTTAGGTTTAGGGTACGGGTTAGGGTTAGCGTTAGGGTTGTGTTATGGGTTAGGGTTAGGGTTGGGGTTAGTGTTAGGGTATGGGTTAGGGTTAGGGTTATGGTACGGGTTAGTGTTACAATACGGGTTAGGGTTAGGGTTAGGGTTAGGGTTAGGGTTAGGGTATGGGATAGGGTTAGGGTTAGGGTTAGGGTTAGAGTACAGGGTAGGGTTAGTGTTAGGGTTAGGGTTAGGGTTAATGTATGGGTTAGGCTTAGGATTAGGTTTAGGGTTAGGTTACGGGTTAGTGTTAGGTTTAGGGTACGGGATAGGATTAGCGTACGGGTTAAGTTTAGGGTTTGGTTTAGGTTTAGTTTACGGGTTAGGGTTAGGGTACTGGTTAGGGTTAAGTTTATGTTGCGGGTTAGGGTTAGGGTTAGGGTTAGTGTACCGTTTAGGGTTAGGTTTTGGGTCAGGGTAAGGGTTAGGGTTAGTGTTAGGGTATGTGTTAGGGTTAGGGTTGGGGTTAGGGTACGGGTTAGTTTTAGGGTTAGGGTATGGGTTACGGTTACTTTTAAAGTAAGGGTTAGGTTTAGGGTGTGGGTTATGTTTAGGGTACGGTTTAGGTCTAGGTTTAGGGTTAGGTTTAGGGTGTGGGTTAGGGTTAGTCATCCCGATAGGGATAGGTTACGGGTTAGGTTTAGGGTACGGGTAAGGTTTAGGGTACGGGTTAGGGTTAGCGTTAGGTTATGGTATGGCTTAGGGGCAGGGTTGGGGTTAGTATTAGGGTACCGGTTAGGGTTAGGTTACGTGTTAGGTCTAGGGTTATGTTTAGGTTTAGGATGCGGGTTAGGGTTAGGGTTAGGGTACGGGATTAGGTTTAGTGTTACGGTCAGGGTTAGGTTTAGGTTTAGGGTTAGGGTTAGTGTTAGGGTACGGGTTCGGGTTACGGTACGATTTAGGGTTAGGGTTAGGGTTAGGTTTAGGGTTAGAGTTATAGTAGGGGTTTAGGGTTAGTGTTGGTTAGGTTTAGGGTTAGAGAACGGGTTAGGTTTAGTGTTAGGGTTATGGTTAGTGTTAGGTTTAGGGTTAGGGTTAGAGTACGAAATAGGTTTAAGTTTAAGGTTAGGGTTAGTTTAGAGTACGGGTTAGGGTTAGTGTTAGGGTTCGTGTTAGGGTTAGGGTTAGTGTACGTTTAGGGTTAGGGTTTGGGTTAGGGTTCGGGTTAGTGTTAGTGTACTGGTTAGGGTTAGGGTTAGGGTTAGGGTTAGGGTTAGGGTTAGGTTTACGGTACGGTATAGCATTAAGTTAGGGTTAGGTTTAGGGTTCGGGTTAGGGTTAGGGTTAGGTTTAGGATTAGGGTTAGGGTTCGGGTTAGGGTTAGGGTTCGGGTTAAGGTTAGGGTTAGGGTTAGGGTTAGGGTTCGGGTTAGGGTTAGGGTTAGGGTTAGGGATCGGGTTAGGGTTAGGGTTCGGGTTAGGGTTAGGGTTCGGGTTAGGGTTAGGGTTCGGGTTAGGGTTAGGGTTAGGGTTAGGGTTAGGGTTCGGGTTAGGGTTAGGGTTAGGGTTAGGGTTAGGGTTAGGGTTAGGGTTAGGGTTCGGGTTAGGGTTAGGGTTCGGGTTAGGGTTAGGGTTCGGTTTTGGGTTAGGGTTAGGGTTAGGGTTCGGGTTAGGGTTAGGGTTCGGGTTCGGGTTCGGGTTAGGGTTAGGGTTAGGGTTAGGGTTAGGGTTCGGGTTAGGGTTAGGGTTAGGGTTAGTGTTAGAGTTAGGGTTAGGGTTCGGGTTAGGGTTAGGGTTCGTGTTAGGGTTCGGGTTAGGGTTCGGGTTAGGGTTAGGGTTCGGGTTAGGGTTAGGGTTAGGGTTAGGTTTAGGATTAGGGTTGGGGTTAGGGTTAGGGTTAGGGTTAGGGTTCGGGTTAGGGTTAGGTTTAGGGTTAGGGTTAGGGTTCGGGTTAGGGTTAGGGTTAGGGTTAGGGTTCGGGTTAGGGTTAGGTTAGGGTTAGGGTTAGGGTTAGTGTTAGGGTTAGGGTTAGGGTTAAGTTTAGGGTGCGGGTTTGGTTTAGGGTTAGGGTTAGAGTACGGTTTTGGGTTAGTGTTAGGGTACGGGTTAGGTTTACCATTTGGGTACGGGTTAGGGTAAGGGTTAGGTTTAGGGTTAGTGTTAGGGATTAGGGTTAGATTTAGTGTTAGGCTACAGGTAGGGTTAGGGTACGGGTTAGGGTTAGGTTTAGGGTTCGGTTTCGGGTTAGGTTTAGAGTTAGGATACGGGTTATGGTTAGGTTTAGTGTACGGGATAGGGTTAGCGTATGGGTTAAGTTTAGGATTAGGGTTAGTTTTAGGGTTAGGCTTAGGGTACGGTTTAGGGGTAGGGTTAGGTTCAGGGTTAGGGTCAGGGTTAGGGTTAGAGTTATTGTTAGGGTTAGGTTTAGGGTACGGGTTAGGGTTAGGGTTAGGGTTAGGGTTAGGGTTAGGGTTAGGGTCCGGGTTAGGTTTAGGCTACGGGTTAGGTTTAGGGTACGGGTTAGTTTTAGGGTTATGGTACGGTATAGGTTTACAGTACGGGTTATGGTTAAGGTGAGGGTTAGTGTTAGGGTTAGAGTATGGTTAGGGTTAGGGTTAGGGTTAATGTACAGGTTAGGCTTAAGGTTAAGTTTAGGGTTAAGATAAGGGTTAGGGTTAGGTTTAGGGTACGGGAGAAGGTTAGCGTACGTGTTAAGTTTAGGGTTACGGTAAGGTTTAGGTTATGGTTTAGGGTTTGGGTACGGGTTAGGGTTAGGGTTAGGGTTAGGGTTAGGGTTAGGATTAGTGTAAGGGTTAGGGTTAGGTTTAGGGTCAGGGTTAGGGTTAGGGTGAGTGTTAGGGTACGTATTAAGGTTAGGGTTGGGGTTAGGGTACAGGTTAGATTTAGAGTTAGGGTACGGGTTAGGGTTATGGTTAAGGTTAGGGTTATGTTTAGGGTATGGGTTAGGGTTAGGTTACGGTTAAGGTTTATGGTTTGGGTTAGGGTTAGGGTTAAGTTTAGGGTGCGGGTTAGGGTTAGGGTTAGAATACGGGTTTGGGTTAGTGTTAGGGTACGGGTTAGGTTTACCGCCAGGGTACGGGTTAGGGTAAGGGTTAGGGTTAGTGTTAGGGTTAGGGGTTATATTTAGGGTTAGGGTTAGGAAATGGGTAGGGTTAGGGTATGGGTTA